>NW_010729213.1:1052875-1082622 GCF_000365185.1 Nelumbo nucifera | reverse complement strand
TATGATCACCCACTCAGATGAATTCTTAGACTGTCCCAACATACCCAGGTTTTGACCCCCGCTAAGGATCTCACTGATTGGCATATCAAAGACAGCCCAATCCGACACCTAGTGCAACACCATAATCAAGTGTAGGAACTCAGTTTTGGACCATTTCAGACTGCACGTAAGCTGAATGTCAGCGTCTAGGAACTCAGCAATATGTTGCAGAGGGCCGAGAATAGTCATCGGTAAAGGTTATGAAATAAATGTGCTGGTTACGTGTCCTAACATTTAGGGGACAACATACATCAATATGTATCAAGTTAAGTGTGCTTGTAGATCTTTTAGGATTTCCCATAAATGGTTGTTTTGTCATCTTACCCTGAAGGCAAGGTTCACATGTTGGAAGATCTTCTATAGTTAGAAAATCCAAAGGACCATCCTTTATCAACCTTGTGATACAATATATATTAATGTGGCCAAGTCGATAATGTCACAGGCATGTGGGATTAACTATATCACAAGTCATCTTCTTGAGAATTATTTCCGACATAGTTTTGGCAATGTTAGTTTTTAGAGAAGGATGGAGAACATAGAGACCATTCTCAAGTTCTCCGTATGTGACAAATTTTTTATTCTGTTTAATAGTAACCACATTACTAAATAAGATAGAATAATCATCCGAACACAATTTTGAGACAGAAATCAAATTTCATCTTAAATTAGGTACGAAAAGACAATCTTCAAGTACAATTGTTATTTCTCTGAAAACTAGTTCTACAGTTCCTATGGTTGTAGTTGCAACTATTGCAGAAGTCCCCAAGTAGAGTGTCACTTCTCCGTTACTCAGTCTTCTGCTTATCTTGAACCCTGTAGTGAGTTACACGCATGAGTTAAAGCCCCGGAATCAATACACCAAGAAGTAGAAGTGACCAACAAATTGGTCTCTATTATAAAAGATTCAAAATTACCTTGTTTCTAAGTTTCCAGATATTGAGGACAATTCCTCTTCTAGTGGCCGGTCTGTTTGCAAAAGTGACATGCATCTGATGCCTTGTTCTTCTTCTACTTTTTCATTTTGCTCTTCTGAGGCTTTTTCTTTGCCCTCCTCTTCTTCTTACCCGAATTTCCACCTTCAACAAGCATGACTCTCGGTTTATCCTTCTTAATCAGTTCTTCTGCCTTTTGTAACATATTGCTGAGTTCCTGAAGGCTAACATTTAGCTTATTCATGTTGTAGTTCATGATAAACAGATTGAAGGAGGGAGGGAAGGAATTTAGGATGACATCAACCTTGGTGACATGATCTAGCCTTGACCCAAGTGCCACTAGTTCATTAATGTAACCCATCATCTTGAGACAATGGTCATGAACCATCTGGCTCTTGGTCATTTTTGTAGTCATGAACAACTTCAAGACCTTCTGACGAGCAAAACGATTCTTCTCTTCATACATAGTCCTCAAACAATCCAAGATATCCTTGGACACTTCGATCTGATCGAATTGTCTCTGTATCGGATTGTTGAGGGAGGCTATGATGTAGCACCGGGCAAGAGAATTCTTATCTTCCCATTCTTGATACTCCATCTACGTGCCTCAGAAGCCTTATCACTCGGCCGATCCAGAACTGGGTTCTTAGCAACCTTGTCCAATTTCTCAGACGTTAATACCAACATAAGGTTACACTACCAGTCAACATAATTTTGGCCCTTAAGTTTGTTATCGTCCAACAGGTTGGCGAATTGTCCGTTTGCCATTTCTGACAAAAGGCAAGGCAGATTATTATTCCACAACCTAAATTGACTCATGTTTGCTACATAGATATGGCTTTTAATCTATGTTTCATTTGCAATTGTTCATCTCTGAGATTTCCCTCCTATCTCAGTGACAAAAACTTCAAAATTGTGTGTCTAGAACTGTGAGAAACCACATACAATGCATGAAGTCAACTGTTTTAGTTGCATAACCCCACTACCTTCTCTGAAGGATCATATCCACTCATCTAATGAGCTTTCCCTTTGGTCTCTGTCAGATAAGGTTCATTGCCATTTTAGGTTAAACCTTTCTGTCTAGTAAGTGCTTACCCATCATATTCGTGAACGCCAAGGTACCGTGAGAGAGTCTTCCATTTTGGGATAGGCCCCTCCCACATCGGTTTATGATGCCCCTATGATCTTATGAAACAATGAAACAGATCCAACAGAAAATGGATAACCCAATTTTATGGTGCATCTCCTCATTACTGAAGGACCCATATTCATGATTATGATGGAAGGCCTTTAGAGAGTTCATCATATGAATCTCCCTATCATAGGCACTTATATTTTTAAGCGGGAACCAATAATTACACCCAAGTATTATTTAGGTCAAACCAAAGTGGCTCCCACTAACTTTCATAAAGTCAGATTTAGATGGGCCCTAAACAGCTAGGGTTCCGCACGGTTCCTCTTGGGGAGGAAGCTGATGTGGGGCCCATCATGCTGGGAGATCATCCAATGATCTTATGGACACCATGGCAATGATGTGCATTCAGCCATGGTGTGCGAAAGAGACACTACCGAATTAGCATGGGCCAAGTGCTTATGGCCCATGTATGTAGCACATCACACATCCATACATCACATGCATGAAAACTACAATTGATCCAATCAATTAAATGACTGTAAAACCCATAATTATAGCCAATTTAAAACCACAATAGCATTTATGCTGAATTGGGCTAAGGCAGTTTTAACAAATTAAAAGTGGGTTTTATAGATGTGGGTGGAATTGCATCTTGCAATTATCCATCAACCCCTCAGACCTTGAAGGAAAATTTTAGGCTGAGAATAGCCCCCATTGAACCACAGATTTAGTCCAACCAGTTTGGTCCAATCTGGTTCGAATGGGTCTAGGGTTTGATGTTTAATTCAAGAATCAATTCAAGAGGATGATCTGAAAATTAAATACAACTGATAAATGACAATCAAAATTAGCAAACAAACACATCAGTGGGCTATTCGTGTGGATCCAAACCTTCAAGAAAAAATTAGTCGCTGCTTGCAGTTTCAATTTCTACAAGTCACAGATCAGAGATTTCTTATCTGCGCAAATCCTCTCCTTCACGTGAACCAACTTCGTCTTTAATGAAATAAAATAGAAAACCAAATTTTTCTGTCAATATTACATCAGAATCAAATTCCTATACATTCTATCTAAAATTAAAATAAAAAAAATTAATTACAGACCAAGAATGAATAGAAAACGCAGATGCGCAAATTTCTTATGCCGCAAAAAGATTTTGATCTCCTCCATACGAACAACCTAAAATTCAAGAAACATAAATAGAACAATTCTAAATATATAACAGAATATTAAAGATTTAATTTTTAGATCAATCGCCCAAAACTGGGAACTGATTTCCCAGAAAACACTAATTGCGCAAATCGAGTAAAATCGATTCTGCCTATTTGTGTAGGTTTAGATCAGATTTGATTTTGGTTCAAGAATGTGAACTTGGCTCTGATACCACTGAAGGGATGAGAAATCCATCATATGGATGGCCGAACCCTACAGGAAAGTTGGGCGAATTTTCAAAAATTTCTCTCTCTCCCATCTGGGAATCGCATTCCTTATTTTAGAAAATTGCACTTTCATGGATCATTCTTGAAATAAAACCGGACCAGATCTGAAACTGATGCGACACGATCCGGGCACTGCTAGTTGGGTGTGGGTTGGCTCCTGCTGGCAACAGACAACACCTGAGAAGATGGAAAAGAAGGATTCCTGGGGGTTTACCCGGCGGGAATACTCCGATGCTTAAGTCAGAACATTGGGGAAAGAGGAAAGAATAGTGAAAAAGCTAAGAGTGTAGGTTGCACTTTATCACTGTGCTCGAGAGATTAGCTCGCGAGCAAAGATGTATTCAGTTAGAGTGTGAGAGTGCGAAAGTATTCAAAAATCTGAAGATCCTTTCCCCTTCTGCCTCAAGGGCTTTTATACGGGCATTCTTGTCAGAGCGGGCATAACCGCCACTGAGCCCCTACCACAGCCGTTACCTGCCAGGGTTGCACAGGTGGCCGTTGCGACGTATCCCTTGCTCGGGTGGGTGACACGTCTCCAAAGGGGCAGGCACTTCTCCGCCTACTCAGAGGCGTGGGTGCAGACTGTTGAAAGGATAGGGACTGTGCCGTCAGTCAAGGAATGTGGCGCAGTCTGATCGGTACAGTCTTTCAGATAGAAGCTTCTTGAAAAACGCTTGCGCTGCTCCCTTGCGAGCTATTTTGTAGCGAGCTTAGGAATACTTGAGGGTTGCCCTTCTAATGACTTATCTGCTTAGGGGCTTGAGTGAGCTGGTTTCCCTAGCTTGCGAGCTAAGGTAGCCTCGGGATATCCCCTTCGGGGTAGCTCGGGGAAGCTAGAGCTCGTGTTGTAACGAGCTCCTTCTTTAGCGAGCTGTGATGTGGCGAGCTGCTTTATAGGCCTGTTACTTAGCCGTTATCAGGCTATGATGCTGAGCTGTCGCTCGTGCTGAGTCAGGTCCATGTGTCATCGTTTTGTAGGTCAGGCTAAATCGTCCTCCATCAATTGCCCCGCACTCCTTGGGCTGAGAGCGTTGCCTTAGCGCAAGGAGTTCACGAAGTATGATGGACTGATTGGACCGAAATTCAAATTTGATTGACTACTCACATTAAATGCGTTCGTGGGAATCAGGAGATTTTCTGACTTCTCGAATCCTGAAAATGTGCTGCAGTGGCTCTTAACTCCGGATGTTGTGCAGTCGTCATTACCTCAATCATGGGAGACGTGCAGCCAATCGCTTTTCAGTTTTCAAATGGCGTGCGGTCAGCGCACCCGCGAACCGTAAGATTTGCCTTAATCTGGGCCGTTGAATCGGAGGCATGGAGGCTATAAATAGGAGGGCCCTTTGGGTCTCATTTTCCCTCCCGCCATCTTGCTGTCTTCGGATTCTGAGGTCGTGCATCTGTCAAATCTACTTGAGTTCCTCAGTTCACTTCGTCCCGTTCCTTTTGGTGAGTCTCGATTACTATCAGTCATGTCTGAGTACCCATACTACACTCGTCATCGGGGCGGTGACCAAGATAATGATGCTCCCTGGAGCTCAGGGGGAGCTTGGGAACGGGCCCCGGGGGCCCGGGAGACCTCAAGTGATGGAGCCTCCACTTCCCGAGGGAGGGAGCCCAATACTTTCTTCCCTTCCTCCCTGATAGAGGGGAGACTTAGGTTTCTAATTAGCTATTTCCACCTTCGTAGGGACCTCGTCTACTACCTTCCCACCGGTAACTTTCTGCAGGAGCATGGTCCCAATGAGATAGTTATATACCAGGAGCAGCTCGAGGCTGACCTGCGTCTCCCCTTGCACCCCTTGATAGTAGAGGTGCTTAACCACTTTAACATCACCATCGATCAGCTTCATCCCAACCCCATTCGGAACATGGTTGGGACTATATCATTGTGTTGTGAATATTATCTTCCCTTAAACCTCGACATTTTTTTTTCTATCCTCTGTATAAAGAATGCCACTCCCGGGGCTTCACCGGAGAGGCGTCTCTACTACTTCTCTCCCTGCCATGGCTACAAGCTCTTATACGGGCTTCTGAATAAAATTCCCACTTGGAAACGGGATTATTTTTTGGTCACAACCCTGAGGGGTGGTCCTTTTCTACTTCTTATGGGGGCGCCATCCACGATTCTGGGGTCGAGCTGGACCCCGACACTCAGAAAATGATGCTGTCCTGGGCATCAATTGTCTTCCTCTGTTTGGATTATTAGGCCGAGGAGAAGCTCGTGCAGGCCGGCCTGAGCCCGGATAGGTTGCCTCTTTAGGTCGCGTAGCACCTTGTCACAATATTGTATATATATACGTTTACTTTGTTCTTACTGAACTTGACACTTTATGGTTTCTTCTTGGCAGCCATCATGTCTGGTGTTGATTCGCGCCACCTTCTGTCAAGCAACTAGAGGCGCAAAGTAAAGAGGTCGCACCTTGACCAGACTCCCCCCTCCAGGGGTACTGAGTTTGGGTCTGCCGAGTCGGGTTTCACCTCTCCGCCTGAAGTCCCGCCGCCTCCATCCGAAGGGGGTGCCGGTGGGGCCAGCCTCGAGGAGGGCGAGCTCCAACAGCAAGAGGTAGCCCCTCCAGGTTCCTCTCGGTCGTTTCCCTATCCGTGGCTCCTAGTGGGGAACTGGGAAGGCGTAAACGACTTCGTCGTGGCTCGCAGGAGGAGCCAGAGAGTGATCTGCAACGAGGAGGTCGCTAAGTGGGGGGCGATGGAGCTCGGGGATCTTGTCGCGCTCGCTGCTTCTCACTATATGGTGGTAAGTGGTCCTTCTCTCTTCCTTTGCCCTCCTTTCCCTTTTTGTTGTCTTTTGACTCATGTCTCTTGTGGGCACGTAAACACCGCCATACACGCCTTGGCCATCCAGACGCACGTCCATTCCTGCGACGTTCATAACCAGAAGGTCAACCTTCAGAAGCTTCAGGGTGAGCTCGACCGGACTCGGGGCGAGCTCCTTCACTCTTGCAAGGGGAGCGAGTCCCAAGAGCTGCTCGTCCAAGACCAGGAGGCGCAAATTGCCAGGCTTTCTGAAGAGAGAGCGCGTTACAGGGAGGAGTCGTCAAGGGTGGCGGTGGAGAGGGAGCTCCTTCGCCAACAAGTTCGGGATTCGGAGTCCACTTTGTTGGATCGAACTCAGAATTTTGACAACATGGTGTAGACCGAGCGAGAAAAGGCGGTCTGGGACTTCAAAGATTCCCAGGAATATCATGACCTCCAGGTAGAATATGGCTCGAGTTCGTACCGCTCTGGGTTTAAGCTCTGCCGGTGGTTGGTTCGGAAGAAATTCTCTGGGCTCAGCCTTGATAGCATCACCATGAAAGGTCTATCTCCCGAGACGGCAGGCCAGGTGGAGGAAGAGGAGCCTGACTCTCCGAAGGACGAGGACGAGGAGGCGGATCCTTGAGGTTTTGGCGGCGTTTGTCTGGACTTCTGGTGGCTCCCGGGTGCTCTCTTTATTTTTCCTAAGGCGATCTCAACACCCGAACTATTAGAGCTACATACCCGCAGTAGGACTTCGCGATAGTCGTTATCCCGAACTGTCCCTTAATCATTTGAGGCATCTCTATGGTGCATGGCGAAGTGATTACCATGTGTGCCCGAACCGTATACTTGTCAGTTATTCCTTAGTTCAACCAACGCACTGAGACAAGCTATGTTTCGTGGGGTTTAAACCCGAGCTGTTTACGCCTCTGATATTTCATACTCTGCCTTCATCACTGAAGTGGCTAAGTCTTTCTTGATGCCGAGGTCTCAGTTAGCTCGGTGTTTTAGCCCGTAAGCTGGGGGGGTGACTTATAGTCTTCCCTTGAAATTTTCCCATGCTACGGAGATGACTAGGTCTTATTACATCGAGGTCACGTTAGCTCGGCATTTTGGCCCTTAGGCTCTGGGAGTGACTCATGTTCTACTCAGTTGTTATAGGTAATATTGTCTTAAGTTGACAATATTCCATGCCTGAGGTACTTGTTTCCCATCGAGGGTCTCGAGCTCATATGTTCCCTCTCTGAGCACTCGTTTCACTCGGTAAGGTCCTTCCCAATTAGACCCGAGCTTGCCAATGCCGGGCTCAGGTACCATAACTTTACGGAGGACCAGGTCACTGACGCGGAGGTTCCGCTTCTTAACCCTGGCATTATAGTACCGAGCTACTCTTTGCTGGTAAGCTGCGGTCCTGATGTACGTGAGGTCCCTTCGTCGAGTAGATCGAGGTTGGTACATAGGTCATCTTCATTTGTCTTGTCATTGTATGATGTAGTCGCAACGTAGGTACTTCGATCTCTACCGGGATAACTGCTTCGGTGCTGTAGGTAAGGTTGAATGGAGTCTCTCCGGTGGCAGTTTTCTCCATGGTTCGGTAAGCCCATAGAACAGTAGGTAGCTCGTCTTCCCACAATCCTTTAGCTCGGTCCAAACGTGCCTTCAATCCACGGAGGATGGCTCTATTCGTGACCTCTGCTTAACGGTTTGTTTGAGGGTGTGCAACCGAAGTGAAATTCTGTCATATCCCCATATCTTGGCACCGGTTCTAGAATTTGATGTCCTCGAACTGCTTAACATTGTCAGAAATTAGTACCCGAGGAAACCCGAATCGGCACACTATGTTCTTCCAAAAGAAATTCTGGACGTTTCGGGTTGTGATCGTTACAAGAGGTTCAACTTCTACCCACTTGGGGAAATAATCCACTGCTACCACTAGGAACTTCCTCTGGCCTGTCCCTGGTGGAAATGGTCCGAGTATATTGATGCCCCATTGTGCGAAAGGTCACGGGCTGGTGAGATACTTGAGATCGACTTTGGGTTGATGGTGGATGTTGGCATGCTTCTGGCACTTGTCACACTTTCTGACGAGTTCAATGGTGTCTGCTTTCATTGTTGGCCAGTAGTATCCCTGTCGTAGTGCTTTTTTGGCGAGGGCCCTGCTCCCCACGTGTCCGCCGCACAGGCCCTCATGAGTGTCGTGGAGTACGAGCTCGGTTTCGGAAGGTCGCAAGCAGCATAGGTAGGGGAGCGTGTAGGATCTTTGGTACAACTGTTTGTCTATCATGACGTATTTGGCTGCCTGACGTTCTACCCTTCTAGCGGCATTGCGATCTGCAGGGAGGGTCCCGTGTAGCAGGAAGCTCGCGAGCAGGTCAATCCAGCTCGGCTCTGCTTGAACGATAGGAGCAACCTCCTCTGCCCCCCGAGAACGCTAGGCCGAGGTAGGTTCTCTATGTACACGGTTCTCATGGTGTTTTCACTGGTGTTGGCTAACCAGGACAGGGCATCGACCTTAGTGTTCTCTGAACTCGGGATTTGCCTGATGAGGTGTGACTGAAAGTTGAGCAGAGCCTCTCTTACTTTGGCTAAGTAGGCAACCATGGTTGGTTTGCGAGCTTCGTAATCTCCTGCGACTTGGTTAACTACGAGCTGGGAATCGCTGTAGATGACGGTGTGCTTTGCTCTTACTTCTCTGGCTAAAGCTAGCCCGGCTATCAACGCTTCGTACTCCGTTTCAGTGTTAGATGCTGAGAACTCGAAGCGTAGTGCGTACTCCAGTTTTGTGTCACTTGGGCCGTGCAGAACTATTCCGGCTCCGCTGCCCTGCTGGTTCGTGGAGCCATCTACGTGAAGGATCCAGGGCTCCTCATCCCAGTTCACGCTTGGCCTAACCAGGATAGATGCCACACTGGCTGTTACCTCACGGGGCTCGGACTCGACTTGCCTGGGAGCTCCGAGCTCGCCCGAACTGGGGACCTCGTGCTCAACCGGCCTGGGGACTTCGGAGCTGAAAGTGCACTCCGCAATGAAATCTGCTAAGGCTTGGGCTTAATAGCAATTCGCGGCTTAATAGCAACTCGCTGAGCTCAACGGCCCACTTCGTCAGTCAACTAGAGACCTCGGGCTTAAGTAAGACTTGCCTCAGAGGTTTGTCGGAGAGGACGATAACAGTATGAGCTTGGAAGTATGAACGGAGCTTTCGAGCTGCGGTGACCAGTGCGTAGGTTAGCTTCTTTATCTCTGGATATCTCGTCTCTGCTTCTAGCAATACTTTACTAACATAGTAGATGGGTCATTGGACCCGATCTTCTTCCTTTATCAATACCGAGCTGACCACTTCGTCACTTGCTGAGAAGTACAACTCTAAAACATCGCCCTCTTTGGGTCGGGTTAAGATGGGTACACTAGCGAGATATTTCTTGAGCTCGTCAAACGCGAGCTGGAAATCTTGGGTCCACTCGAACCCTTTGCTTTTAATTGCCTTAAAGAAAGGCAGGCAGTGGTCTGCCGACTTGGACATGAAGCGGCTCAGAGCAGCTATGCGGCCGTTCAACCTCTAAACCTCCTTCAATTTCCGGGGTGGTCTCATATCTAGGATGGCCTTAACTTTATCCGGATTGGCCTCAATGCCGCACTGGTTGATGATGTACCCCAAGAATTTACCCGAGGTAACACCGAAAACACACTTTTTTGGATTCAATTTCATGTTGAATTGTCGCAGAATTTGAAAGACAGAATGTAAGTCTTGTATTAATTCATGTGAGAATTGGGCTTTGACGACCATGTCGTCTACATAACACTCTATCTTTCTTCCAATTAATTGCTCAAATAGTTTATTTACAAGCCTTTGAAAGGTTGCCCCAGCATTTTTTAATCCGAAGGGCATAACCTTGTAACAATACAGACCAAATTCTGTTATGAAGGCAGTTTTTTCCTCGTCCGTCGGGTCCATCCTGATCTAGTTATAGCCCAAATAGGCATCTAAGAAACTCAACAACTCGTGCCCCGAGGTCGCGTCCACTAGGCGGTCGATTATGGGGAGGGGGAAGCAGTCTTTTGGGCAGGTTCTGTTCAGGTCGGTGTAGTCGACGCACATGCGCCACTTGCCATTAGCTTTCTTTACCAGAACGGGGTTGGCTACCCAGCTTGGGTAATGAAGTTCTCTTATGAAGTCAGCTGCGAGGAGCTTCCTGACCTCCTCGTCGACTACTTCCCAGCTCTCTAGGGCTAGGTTGTGTTTCTTCTGTCTAACGAGCCTAACTACAAGATCAGTATTGAGTTTGTGAGTTATGAGATTAGGGTCTATGCCGGGCATCTCTGCTGTGGACCATGCAAAAACATCTAAATTTTGAAATAAGAAACTTACTAGTTCGAATCGTAGGGCTCCTGGATTGAAACTCCGATCTGAAGCATCCGAGTTGGGTCTTCCGCTGAAGCTGGAACAACAATTGTTTCTTCCGTGGGTGCAGCTCGTTCTTCGCCTTGCTCCGTAGGTTGCTCCAGTTCGAGATTGTCAGCCACCTTGGTCTTTACCTTGAGGGCGGCAACATAGCACTTGTGAGACTCAAGCTAGTCACTCCGCGCTACCCCCACTTCGAAGTCTGTAGGGAACTTCCTCGCCAAATGATAAGTGGAGACCACCGCCCGTATGACATGGGTGATCGGCCGGCCTATTTTGGCATCGTATGGGGAGGGGGTCACGACCACTAAGAAGTCATGGTTAAGTCTAACTATGCTGGGCCATGTGCCGACTTCCACAGGTACTGTTATTTTCTCGAGGGGCCTGCCTTCTTCTCCGCTGAAGCCTACCAAGGGAGTATTCGCGGGCTTCAAGTCACTTCCCTGCAGCTGAAGCTAGTCGAACGCGGCTTTGAAGAGGATATATGCCGAGCTGCCTGAGTCAACGAGGACGCACCTGACCTCGAAATCATTGATGCTTACTTTTATGACAAGCGCATCGTCGTGGGGGTAGTGGACCCCACGCGCATCGTCCTCCGTGAGGAAGATCGGTTCCTCTGTCTTCGGACGCTTAGGAGGATTTTGCTCTTCTCTGGAAGTTTTGCGAACTGATGTCCGAGCTACCGCCGAGGTACAGCCTGCAACGATTGAGCCTCCAACTATCATCTGGATGGTGCCCCGAATTGGCCTCTCTTCCAGGGGCTGCCTCTGTGACTGCTCTGGCAGCCTGTTATTGGACTTGGAAAAATCCTTACCGTGCTCCCCTTGCCGACCTGCTTTATTATTATTATTATTATTTTGTACAAAATTCCTTAGATATCCGCAACGAATGAGTTCCTCTATATCGTCATGGAGATTCTTACAGTTCTCGGTACTATGACCGTGGTCTCTGTGAAAGCTATAATATAAATTTTTATTCCTTTCATTAGGATTCCCCCTTAGGCGGGGTGGCCACTTCACGTACGGGGCATCCTTAATTGCCATCAGGATTTCGTCCCGCTTACAATTCAGTGGGGTGTAGTCAGTTCTGTCCGCTACAGGGGCTCGGAATGGCTGACTCGGCTTTGCCCCCCGAGCTACATCCTTCTTCTTTCGGCTGTCTCCTTGGCTGGAAAGTTCTCCTTCCCTCTTTCTCTTTTTGGGCGCTTTCACCCTTCTGGTTGATCTCCTCTTTCGTGGCTATGAACCTGTCTACAAGCTTGAGGAATTGAGTTATGGTCGTCGGCAGGTTGACAACCATGTGCCACTTGAATTCCTTATGCGTCATGCCCTTCTTGGCTGCTGCAAGGCGCACCGCGGGGTCCAGGCGCGGTATCTGCATGCATGCATCGTTGAACCGCTTGATGTAGCCCCAGATGGACTCTCCCTCTCTCTGTACTATGCCGAGAAGGCTTTCCTCAGCTCGTGGGCACCGCTTGCTGGTGACGAAGTGGGACGTGAAGGCTTGCGCGAACTATGCCCAACTTCTTATCGATCCGGGTGCAAGGTTTCGATACCACGTACGGGCCACTCCTCTGAAAGTGGGGGAGAAGGCCACACACTTGCAAGACTCACTGGCCCTTGCCAGGTGCATCTGTGACTGGAAAGCGTCTACATGATCATTCAGGTCGAACGACCCGTCATACTTATCGAGAGGGGGGAGCTTGAAGTCCTTGGGCGTTGGAACAACCAGGAGCTCGGGAGACAGGGGGATGGAACAGAAAGGAGGGGAGCTTTTACTTCACTTGAGCTTACCTCTTCCCTGTCTCTGAGCTCGGGCAGGTTGTAGGTGGCAGTTTGGCAAGCTTGGCGGCAGCGTCTTTGCTTCTTGGTGGGCTCTGCATTGGTGCTGCTTGCCTCCGTACTGTCAGGGATAATTTTCGCAGGAAGCGACTCGGGTTGCTGGTGATGGCAGCGGACAGAGTGGTCCTGCTTAGAGTCTGTGGCCAGGATCTCGAATCGGTTCTCCAGAAGCGAGGCTTCGATCATCGATTGTTGGGGTGACGCAGGCTTGGGAAGCTGGGATCCTCCTGACCCGACTGCCCGCAGCGAGACCGGAGTGGCTGGTCTTTCCTTCCTGCAGCGGGAAGGGGCTTGGCTTTTAAGGGGGTTCTGGGAAGCCTCTTCTTGGCGAGAAAGGCGCTCATTCTGGCGATGAGGCCTAGTTTGTCGCGAGGCCGGGTGCCGAGGAGGGAGCTGAGGCTGATGCTGAGGCAGCTGAGGGAATTGCTGCTGATAATGATATTGAGAGACTTGGTGCAGCACCTGCTGCTGGTAGAGCTAGAATTGTTGAAACTGCTGCATCTGGGCTTGCATGGCCCGAATGGTCTGCACCAGGTTGTCGAGTTGGCTCTGGCTTGTCGTCGGAGGGACGATGGAAGGCTATGTGAAGGTTGTCTCGACTTAAAAAGGTAGGGGGACGCTCAAGGGTACCACTACTTGCGGCACGTTCAGGCTGGGGACTCCATCCGCGAGAGGGGAATAGTGAACTGTCCGGTGCAGACCATGGGAACCTGGAGTTGTTCCCCGGCGATGTCCATCTCCATGCTGCGTCCGACATTGCTTGAAGAAGCCCTGGGTGCTAAGTCTTAAACGGGGGGTTGCAGAAACTAAGGGGAGGCTTTTTGAAGCATTTCCCACAGATGACGCCAATTGATGCGGCACGATCCGGGCATTCCTAGCTGGCTATGGACTGGCTCCTTGCTGGCAAAGGACAACACCTGAGAAGATGGAAAAGAAGGATTCCCGGGGGTTTACCCGGTGGGAATACTCCGATGCTTAAGTTAGAATGTACGAGAAAGAGGAAAGAATAGTGCAAAAGCTAAGAGTGTAGGTCGCGCTTTATCACTGTGCTCGAGAGATTAGCTCGCGAGCAAAGATGTATTCAGTTAGAGTGTGAGAGTGCGAAAGTATTCAAAAGTCTGAAGATCCTTTCCCCTTCTACCTCAAGGGCTTTTATAGGGGTGTTCTTGTCAGAGCGGGCATAACCGCCACTAGGCCCCTGCCACAACCGTTATCTGCCAGGGTTGCACAGGTGGCCATTATGACGTACCCCTTGCTCGGGTGGGTGACACGTCTCCAAAGGAGCAGGCACGCCTCCGCCTACTGAGAGACGTGGGTGCAGACTGTTGAAAGGACAGGGACTGCGCCGTCAGTCAAGGGATGTGGCACAGTCTGATCGGTACGGTCTGTCAGATAGAAGCTTCCTGAAAAATGCTCGTGCTGGTCACTTGCGAGCTATTTTGTAGCGAGCTTAGGAATACTTGAGGGTTGCCCTTCTAATGACTTATCTACTTAGGGGCTTGACCGAGCTGGTTTCTCTAGCTCGCGAGCTAAGGTAGCCTCGAGATATCCCCTTCGGGGTAGCTCGGGGAATTCGGAGCTCGTGTTGTAGCGAGTTCCTTCTTTAGCGAGCTGTGATATGGCGAGCTGCTTTATAGGCCCGTTACTTAGCCATTATCAAGCTATGATGCTGAGCTGTCGCTCATGCTAAGTCAGGTCCACGTGTCATCGTTTTGTAGGTCGGGCCAAATCGTCCTCCATCAGAAACCATTAGGAAGTGAGGGATATACCTGATATGAAGTAGTTGTAATTCCCAATGAAAGAGTTCACGCATAGGGAAAAAGCCAAAACCCGATTCCACTAAAGATGACATAGTGCGTGTTGAAGCAGGATCAACATAATGGCTCTTTAGCAAGAACCATGATTCTTCAGCAAGAATAGAATAGGGGGCTGGTGAGCACTACTTCAGATTGCTTCTTCTACCAAGAAGCAATATCAAGAACAATTCTTGATCACTTCCACAAGTGGAGATCGAGCTGGGTAGGGACGGAAAGAACATGGAAGAACTCTGCAGATTGTTATGTGTTGAAACTGAGGAATTCGCCCCCTATTTATAGCCTCCTCAAGATCGGCCTCCTAATCTAATTAGGAGAGAATTTTTTGATCCAAATATGATATTTGGATCTAGACTTTTGAATGGATAAGGCTTATCTTATCCTTCAGCTAATCCTAATCAGATCTTGCCCCTTTTAATTAACTAACTTAAGCGTAGTTCGAATTGGGCTTTAGGCCCATTAAGCTTATGTGCTCACTTACTCCTTAACCTGCTTCCCAGTTGGCTCTCTATGTATGGCATGGGACCCTGTCATTGATCTACATATCATCCACATGGGTTCAGTCTAGCCTCAATTACAAGCTTGGCCGAATTCACTGCTGAATACAGTGAACCCCTGAGTCCATCACTTTGGGCTCTTAATGGGCACAACATTTACACTAAATGGTCTATGAGTCCAACCATCTTATGAAGGCCCAAGGACTGTGGGCAGATGCAAGATTAGCCCTTCAGGTATAAACCTCAATGGTCTTACACTTAACATCTCAGCCCATAATGATCAAACACTGCCCGACAAGAGAGGACCTCTCCCTCGGCTGCAAGGTGCAGTGTTGCACTCTCTACTCACATGGATC
The DNA here is from genome assembly GCF_000365185.1 of Nelumbo nucifera. Next base: position 1,067,413 of record NW_010729213.1, on the reverse strand, counting down.
TCGGGTATTAAAACCATTTTAAAAACTTTTTCAAACCATAATTTATATGTATATCTCTATATAAATATATTTTGCAAAAACAAATTTCAATGGTTGAAATCAACTACTAGCAGTTTAGGTTTCCATCAGAGAGAGTGCATTTCCCGGTCATTTACTTTGTCCAACAAAGGGGCTGATCCTATAACTATGATCACCCACTCAGATGAATTCTCGGACTGTCCCAACATACCTAGGTTTTGACCCCCTCTAAGGATCTCACTCTTTGGTACATCAAAGACAACCCAATCCGACACCTAGTGCAGTATCATAATCGAATTAAGGGGTCAGGTGGAGCATTCCAGTTTCGCCCATCTATCTCCAAGGTCTAGGGCAATACTGGAATTTTGGTCTGGTTCAAGGTTTCAAGAAAACCCACACTACATGTCCCTCAGGTCTCACCCTTGTAGATGAGACAAGCCACCCCAACCTACTTGGCGATACATTAGTGTCAGCCTTAGCACGATAAATCTCCCCAGATCTATCCAACGGCTATGAAGATTCTAAACTAACACGAGTCTCATATGTGTCCAGTTTAAGGGTATTACATAGAAACGCATAAAATCACATGAACCAATTATACACTTTATTCATTTATAATAAATGACATAATGTACATCAATTTGATTGGAGATAAGGACATACACTGTCTAACACCCCAAACCAACGACTTAGCTGAGGTCACCAACAGAACTATCTTGAAAGGGCTAATGACAATGTTGGATAGAGCCAAAGTCCTTTGGGCTAACGAATTATACAATGTCCTATGGCCCTATCGGACGACACCTTGGACAGCTACAGGTGATACCCTGTTCAACTTGACTTATGGTACCGAGACTATCATTCCAACAAAGATCGGCCAGCCGACGCTTCGATCCAACGTGTACAATGAGACCCTGAATGATGAAGAACGAAGAAAGAACTTGGATCTGTTGGAAGGCATCCGAGGGCAGGCTCAACTAAGAGTGGTGTCCTTTTAGCAAAGGGTCCTCGCTACTATAACTATCGAGTGAAGTACTGGCATTTCAAAGAAGGTGGCCTCGTCCTTAGAAAGGTCATGGTGCCCGAGCCCGGTGTTGGAAAGCTCAGCCCCAACTGGGAAGGACCCTACAAAATCAAGCAGGTCATCGGCCGTAGCAAATATTGGCTAGAATACTTAGGTGGAAGACCAGTTCCTCATACTTGGAACTCCGAGAACCTCCAAATGTATTTCCAGTGATATAATCTTTTATACAAAAAGACTTATCAGTGAAAAGTGCAAAGTTCTTCCCAACTTGGTTCCAACTTTAGTGTAAACATTCCTACTATGTTTAATTGTCAGGACTCCTCGGCTGTGAGACTAGCCAAATCACACAACATTCACCAAGGTTATACGCTCGAATTGGATGACGACCAAGGCACGCGACTCTCAACCAGTCATACACTTACTTGCCTTTTTTTCTAAGGCAGAAAACCTTAGGGACCTCAACCATGATATCGGCCAACGACATCGACCCACTACCTAACAAACAAACACACTAAAAGGGACAAGTTACTTCGCCAAGACAAGAAACACTTTGTGACCTTGGCCAGGCACGTCCCCACAGCCTCAGATTGACATTGGCTCACACCCTAGTCCCCAAGGAAAAGTTAGGCTAGACGGGCTAAGGCATTCGCCTCCCTTTCCTTCTCACTAAGGAAAGGGCCCCCGCGCCCTTAGTTGTCAAGCCTCGCGTTGGCCTAACCACTTGATGGGGATGGAAGACTGACCAGGAGAGCTATGGCATTTGCCTCCTTTTCCTTCTCGCTAAGTAAAGGGGCCCCGAGCCCTCGACAGCACAGCTCGGTCTCGGCCTTCAATAAAAAAAAAGAGAAAAATATATATAATGCAAAGAAAGAGAAAAAATGCATAAGTTAGATAAAAAAGTGTGTTTCATTGATGTATTCATTCAACTTTACAAAAAGTGGCCTCAAATGGGGGAGGTTGAGCTCCTTACAAAATTTTGATAAGAAAAGGAAAAAGGGATGGATGGACAAAGGGCAACCCTTCAGGCTTCAACGTTCCCCTCGACCGCTTCGGCTTACATAGGGTGCCCTCCACAGCTTTAACCCTCGGAGGGATCCACACCTTCGGCAGGAAAGGTCCCCTCTTATACTGGATTAGAAGGAACCCCCGGATGGCTGGCGTCAAAATCGGGATGTAGGGCCAGCACCTGGGCCTTAGTATCCTTTATGCTCTCCAGGTAGGCCATGATGCAGAAGCTGGCCAACTCCTTATGGTAAGCTGGGGTAGTCTTCCATGCCTCCACGACCCTCTTCTCAGTGGCCTCGCACCTCTCCTCCATCGAGAGCAGCTTCTCCTCGACTGCCTTCAAAGAAGCCTTAGCAGACCTCAGAAGCTCCCTTTTAGTCGCGACCTCGGCCTCTAGGTCCTTCCTCTGGTTCCGCTCCTCCCACACCGCCTAGGCGATTGCCTCTCGACCGTTCTTCGCCTCGGCCACCCGAAGCTCCAACTACTTTGTCTTCTCCTCCAAAGTCCTAAGCTGCTCCAAGAGGACCTCCAGCTTGTCATACAGGCTGACGACAATAGAACACGCCTGCAAAGGATAGATAACTGTTAGACGAAGGAAAGCGAGAAAAGAAGAAATTGGCCTAAGTATAAGGAAAAGCGATACTCACATCAGCCTGCCAATTTGGGAGGGTTTCCCAGACACCCTGCACACTCATTTGGGTAGGCAAGCTTATCCCAAGCCGGGAGCTTCCCATCCAACAAAGCTTGATTGATCCCTGGAGTGCTTAACAAATCGCCCTCTCAGACATTCCAATGAGGGCAAAAAACCCGTCATGCCGTTAAAGCCAGCTCGTTGTGACGCTCCTACGAAGTGTGAGGACCTTACTAGTGAGAGCCCTTATAGCAACTTTAGTTGGGCCCCCTCCCATCGGCGTTCGGGGGCCTCCTTCTCCACCCTCAGCTGGGCGATCCTTCGATGCCATCTTCTAACCCCTCAGAGACTGAAGGGGCTCAATGGGCCTCTTAATGGCAGGTTCCTTTCCCTTCTCAGCCTTGGCAGGCCTTCTTATCCTCTTGGCCCTAATTGGAGCCTTCATCCAAGGTACCTTCTCGGCATCAATGTCTCTATGCATCAGCTTCCTCGACAGCCCCTCGCCCAGGCCTCTCTTCTTGGACCGGGCCATCTTTATAAGCATTTCCTTGGTGTTCCCATGCATCTCTACAAAATCACAATGAGCAAGTCAGTACGTGGAAACAAAAAGATGAAAGCCAACAATAGGAGCTCCCCTACTGAGGTGGGCAGGGCTGAGGCCAGCCCACACCAAGCCTTCCTCCAACACAATGGACTCAGCGTGGGTGGTCCCTAAGACCCGAATGTGGGTCATCACTTTGGCCTCCTCTTCCTTGTGCTAGGGCATTATTCTCTCGATCATGAGATCTGGCATCCCCTAGTCCGACCTAAATGACCAGCCCTTTGGACATGACATGAAGAAATTGTTAGACAGTGTATGCCCTTAGCTCCAATCAGATTGATGTACTGGTGCATTTACTGTAAATGACCAATAGTACATAATTTATTCGTGTTATTTTGGCGTGTTTCTGTGTAATACCCTTAAACTGGACACTTATGAGACTCGTGCTAATTTAGAATCTTCACAGTTGTTGGATAGATCTGGGGAGATTTAACTTGCCGAGGCTGACACTGATGTGCCGCCAAGTGGGTTGGGGTGGCTTGTCTCAACTACCAGGGTGAGACCTGAGGTACATGCAGTGTGGGTTTTCTTGAAACCTTGAACCAGACCAAATTCCAGTATTGCCTTGGACCTTGGAGACAAATGGGCAAAACTGGAATGTTACATCTGATCCCTAGACTCAATTATGGTACTACACTAGGTGTTGGATTGGGCTACCTTTGATATGCCAATCAGTGAGATTCTTAGAGAGCGTTAAAACATGGGTATGTTGGAGCAGTCCGAGAATTCACCTAAGTGGGTAATCATAGTGATAGGATCAACTCCTTTGTTGAACAAATTGAATGATCGGGGAATGCACTCTTTGATGGAAACCTAAACTGCCAGTAGTTGATTTCAAAGTGTTGAGATTTGTTTTGCAAAATATGTTTATATGAGATATACATATATTATGGTTTCACAAAATGTTTGCAAAAGGTTTTAATTCCCGAGATCCATGTGAGTAGAGAGTGCAATACTATACCTTGCATCCGAGGGAGAGGTCCTCCCTTGTCGGGCAGTGTATGATCATTAAGGTCTGAGAGGTTAAGTGTAAGACCATTAAGGGTAATACCTGATGGTCTAATATTACATCTACCCACAGTCCTTGGGCCTTCATAAGGTGGTTGGACCCAAGGACCATTTAGTGTAAATGTTGGACCCATTAAGAGCCCATACTGATGGACTCAGGGGTTCACTATGTTCTGCAGTGAATTCGGTTAGGCCTTGTAACAGAGGCTGGGTTGAACCCATGTGGCTGATGTGTAGATCAATGCTACGGTCTCACGCCATACAAAGAGAGTCAAGCTAGCCGACATTTAAAGGGAGAGTGAGCTATATGACAAAATGGGCTTAAAGCCCATTTCAAACTGGGCTTAAGTGAGTGAATTAAAAGGCGGGCAAATTCTGATTTATAATCTGATCAGGATTAGTTAAAGGATAAGATAAGTATTATCCATTTAAGAGTCCAAATCCAAATATCAGCAATCTACAAAGTTCTCCTCCAGTTCATGCCGCCCCTACCCAGTTCGATTTCCACTTTTGGATCTGATCAAGAATAGTTCTTGATATTGTTTCTTGCAAGAAGAAACAATCTAAAGTCGTGCTCACCAGCCCCTTGCATGATTCTTGCTGAGGAATTAGGGTTCTTGCTGAAGAACCACTATGCCGATCGTGCCTCACCATAAGATGTGTCATCTTCAATGGAGGCGAGTTTTGGTCACCTCTTTGGGCGTGAACAACTACGTTGGGAGTTACTGTTATTCTGTATCGGGTACACCCCTACTTGCTTCCTTTTGGTTTCTGGTTTGGTCTGCTTTGTTTCAAGAACGAACCCTAAAAATGCAGTTTTCTAAATTTGGGAATAGGATTCCCGGATGGGAGAAAGAAATTTTTTGATATTTCGCCCAGCCACCCTGCATGGTTCGGCCATCCATATGATGGATCTCCCTTCCTGTTAGAAATACTTATTCTTCCAGTTATGGATGGACGACGGGTTTTCAACCACCATTCCATGTTGGCCCTAGAAATAGTATAGACCTTCCTATAAGGGTGCCTCCTCGGAACGAACATGCACTAAAAAATCTTCTCCGTCACGTGGACACTATGGAGCCGAGCCATCACTAGTACAACAATGATCGTCCTCACGGCATTGGGGGCAAGCTAGCTGAGAGAGATGTTGTAGAACCTTAATAGCTCGGGAATGAGGGGATGCAGGGGGAACCTAAGGGAAAAGTGGAGGTAGTGCTCGTGTACACACACCTCCCCCTCCACAAGCCGCCAAGGCTGATCACCGGTATCTTGGACTCTAAACCGATATCCCCTTAGAATATGATACATCTTTTTAAGAGCCTTCACTTGCTCTAAGCTAAGTTAACTATCTAGGTCGGAGCGCAGATAGTGCATTATTTCTGTACCTCAGGCTACGGCCTTGACTATGAACTCAGGGCCCAGCTCATCGCCTTCACTGCCCTCCACCACCTCAGGTGAAGCTAGGATATCGGCCGCAATGCCACCCCTCGGCCTCGTAGAGATGACACTTTCACAAGGAGACTCATTGCCTCGCCGGCTACACTCGGTGCCTCCAGGAGCAGTCCTCTCCCTCAGTACCCAAATCCCAGGCCTCTGAGACGAGCCGTCAGACTCATAGCCATAGCTCTCACTACTATTGATGGAAGTGGTGGGATGAGGTGAGCTTGTGTTTGACAAGTCATGAAGATTATAGCATTCAAGACTAGAATCGGAGTAAGACATGGCTAAGGATGCAGCCTTTTATCTAGTGGACAAGTCTCTGAAAGCTCAAGCTAAAAAAGGCAAATGGTGACAACCTTCACAACCAATGCCCTATTTAAAAAGAAAATGAATGGTTCAAATTGTCTTTGATCCAATGGCCGCGAAGCACCGACTTGACATCCCAATCCGACGTGTGACACATGTCATCTACCTCGGGGATACAAAACGACACCGAGCGAGTCGGCCAGTTCGGCCGCAACCCAGGGCCAGAAGCGACTCAACCCGGGTGATCCAATGCCCGTTTCACGTACGGTCACAACCGTTGATGCCAACACACATCGCCTGTACGGCTATGACCCAACGCCCATCTCGCGTACGATCACGACCAACCGATGATGAAACCCATTGCATGTACGGTCATTACTAGTCGTTGTCAACACCCATCTTGCGCATGATCATGATCAACTGACGCTTAGATCCATACCGCGTATGGTCATTACTAGTCAATGTTAGCACCCATCTCGCACATGGCTACGATAGACCAATCTGTCACCCATCCCACGTACGACGAAGCAACTACCACCAAGACATCTAAGGGAATCCCTCAGAAGCTGAGGTCGATGTCTTGGTGCTTTAGAGATAATGCTCTCCCCGACGATGCCGAGGTCCTCGTCTACACGTAATCCAACACCTCTCAGTGATGATGTTGCTCTCTCTTCTACCAAAGCTAAGGTCTCCACTCAGCCCTCCTCCACGGTTTCGAGAGTGGCGAGCTAATGATGTAGACGCATATGGTAGGACCATGATGGTGCCACATGGCATTGCCCAAATTGAATCCTAGTTGTCTGCTACTAACAAACTCCAACCAACTTCCAGGCGAGCTCAAGTATAAATAGGTGTATCACTCCCTAGGTAAGCTATCTTGGCTCTTTCTACTCTTAAGCTCTCTACAACTCAGGTGACCTCATCTGAGCTCTTCCTCTTAGGATGGCGAAACCCTATAGGAAGGTTGGAAAAAATTTCAAAAATTTCTTTACTCCCATTTGAGAATCCTGTTCCCAATTTAGAAAACTGCATTTTCAAGGTTCGTTCTTGTAACCAAACCGGACCAAATCTGAAACCAAATTAAGGGAGGGATATACCTGATACAGAATCCACGCAAGAATGCTTCTCCCAATGTAGGTGTTGATGCCCAAAGAGTGTACCAAATCCTCTCTCCACTGAAGATGACACAACTTAGGATGAGGAAGGATCAGCACGTAGTTCTTCACCAAGAACTAGTGATTCTTTAGCAAGAATCCAATGGGACAGTGAGCACAACTTCTAAATTGTTTCTTCTGGCAAGAAACAATATCAAGATCGAATATTGATCAAATCCAAGAACAAGAGATCTAACAGGGTAGGGCGGCAAGAGCAAGAAGAAAAAGAGCAGAAGGCATGATTAGTTTAACTGAGTTGTATTCTCTCTGTATTGTGTGAGTGTGAATTCAAAGTTCACCCTGCTCTCTTATTTATACCCTTAAAGAGACAATTTCCTAATCTCATTAGGAGTTCCCTTATCCAAATCTTTATTTGGATATGGACTCTTTAAGTGATAAGAATAATCCCTTATCTTATCTGTAGATAAAAATCAGCCTTCCTAATCAAATTAGGAGTTCCGTTGATCCAAATCTTTATTTGGATCTAGACTCTTTAAGTGTATAAGGTTAATCCCTTATCTTATCTGCTGATTCAAATCTCAGATCCGCCCATATCTAATTAATCTAATTAACCTAGTTCAAAATGGGCTTTATTTGGCTCTCTTTGTATGGCGTGGGTCCCTATCATTGATCTACACATCAGCCACATGGGTTTAGCTTAGCCTCTGTTATAAGGTCAGGCCGAATTCATTGCTGATTACAGTGAACCCCTGAGTCCATCACTATAGGCTCTTAATGGGCCCAACATTTACACTAAATGGTCTGTGGGTCCAGCCATCTTATGAAGGCCCAAGAACTGTGGGCAGATGCAAGATTATCCCCTCAGGCATAACCCTTAATGGTCTTACACTTAACCTCTCAGCTCATAATGATCAAACACTGCCCGACAAGAGATGACCTCTCCCTCGACTGCAAGGTGCAGTGTTGCACTCTCTACTCACATGGATCCCGGGAATTAAAACCATTTTGCAAACACTTTGAAACCAYAATATATATATATATATATGGACAGTTAGTTACGTCCATCTTCATCACTTTTAACTCTTGAACAAGTTCCTTTCGCGAATCGTCTAAGACAATGAAGAAGCTTGGCAAGAGCTATTTCGGTTAGAAGAAGTTGGGGAAGGGCTAGTAACTTCAATCGGTTGAAGGCTAAAAGATCAATGGGCTTTAAAAATCAAGTCTCAAAAATACCTTGGAGTGTAGGAAAGAGGAAGAAAGAAGTATGGAAGTGGGTAACCACATGGTTTATCCAGTCTGGAGAGATGAGCTCGCCAAAATGTCTGAGAAGATCTAACTCTGCAGCAGGATCATATAAGTGTTCAGGTGATTCTCAAGTGCTTTTATTGGATTCTTCTAAGAGTTTAGTAAAAGATATGTACGAAGTAGGGGAGAATCATGGGGAATCAACGATAGTTGAGACCACAAATTGAGCTGAGATTGAAGGGGCTGGTGCAAATGTTCTTGACAATGTGTCGAAGACAAGACAAGCCCAAGAAAGTTTGACAATAGGGAATTAGATCAATTGTCTGGGAAAGAAATGAACACAGCAAAATTGGATCAGTTGTATGAGGAGGAAGGCGTGAAAAAATTGATTGTTGTGGGTAAATTAGGGGTGGATCTAGGTTGGAAAGGGATTTGAGGAACCTCAGAGAATCTTGTTAAAAACATGCATAAGATAGGGGAGCTCAAAAAATCCAAAGGGTTCGGAAACAGGCAACTGGTTCATGTGACCAGGGTTTTTCAATGGCTTAAGGAAGGGCTAATTGGGGACGGTCCCCACGATAGATTTAAGAGAATTAATAAAAGAAAAGGTTTGAAAATGAAGGCTAAACAACCCTTATTGAAAGGCACAAACAGGGTAATTTTGGTGGAATTAGACTCGGCTAACACGATGTCAAATTCTTTTCCATCCTTTCAAAAAGACGAGGAGTCCTTAAGGGAGAAGAAGGAAAGAAATGGCTTAGAGGTCATCGAGGAGAAGGTTGGTAAGGAGAACTTAGTTGAGAAGGAGGCTCTTGAAAAGGTGGCAGAGGAGGGAGGGAGGGAAGGATGAAAGAATGGGAGTGGTGGAAAACAGGGAAGCCATAGAATGTCAGCCTAAAAAACAAAGTGAAAGAAAAGAAAGGGGAAGTGGATTCGAAGAGTCTTCTAAGGATGGCATCCTTGAGAAGGAAAAAGTGAGCATCGACAGACTAGAGGATTGACAGGTGGAAATTGGGAAAGTCTCTTGGATTATTTTTCTTGGGGGGGAGGGGGTTGGAAGCGGTCGAGAGTCTTGGGGGAAGATAGAGGCCTGGGAGGAAGGTGAAGGGGGAGAAGAAGGAGAAGTAGATGAAGAATAATGGACAGTTGAGAGTTTGCAAAGTTGCAGTTGGGGAGGGAGGAAGTTGTTTGAGGAGTTGTAGATGTTTAGGGTTTGATGGGGTGTTCTTTTTTGTTATGTTTTTTTATCAATTTTCATTTTTTGTTATGTTTTTTTTATCAGTATTCTTTTTTGTTATGATGCCTACAAGGTTTCGCTTCTTGCCAACCTTTTTCATGTATCAGGAAAGATTAAACCTGGTGTTTGCAATGCAACTTGCGTAGAGGTTCAAGTTGTGGGTAGAAGATTTTGTTTATGTTGTAGTATGTTGTTGTGATTTTGGCTCGTTTTGGGTTGCCGTGTGGATTTGGATTGTTTTGATGTTTTAGTGGCCTTTTGTACTTGTATGGCATCTTGGTCTGGTGTATTTCTATTTTTTTTAACAAAATTATATTTTATCTTAAATAAAATCAGCATAGTGAGTCCCATTTATCAGTGGGGCCTATTATTAAAATATTCAAATTTAAAATATTAAATTGGGCCCCCACTACCAAATCATCATAGTGAGTCCCACTTACTAGCGGGGCCCTTTTTTTATTTTTTACCTATGGGACCCATTATTAAAAAATTAAGTCTAAAATACCAAAGTGGGCCATACCTACTATCAAATCAAAATAGTGGGTTTTACTTATCAGCGGGCTCACTATTAAAATATTCAAGTTTAAAACAAATTGGGATCTACTCCTCACAGAGCACACGTCACACCGACCTTGCAGGCACATCCCACCATGCATTGGGAACATCTTCCATGAATAATAACACAAAAGTACAGGAAATGTTCCTAATACATGGTGGGATGTGCCTGTAAGGTCGATGTGTGTGTGAGGAGCAGGTCCAGACTCGTTTAAAACATTAATGTGGGCCATGCCCACTATCCAATCAACATAATGGGTCCTACCTATCAACAACGCCCATTGTTAAAGAATTAAGTCTAAAATACCAAAATGGGCCACGCACACTATCAAATCAACATAACGAGTCTGTTAAAACAATTAGAGTTAAAATATCGAAGTCGGCAATAACCACTACCAAATTAGTATAGTGATAGCTATAGTTATATAACCCTACCAAGTGTACTAGTTATCAAGTAATATAAAAATATCGTTCCCACGAGGATTTAACAAAATAAGTATTAGAACTACAGTCTTCCTTAATTATTTGGACAACTGAAATTCAGATCCAACAATAAGAACTACTAAAAATTAAAAATAGAGAAAGAAAATAAAAGCAAGGGTAATCAATAACTGAATATGCAACGATTAATTGAAATCGCTAGGACCATTGGTCCGCCTAACCATTCCAATGAATATTAATGGATGAGATTAACTAAGATAATTTGTCATTTCCATAAGCTGAAGTTTCTCCAATTTTATTTAATATTCTTTTCCAAGATATATTAAATCTACTTCTATCAAATAACCATTCGATCCCTCGACTAGAGTTCTCAAGATAGAAATGCATTAAGTTCAAAGAAAAACTTATACGTTCAGATGAATCATGTGTATATATCCCTATATACCTTTCAATTCACACAATGAATTATTCGGTCCACTATATGAATTCCTCTCCCGATTCATTTACATAAACCCAATCAATTAAGAGATGCCACTCCTAATCGCATTAAGCATAATAACTCATAGACTATATGGAAATCACAATCTTGGATAAATCATAATAAAACTATATTCATTGTCATGGTTAGGCTTTCCACAACCCTAGATATAAAGAAATCAATTCATGATAAAGGAAATAAAACAAACAAGAGGAAAGAAAGAACTCATGATGTTGCCCTTGGAGCTAAGATCCTCTCTTCTTCTTGCCGCCACCTCCTTCTTGAAACTTTCTTGCCTCGTTGATTTCTTTCTTGAAACTTTCTTGATTGTCTTCTTGATTGCTTCAGAGGGAGCTTCAGTAATTGATAGATTGATTCCTTCTAGGTCTGGTACGCCCACCCTTTATATAGTTTTTGGGGAGGGGCTGTTGCGACTACTTGGAGTTATCTCAAGAATAGATAATCCATGTTAGTTTTACACTGATTCTATCCTACCTTATCTTATTTCTTATCTAATGATTTCAAATCTTCTTTTAACTTTCTAGAATTACAATTAGAATTCAAATCTAAGGGGATTTTGGATTCTTGAATTCGAGTGGGCTGCTTTAATAAGTTGGGCTGCTATAAGGCTTTTCTGCGAATTGTGCTTTAGTTGTGAGCTGGGCTTTACTATGGATCCACTTCGACTTTGGGCCCGACTTTGACTTCGGTGCAGGCCGAATCTGTCAAAACCCAAAATATGAAAGTTGTAGATCTCGCTCTTATTTTTCCAGTTCATCTTGAATCAGCCCAATCGGAGCTCAGATATGAGAGTTAGGCCTAGATTACTGAACAGTGCCGAAACTGTGAAAAACCATCCGATTAGCCTTGTCTTCCTTCTGACGATTTCTTTCCTTGCCCTGAATCAAAATACCAGCGTAATGAGTCCAATTAAGTGTTAATTAAGTGTAAAAAGACTGAATATTCATAGATAAGAATATGATAATTTTTATTCACATCATATAGTGAGTCCCACTTATCAGCAGGGCCCACTGTTAAAAATATTTAAGTGGGTCGTGACCACCATTAAATCAACATAGTAGATCACACTTATTTCCAATCAACCAGACCCACTATTAAGATGTGTAAGTTTAAAATACATTGGCCAATAGTGGGTGGGTCCCATGACCCATCCACCGATTGTGGGGCTCACTCATTGGAATAACCCACTGAGAGCCCAAGCTGATGGGCCTACTTATACCTGTTATCGGGTTTAACCCTTGTGAGGTAATTCTTTCACATAAAATCAAAATCAAAGAGCATTTCCTCTAAGGAATATAATTAAGGAGTTCTAGTAGACATAGTGTATACTTAAATACTCTTAATAGAAAAACCCAAATTCTATTCAAGTTCTTTTTTGTGTTTTCTGATCAAAACATAATTTTGGTAAGTATAATTATGCACTATGTTTGCTAAACAAAGTGTATAAGTATGCACTATGTCTGCTAAAACCGCTTAATTATATTCCTTAGAGGAAATATCCTTTAATTTTGATTTTATATAAAAGAATTACTTTGTAAGGGTTACACCCAATAATAGGTATAAGTAGGACCATCAACTTGGGCTCTCATTAGGTTATACAAATGAGTGGGACCCACCCACTATTGAATAATTATGTGTTTTAAACTTACTCATTTTAACAAAGGGTCTCGTTGATTGCTAATAAGAGGAACCCACTATGTTCATTTACTTGCAAACATGGCCCACTTAAATATTTTAACAATGGGCCCCACAAATAAGTGGGATCCACTACTGATTTTAAACTCGAATATTTCAATAGTGGACCCCACTGATAAGTGAGACATTGCTGTTTTAATAGTGGGCATGGCCCACTTTAATGTTTGAAGCTTAAATGTTCTAACAGTGGGACCCGCAATACTGGCTTGATAGTGGGACCCACTATGTTGCATGGACTCCAAATCAGTTTACTTGTAACCTATTATAGGTATGGTCCATTAGAGTATTAAATCCTTATTATTATACTTTGCTTTTGTTTATGGTGGATGGGACCCACCAAGCCCAAAAATTATTCAATTTTTTTTTGTAACAGTGGATAATTCACTGTTAAATTCTTTGATGTGGATAAAATCCACCGAATATTACAATGGATTAATTTCTAAATATTAAATCTTATTTCAGTTTATAGTGGGTGAGGCCCACCAAACCAGCACACCTGTTATAACAAATGAATTCACTGTTAAATTTGTAAGGTGGATAAGATCCACTAATAGTGGGTTGATGAGACTAAAAAGTATCATATTTTTATCTCCAAATATTCATTCTTTTTCATTAATTTATTACTTAATTGGTCTCATTATTCTTGTATTTCGATTCAGAGCAACTCTTTTTCATTAATTTATCACTTAATTGGTCTCATTACTCTTGTATTTCGATTCAGGGCAAGCAAGAAGGCAATTGGAAGAAAACAAGGCAAATCGGATGATTTTGCACAGTTTCGGCAACAGTAAGTAATCTGGGCATAACTCTCAATTCCGGACTCCGAATTGGACAATTCAAGAGGCATCGGAAAGATGAAAGAAAGGACCACAACATTTATGTTTTGGGTTTTGACAGATTTGGTCCGCATCGAATATGAAACCGGGCCCGAAGTTGGAGCAAGTTCGCAGCCATACCCATTTCACAGCTGAAGCCCAACTTGCAGAAGAGCCTTGTAACAGCCCAAGTTTTAAAGCAACCCAACTCGAACTCAATAGCCAAGAGTCCCAATTTCGAATGTAAACTCCTGAGAGAGAGTCTTATCAGATCTAAAGTTTTGAATGTAATCCTAGAGAGATAAGAAGATTAAGACTAGATCATTAGATAAGAGATATGATAGGATTAGTTCAAAACAAATCAGGACTATCTAACTAAGGTTAATCTCCTAGAAGGAGTTGAAAAACAACTCTCTCCCTCTGCTATATAAAAAGGGGGGTGGACCAGCTTTAAGCATCACTCAAGCATTTAAGAAATCATCAAGCAACTCAAGCTACCAAGAAGATCAGTTCGGCCTACTGAGAAGCAAAGCTTGGAGGGTGCAAAAATCATGAGCAACTAAGCTTTTTCTTTTCTGGTTCAAGGGGGAGGTTCGATTGTATCATCGTGAGGTTCTGTATTTAATTCAAATTCTTGTTTTTAATTCAAGTATTCATTGATTCTTGTGCATATTCTCATTGGATGTTAATGTTAATTAGTCTGACAAATTAATTAATGTTGATTTTCCTACTACTATCCATGGTTCGGTGATCCGTAATTGTCACGAATAGTGGAACAAGTAGCAATTAGGTTAATATCTTTCTGGGTCAATTGTTCGTGACAGCCTTTGACCAATGTATTGACATGTTTTAACCTAAGGGGAATCGATGGAAAAAGATTCGATAATTGCAGCTATCTCAATT
>NW_010729213.1:1019145-1041304 GCF_000365185.1 Nelumbo nucifera | reverse complement strand
TGTAGAGGAGATGGGCCGAATGGCCCATAGACTGTCATTTCATGTTATGTTATGTTTCTCTTTGTTATGGGCCTTATTCTGGGCCCATACTCTGTAATGTTCTATTTTTTGTATTTTTCTGCCCACTCAAGGGCCTCTCTGTAATTTATTAAAGATTAACACCTTAATAAAATGTTTAGAGTGTTAGAGTGAGGTTAAGTTTGAAACTCTCACTCTCTAACACTCATTGCCGCCAGTTCTCTCTCTTCTCTTCCTCTCTTGTTTGTTTAGTTTCTGTTTTGCATCTAATCTCAAATAGTTCCATACATCAAGTGAACTGTTTTTCAACTCTATCCATAGTTGAGGTCTTTTGGCTCTTAAAGGAAGCAATTTAAGCTGATGTTTTATGATATTATTGTCAGTTCATTACAGATTTTGACTGACAATTTATTTGGTTGGGCTAGCATTCAACCTAAAATTCTCCTATAATAGATTCTAGACTATAGCTTATCCAGTCCAGAAATTTCTTGTTGGAGACATTAAGTATTTCAGGATTATTTTGAACTTGGTGATGCTTTGATAACCATCATGGAAGATTTTGAACTGATGACATTTTTTATTTTAGGAATCTCTTGCAATAAATGGTTGGATTTAGGTTGTAGGGAAATTATAAACTTTACGATCTATTAGCACAACAGTTTAGTTCAAGTTTAGATTTAATTTGATATATGATAGAAGGCTTCAAAGAAGGTGAACAGTCTGTACAAGATAATTGCAAAAGTGTTGTCTTTAAGGGTAAAGAAAGTTCTTCCTACCATTATTGCACACAAACAAGGAGTTTTTGTGAAGGGAAGGCAGATCACTGATCAAATATTGATTGCAAATAAGAGTTTGGAGAGCTTTAGGAAATCCAAGAAGAAGGGAGTGGTTTGCAAATTAGACTTTGAGAAGGTTTATGACCTAGTTGATTGGTCCTTCTTGGTGGAGGTGTTGAGAAGTTTTGGCTTTAGAGACAGATGGTGTAAATGGATTTGGGGTTGTGTTAGGAGTTGTCACTACTCTCTCTTGTGTTAGGAGATCTACTTTCCCCCTTTCTATTCACTTTGGTTGTAGATGTCTTAGGGAGACTGATCCATAGAGCTGACTCGAGGAACTTAATAAAAGGATGGAGAGTAGGAAGGGAGGAAGTACCACTTACACACTTGCAGTTTGCAGATGACACAATCCTATTCTGTGAAGGTGGGGACATAAATTGGATCGGGAATTTAAGATTGGCAATACAACTCTAGATGTCTAATCTCAAAGTGAACTTTGATAGGAGTTGTATGGTGGGAGTGAATTTGGAGGAGAGGGAAGTAAGTGAATATGCAGGTGTGTTAGGTTGTGCATTCTTGGATTTGCCTTTGATTTACTTGGGCCTCCCCTTAGGAGATAACCCCAAGAATGAAAGCTTTTGGAACATAGTATTGGAGGGATTTGAGAAAAGGCTTGCTTCTTGGAGGAAAAATTATCTCCTTAGGGGGGAGAGTCACTTTGATTAGGTCTACCCTAGCTAACCTTCTTGTTTACTTCCTGTCAGCGTTTAAGATTCTTACAAAGGTTTCTAACAGTGTGGAAAAGTTAATGAGGGATTTTTTGTAGGAGCCAGGAGAGGAGAAGAAAGATCACAGGATGAGTTGGGAGGTGGTAACTAGATGTAAGAAGCTAGGAGGGCTTGGGATTGGGAATATTAGGAAAAGAAACATGGCGTTGTTGGGGAAATGGTTGTGGAGGTTTCCACTGGAAAGGGACAAATTGTGGATGAAGATAGTGGCTAGCATACATGGGCTGGAAGAGAACGATTAGGATCCAGGAATTATGGCAAGGGCTATAGCTGCTTATCCTTGGAAAGCCATTCATGATCTGCTTCCAGTTTTCTCCCCTTGGATCAGGTATGATTTGAAATCTGGTAATTGAATAAAGTTTTGGGAGCAACCTTGGTTTGGGGACTTACCTCTGATGGACCATTTTCTCTCTTTGTACGCTTTGTTAGATTTAAAAAATGAACCCATCTCCTCTTTCTTAGTTCCTTTAGAATCTACTTCTGGTTTTGGGTGGAACCTGGGCCTAAGAAGAGCAATTAGGGATACAGACTTGGGCTGTATTTCGTCTTTGCTAGCCATCCTTGAAACTGTTTTCTTGGACCCTAGTAAGGAAGACACCAGATTTTAGACCCCTTCCTACTCTAGTTCTTTCTCTTGTGCTTTGTTTTTTGAGACTTAATTCAGCCTTCTGTTCCTTTGGTGACCGAGATAGAGCACTTTAAGTTGAAGATGGACTCTATCTTTGCTCGCGGCTAGATGACGCTTGACGGGTGGATGAAGTACTGGTTTGAGTACCATGGTGGTAATAACTTCATGGTGCAGAAGATGAACAGTTAGTGTCACTTGGCTGCTTTCATTCTTTATGTATCTTCTAGATTATGGACTACACACCTGACTTGTGACATTGGCGGTTTTGGCTGTTGGAGGTGATGGGAAGGGAGATCCATCATATGGATGGCCGAACCATGAAGGGTGGTTGGGCGAAATTTCAAAAAATTTCTTTCTCCCTTCCGAGAATCCTATTCCCTGATTTAGAAAAACTGCATTTTTCAAGGTTCGTTCTTGAAACAAACCGAACCAAATCTGAAACCAAGATTAAGGGAGGGATATACCTGATACGGAATCCACGCAAGTAGCTCATAGCGTAGGTGTTCATGCCCAAAGAGGCCACCAAATCGCACCTCCACTGAAGATGACACAGCTTAGGATGAGGCAGGATCAGCAAAGTAATTCTTCAGCAAGAATTGCAATCCTTTAGCAAGGATCACGCAGGGGATGTGAGCACAACTTTAGATCTGATTCTTCAAGCAAGAATTAGAATCAAGAACTATTCTTGATCAGTCCAAGAATGTGGAGATCGAACTAGGTAGGGCGGAAAGAACAGAGAGAAGATCTGGATTCAACAAAAGTGTTTAACAGAAGGATTTCTCCCTCTATTTATAACCTCTCTGTATTAGCTTCCTAATCCTATCAGGAAAGGGTTCTTTGATCCAAATCTTTATTTGGATCTGAACTCTTAAGTGGATAAGACATATCTTATCCTTTTGCTGATCCAGAAGCAGAACTAAACTCAAATTCACCCATAATTAATTAATCTAATTAGCCCAGTTCGAAATGGGTTTTAGGCCCATTAAGTTATCAGGCTCACTTCCCCTTTAATTTGCTGGCTAGCTTGGCTCTCTTTGTGGCGTGGGACCTTAACATTGATCTCCACAAAAGCCATATGGGTTCAGCCTAGCCTCTATTACAAGGCCTGGCCGAATTCATTGCTGTAGATAGTGAACCTCTGAGCCCATCAGTATGGGCTCTTAGCAGGCCCAACATTTACACTAAATGGTTTTTGGGTCCAACCACCTTATGAAGGCCCAAGGACTATGGACTTAAGTAAGATTAGCCCATTAGTTTAAAACCCCTAAATGGTCTTACACTTAACCTCTCAGCCCATAATGATCAAACACTGCCCGACAAGAGATGACCTCTCCCTCGGCTGCAAGGTACAGTGTTGCACTCTCTGCTCACATGGATCCTGAGAATTAAAACCTTTTGCAAACATTTTGTGAAACCATAATATATATGTATATCTCTATATAAATATATTTTGCAAAACAAATCTCAACAAGTTTGAAATCAACTGCCGACAGTTTAGGTATCCATTAGAGAGAGTGCATTCCCCGATCATTCAGTTTGTCTGACAAAGCGGCTGATTCTGTCACTATGATCACCCACTCAGGTGAATTCTAGATTGCCCCAACATACCCAGGTTTTGACCCCCACTAAGTATCTCACTGATTGGCACATCAAAGACAACCCAATCCAACACCTAGTGCAGTACCATAATCGAATCTAGGCGTTAGGTGTAACTTTCCAGTTTTGCCCATCTGTCTCCAAGGTCCAGGGCATAATTGGAAAATGGTCCGGTTCGGGGTTTCAAGCAAGCCCACACTAATGTGCTTTAGGTCTCACCTCGGCAGTTGAGACAAGCCACCCCAACCGACTTGGCAACACATTAGTGTCAGCCTTGGCAGGATAAACCTCCCCAGGTCTATCCAACGGCTATGAAGATTCTAAACTAACACGAGTCTCATAAGTGTCCAGTTTAAGGGTATTACACAGAAACACCATAGATAACATGAATCAATTATGCACTTTATTCATTTACAATAAATGTCAAAAAAAGTACATCAATCTGATTGGAACTAAGGGCCTACATTGTCTAACAGGAGGACATCAGCTGCCGTTGGCATCGATGTTTCTCGGCTATTTGAACGAGCATATGGATGACACTATCCATCGGATTATGGACCCTGGATGTGCACGCCGGTCTTACGTGTTATGCCTATTCTTGTTCATGTTCCTCTGCAAGCGCTTTGGTTTGGATGTCGCACCTCGCGAGTTATCTCCCTTTTTTGTGCATGTGGCCACACTAGATGAAGTAGTCTTGGCAAGTTTCTTTTGACATTTGTTGAAGGAAGCGATGGTTGAATGCGAAGAGGGGAAGAGTTTTGGTGTCAACGGGATAGAAGCTTGGATTGCCAGTTTGGACAGCTTCGTGGCTCACCCCTATGTTGATTATGTGCCCCATTCCATTCCATTCTGTGTGGGAAATGACGTTGCCGAAGGGGGTGATGAACAGCGTGCTGTTGGTGCTGATAATCTTGTGGTCAGGGCTGCTTGCCTGGTGCTATGGCCTGGGGTCCTCGGTTATTTGGACAGGTCAAGGCCCAGTCTAGTGCTTACCATCCGGACCGCCTCCTGCACTAATTTGGTTATGACTGCCTAGGCTTGCAGTTCCTCATACATGGGAGCGAGGATGTGTTCTGGCAGTAGCATAATGACCTTGCGTTTGTCGGTGTTTCTTGTTTTCCATTGGCGGGGTATAAGCGCACTAAAGTTTGTAGCTCACTATGCCGTGGCTATCTTTGCGCATTGCTCAGTTGATTTCAAATGTTCATGGTGGTGGAGCCTCGTCTGAGGCATGTAATGGCTCCCCCACTGGGTCATGCTGTGGAACAAGCCAAGGCGGGTTTGTCTGGTGTGTAGGGTCCACTGCACACATCCGCTCCAATTGCCCTGCTTGACACGGAAGTGCGATTGCACAAAGGGAAGCAAGTTGTGGTCGAGGAAGGGGAGAGTAGCTAGCCTGCCTTGTTCAGTTAGGTAGACCCGTCCTTTTCTATTAGGGGCGACGAATATGAGTATTCCACTGGCGGGCCCTCGACTTGGGGTATAGGACCCTGTTCGTGGAGCCAACATTGAGGGTGTTCCGGTCCATGTTCTGGTTGATGCACCTCGCGAAGATGACGTTCCAACCCAAGCTTAAGTAGGATTTGGGCAATCAACAGGGGATTCTCTGCCACTTGTTTCCGATATAGCGGTCCTGGTCACGGGTGGCCGTGTGAAGAAAATAACCCCTCGTGTCCGTGAATGGGGGACGAAGTCATCTGCATTGGTAAGCGTACTAACAATTGACTCAATTTATCATTCGAATTTCATTTCTTTTTGTCTGGACTAAATGTGTATTTGCAATCGTTTGTTTCGAAATAGGTAGGGGTAAGAGAAGGTTGTCCCGAGCCTGTCGTCATGCGAGCACCAAGTGAGGATGCTGTGAATGAAGAGGTACCTATAGCTGCATCGAATGGGCAATATTTTCTTATACTATTGCTTTGTCTATGTTTGTGATGCCATGCTCTTTTATTTGTTGCCACAGGGAGTGTATGGTGTCATCTCGGCCAGTTTGCCTTTAATACCCATCATCAAACGTTTGGTGGAAGATTTGAAATCTCTTCGCCCGTTGGTCAGAGAGGAAGAGTTGCCAAGGGAGGAGGCCGGTGATGTGAGCGTTCTAGCTGTTAGTTCAGATGGTCACCAGGGGAATGCTCTTAATGGGGATGGTGTGCTTGCTGACACTGATGTAATCGTTGAGGCTCCTATTACAGCGTCCAAGCAGCCCCCCATGGGCCTTGTGGCAGGTGAACGGGCGGACGCGCCTATTGTACGTGACTTAGGGGTAATCATGTGACAACCGCCATCAACGAGGATATCCCAGGGATTCAGCTTTCATCGGCGGACGTTCAAGTGCCCTGATCATCCCGAAGTGATAGTTGCGCCAACACAAGTGGAGGTCGATGAGTTGGACTCGCAGGCTGGTGACTTGGACCTTACTATTGAACTCGAGATAGTGCACCAAGAGCTGATAGATTGTTACGAGAGGGGAGATATGGTACCTATTGGTTCGCAGTGTCTGATCCCTTTGTGGTTCAAGGAGTTCGCAGACGGGAGCAATTCGTCGTGTCCCGCAGTGTTGTTGACACGGTGGCGTTGATTATTTAGAAGGGGTGGTTGCCTTCTACTGAATTTCTGTCTGTGGTTGAGTGCCTCCTTAAACACGGTGGCGGGTTTAATGAACTCCATTATGTCATTAGTCGGTGGAGTCACTATCATGGTCTCTGTTCACCCGGTGGTTGAAGACGTGTGTCTCATTCGTTGCGATGGGCTTTAGGATGGAGCATATCGAAGAGCGAGTGATTCGTATGGCTCACGTGTTCTGGAAGACTGGCTATAAGGAATCAAACCCAATTTTTTCCAAGGGCCTGGATGAACATCGCAGGCGATTGAAGGTTGTGGATGCCTATATTTTGAAGACAGAGGAGAAGATAACGGCTCTTCTTGATGAAGCCGCTCGCCAACAGAAGGTGTTGTCACAGTTGCGGAAAGAGCGTCAAGAAATTGTCACCATTCAGGAACAGAGGGCGAGTTTAGTGAAGATCACCGAAATTCACAACAAGTGGTTTTGTGAATAGGAAATTTGTATCTTGTAGTTTACTGTTGTTTTGTAAATATTCAACTACTGATACCATTCAATGAAAGCGACTTTTTCTTATGTGCACAGTATTCTGTTTTGTCATTTTGTGTCGTATATATTTGCTATCCCCATTGGCCTGGTTTGTTACTTTTCCGAGAACCTATCATGATCTTGAGATTGCACTCGGGGTTGCCAGGGTAACTTGAAATCGCGCCTGGGGATGCTAGGGCTTTTCTAGGGTTGCCAAGGTAATGTGAGATTGCACTTGGGGTTGCCAAGGCCTTTCTGGGGCTGCCAGGGATATGAAAGATCGCACTTGGGGTTGCCAGGGAATATGAGAGATCGCACTTGGGGTTGCCAAGGCCTTTCTGGGGTTGCCAGGGAATATGTAATCGCACCTGGGGCTGCCAAGGCCTTCTTGGGGTTGCTAGGGAATATGTAATCGTGTCTGGGGCTGCCAGGGCCTTCCAGGGGTTGCCAGGGAATATGTAATTGCGTATGGAGTTTCTAGGGAATATATAATCGCGCCTGGGGTTGCTAAGGCCTTCCTGGGGTTTTCAAGGAATATATAATGTGCCTGGGGTTGCCAGGGCCTTCCTGGGGTTGCCAAGGAATATGTAATTGTGCTTGGGGTTTCTAGGGCCTTCCTGGGGTTGCCAGAGAATATGTAATCGCGCCTAGGATTGCTGGGGCCTTCTTGGGGTTGCTAGGGAATATGTAATCGTGCCTGGGGTTGCCAGGGAATATGAGATTGCACTGTTGGTTCAATCACAAAGCATGGTTAGTAAATCACAATAATCCATAGTGGGTAGAGCATTGTACAAAAAGGTAAAATATTCATAGTGGCTAGAGCATTGTGAAAAAAGGTAAAATATTCATTCATTTATTTAACTTGATTCGCTGTGTACAAGTACAGTGAGACACTATACAAGTTATGTTATCATATGCAGCTCTCCTACCAACAATTACAAAAACAACGTAGTAGGATCAAAATAACTATGATGGGAAGTGCTACTGAATTGGTCTGTAGCTGCCAACCCGGTATGTATGACACCCATAATCTTTCTGATTAAAACCTCCAGTGAGTTGCTCTGATTCTGGAAAATTCTCTGTTATCTTTCCCTCCATATGCTCCAAGTGATTGCTGCTAGGATAGTATTCCACAATTTCTTCCCTTTCATATTAAAGCCCCTTAACTTCCAAGAGTGTAGGTGGTTTGTGAAGCTTCCGGGAAAACACCAGGACAGGTTAAACAGTTGAAAGAAATAAGAGTAAACCTGTCTCACTAGTTTACATTTCAGAAATAGGTGATAAGAAAATTCCCTTTCATTCTTGCACATCACACACCTATCTGATTGTATAATAACTCTTCTTATTATATTATCCCTGGTCAGACATTTGTCAAGTGCTACCGACCACACCAAAAAAGCTACCTTGGATGGTATATGAGTTTGCCATACTTCCTTGAATGGGAAATTTGCATTTGGACTGCCAGTTAAATTAACACACAAAGTTTTAACAGAGAAAATACACGATTTCTCCCATTTCCAAAACAGAGAAAATACATGATTTCTCCCATTTCCAACTCCTTTCATCCTCTTGATCTGGATGAGGGGCAGATATATCTATAAGATTGAGCAGAACAATCAGGTCCTCAATTCTAGAGTCACTCAGGTCCTTTCTTAGAGCTGGGCACCAGGATACAACCCCATCTTGTACTTGATTTGAATGAATTACTCTAGCATCTCTGTTTTCTGCAATAATGGATAGAGCAGGGAACCTCTCCATTAAAGCTCTGTCTTGACACCAAACATCTCTCCAGAATTTTATTTTGTTGCCCTTTCTCATTTTCAGCTCAATACCTTGCAAGAACTTGCTATGAAACTTTCGAATTCCTCTCCAAATAGAGCAACCATGGGGGCCTTCAGCCACTCACGGGTTCCAGTTGAAGTTATTAAAACCAATTTTTTCTGCAATAATTTGTATCCACAGGAGATGTGGTTGGGGGGAAAATATCCAGAACCAAAAGCTGGTTCTGGAAGACACACTTGTTCCCATTGTACTGGGTGAATTTTATCCTTCTTCTGCTAATCTATCCACAGGAAATCCCTTTGTATCTTCTCCAATTTCTTCTGCAATTTATGGAGGCACAATGCATGTCCTTATTTTATCTGAAGTGTTTGGTTTTATTGTTCCACATAATATGGATTTCATAAAGAGAAGAATAGATTTGTGATGTATTAGTTATTTGTTTATGTTTACTCCAATGGGTAGCAAAGATAGAAGAAAAAGATCATAGACCAGCATTACTGTCTACCCCCATGTATTTTACATCAGGTTCCCCTTGGAACCTCATCCTAATAGATATTAGATTGGTTAACCCCTTGCCTTACTAAGCCATCAGCCATGCTGTTAGCACTTATAGGGATCTATGGGTAGCAAAGTTGAAGATGAGGCATCTTGGCTGTCTATGTTTGATGTGCATATCTTCTACTTTAACATCTCATATTATCCTGCATTACAGGTAGAAGTGCTATTCTTTATCGCTTTTCTGTTGACACTTTAATTTTATTTTTTATTTTTCTTAACAGTGATCTTTACAATCTCATAGATTTGTGTACAGCAAGGAAGGAGCAGCTGGTGTGCAGTCTAAGAGGGGTGTCAATCCTAGGGCCACAAAAATCTATTGCTTGATACCCTTCTGTGTTCATATCTGTTTTCTATGAGACTTTAAGAGATGCATGAGACATGGTGTCAGTCTATTCTTTCTAAGCTTGCTTATCTCAGCATTAGTGCAATGTTGCAGGTATGACCTGTTGTAACTTCCTGGTTGAATTTAAGGACTCATGGTACTTGGCTTTGTGCACCTTCATAGCAATTTCAGTGCATCTTAGGGAACATTTCCTATTACGGGTAACTAAGGTGGTGGAGAAATTGCAGGATTTGGACTGCTTATGGTGTTATAGAGATAGACAGAAAGAATACAACATTTCTGGCTTCATTAGAAAAGGTGACCTCCATGTGCGTAATGTGACTCCTGATCAAGGTAAACATCCAGTATAACTAGAAACTAAATCATTTTCTAATTTTGATTTTGAACTTGCATGAGTTCAATGTGCAATAAATTGTTTGATGGCTTTACATGTTCCATGAAGAATAACCTGTCTTTTGTTGGAACTGATCAAACAACCCATAGAGAACTAACAGTTTGTTTCACTTCAGTGAGGAAAAAAATAATTTTTTGGGCCTTTTTTGTTCAACAAAGTGTCTTTCATTTTAACAATATATTTTGTTTCATGGTAAAAAGTTGTTAAAGAAGTTTCCTTTCTATACAAACAATAGAAAAGTGCAAAAATTCTCCTTTGATATAAAATCTGTGAAAGAAAGAAAAGAGGAGAGAAGTTGAAGAGAATGGGGAGAAGCCAAAATTAGGTCTGGCTGCCCCTTTCATTAGCTTATATATCCATAAATAAAACTGAATACAAAGACAAGTATTCCCTTAATAAGTTGGCTACTTGTAAAAGCTAAGTAAGTCTCTTAGTTTAAACATACTAATGGGCCTTGGGCCCAATAATTCTCTAACTAT
The DNA here is from genome assembly GCF_000365185.1 of Nelumbo nucifera. The sequence goes on along the minus strand of NW_010729213.1, from coordinate 1,030,854 downwards.
GCTTTGTAAATAAAAACAAATATTATCAGCCCAAAACTCAACACTCCCCCTCAAGTTGGGAATAGATGTCATACATTCCCAACTTGCGTAGATCATGCTCCAACTTGTTTCTTGTAACACCTTTTGGAAGAACATCAACAAGCTGCAAGTCAGATGCAACATATGGTAAGCACACTTCTTCGGATGTCACCCTTTCTCTTATAAAGCTATCCACTTCTATATGCTTCGTCTTATCATGCTGAACTGGGTTGTAGGCAATGTTAATTGCTGCTTGATTGTCACAATATAGCATCATAGGTTCTTCGGCCTCAACTCCAATCTCCCCAAACACGGATCGGACCCAGAGGAGCTTTGAAACACCATGTGCCATAGCTCTGTATTCATTTTATGTACTTGACATTGCTACAATTGATTCTTTCTTACTCCTCCATAAAATTAGATTACCTCCAACAATAGTGCAAACTCCTAATGTTGATCTCTTGCCATTTAGGCACCCTGCCCAATTAGCATCTGTGTAAGCCTCTAACTTCAAATGTCCATGGTCAGCAAACAATATGCCTCTACCTAGGTGTCCCTTTAAATAGGAAAGTATCCTATCAATGGCTTTCCAATGCTGAACTCATAGGGCATGAATGTATTGGCTCACCACACTCATTGCATAAGAGAAATCTGGTTGTGTCATACGTAAGTATAGCAACTGACCCACCAATTTCTGATACCTTCAAACATCCTTTACTAGCTCACCTTCTGAAGCATTTATCCAATGGTTTTGATCAATAGGTGTATCGGTTGCCCTTGCCCCAAGTTTTCCTATCTTATGTAGTAAATCCAAAACATATTTCCTCTATGAAATAAAAATCCCATGCTTGGACCTTGCTACCTCAATTTCCAGAAAATACTTAAGCTCCCCAAGATCCTCAGTCTCAAACTCTTTGTGCAGATACTTCAAGGTATCAATCTCACTCAGATAATTTCCTATGACTACAATGTCATCCACATACACTATCAGTATTGACACCAGTGATCCCCCTCCTTTTCACAAACAGAGTGATCAGATTGAGTTTGAGTATAGTCAAATACAATCAATGCACTTCTAAACTTGTTAAACCAAGCTCTGGGTGATTGCTACAAACCATATAAAGATTTCTTTAATCTATATACTTGTACTTTAGCTACATCACTGTAAAAACCAGCTGGAAGATCCATGTACACCACTACACCTCCTCTTGTAGGTCTCCATTAAGAAAAGCATTTTTCACATCAAGTTGAAAGAAGGGTCCAAGAGTATGTAGCTGCTAGTGATAGGAGAATCCGAACTGAACTCATCTTTGTCACTAATGCAAAAGTCTCCAAGTAATCTATGCCATAAGTTTGAGTGTACCCTTTTGCAACCAACCTCGCCTTGTACCTTTCTATTACTTCCGTTACCCTTGTACTTCACTGTATAAACCCATCTACATCTAATTGTCTCCTTGCTATCAGGTAAATCTACAATCTCCCATGCCTAATTTTTAATCAATGCTTTCGTTTCCTCCTGCATAGCTGTCTTCCACTCAGGTTTGGAGAGAGCCCCACTAACACTCTTGGGTATAGACATAGAGTCGAGGGAGGAAAGGAAGGTCTAATAGGAAGGAGATAATCCACTGTAGGAAAGATTGTGTGAGGTGTAATGAGCACTATACTTCCTCTTCCCTTTTTGGAGTGCAATAAGGAGATCTAAGTCATCTGCAATGGTGTTAGGAGCAGGGGTAGTAGTATCAATAGGAACTAAACCATCAGAAGAAACAAGACGCATACCTTGGTCTGTGTTAATCGAACCTGGAATCTCCGATGAGCCGATAGGGAGTGACATGGGTTCCTTTGCTATGGAATCAACCTCCCTGTGCTATCATAGGCGTTGTCGTGTAAAACATTGAGAGGCAAGATGCAATAGAGGTGGCAAAGTGGTTGGCGTAGGTGGGTCAAACATTAGAGTGGACAAAGGAACTGGGACAAGAAGTGGTATAGATTTCTCACTTCCTTCCCCAAAACACTCCCCTTGAGAAGAACCCCCCGAGAAAAAAGGCGTGGACTCAAAGAAGGTGACATCTATAGTAACATATCGACTCTCGGAGATTGGATCGTAACAACAATACCCCTTCTGGTTTCCTGCATATGCAAGGAAGACACACTTCTTCGCCTTAGGGTCCAACTTTAAGCCGTGAGGACCAAGAATATGGACAAAACATACACATCCAAAAACCCTTAAAGGAATAAGGAACATCTCTCCCTCGGGGAAAAGAAGGCTGAATGGAGTGTTGTATCCAAGAACACGAGAAGGTACCTGATTAATAAAAAAAAATTGCTATAAGAACTGCATCACCACAAAAACGAACTGAAATTGCAGAGCTCACCATCATGCTTCTTGCTACTTTTACAATATGTTTGTTTTTCCTTCTTGCTACACCATTCTGTTGTAGAGTGTACGTACAATTGCTCTGGTGGACTACTACATGCTCCAATAGGTATGATTCCAAGTTTTTCTCAAAGTATTCCCTGGCATTATCTGATCCATAGTTTTCAAGGCAATGCCTAGGTAGGCGCTTAGGTGACAAGGCACCCTTGGAGGCTCGCCTCGCCTAATCGCCAAGCAGTTTTCTATAGCGTTTTATAAAAAACTTTTATATTCTTAATTTGTAGGTTATAATGATAAAATAGACATTTTTAAACTAAAATGTTCATTTTATGTGTTTATATACTAATTTCTTTTTATTATTTTCTTATTTGTTAGGGTTTAATCAACACAAACATTGCTAAATGGTGTATTGAACCCTCAAAGACTTCAAAACCTGAACCAATAAGTAAGGAAGAACATAAAATGGTGTCTAATCAACACACTTTCTTCTTTTTCTTTACTAATTTTGTGTGATTACATACTAATTTCTTCTTCTTCTTCTTCTTCCACCTTTTCTTTTCTTCTTTCCCTATAACAGAAATAGGGGTTCAGCCCCTATATTTTTTTGAATTTTCTTTTCTTTCTTTTTTTTTTTCTAATGAATATGTTGGAATATGCTGATTTTCTATACTTTAGTATGAAGTTTATACTTTTCTTATGAAAATTATGGATATTTATTAAGGAAATATGATAATGGAACCTAGGGGACTACCCTAAAATACATGTTTTTACTTTTTACTTAAAAAAATCCTTCGCCTAGGTGACGCCTTGGCGCCCACCCAAGCGACTAGGCGACAATGCGCCCCCCTATCGCCTAGCCTTGCCTTGGCGCCTTGAAAACTATGATCTGATCTAAACACTTTCACTCATACCCCAAACTGCGTCAACACCATTTGATGGAATTGTTGAATCAAAGAAGGTACCTTATCACGGAATCTCATCAAGTATATCCAAGAGTGTCGAGAATAATCATCCACAAACAGAAGAAAATACCAATAGTCGCCCATAGAAGAAATATGATATGGTTCCCACACATCAGCATGAACAATATAAAAAACAGAAGAGCATCTTTTATTGCTTACTTGAAAAGAATGTCTACAATGCTTTCCAAGTTGACAACCCTCACACTCCAATCTGGACAAACTGACAGAGTCAAACAACTTTGGAAACAAAATACGCAAAGAAGCAAAAGACAAATGTCCTAACCGATTATGCCAAAGCATAATTTGACCCACTGACTTTGACTCATTGTTCTCGCTGACATGATGACTTTCTGACGACTGGGAAGCACAACAAGAAGATAGATTTCATTCACCTCACGACCATTCCCAATCGTCGTCTTTGATTCCATATCCTACAAAACACAATGACTAGGAGAAAAAAATCACTAAACAGTTCAAATTCTTTGTCAAGCTACTAATAGAGAAAAGATTAATGCTCAGTCTAGGTACATGAAGGACATAAGGTAGGGTAATGGTATCGGTTATCTCAACAGACCCTTTCCCAACAATAGGAACATGTGATCCATCAACTGTGGAAACTCTATCTTTGCTAGAGTAAAGATGGTATGAGGAGAAGATGGTGGAAATATTGGTCATATGTTCGGAGGCTCCCGAGTCTATAATCTAGGGAGGTTCTCCCTTACCTATAGTGGATGCATAATTTGCAATGGCATGTGAACTACCTGTATGTGCAAATGAAGTAGAATGACTACCTTCTGATCCACCTGCATCTTGCTGCCCACCTAATAATGAGCTGGAATTGGCTGTATCCCTTTGACTCAAAAACTTTCCATATCTCTCCAATTCGGCTCTCACTGCAGCTGCTGCAATAAACTCTAGAGAAGCTGTAGTAGGTGGTCTTAATAAATCACGTCATTGCGATATTCACATTTCCCCTCTTGTTTCTGAGCCGGCTCAGTATACGGTGTGGGTAAAGCTTACAATAGGTATCTCTAGTATGTTTAGATTCTTACAATAGTTACAAATCGGGTGTTTCTTGTCCTCCTTCCTTGGTTCATTTCCACCCTTATCCCCACTCGACTTAGGCTTCATTGTGCTAACCATAGCTGACTGCTCAAGGCCTGGGTTTCTCATCATCACATTCCTCCTACTCTCCTTTCTAGACACAAAGGCATATGCCTGAGAGAGAGTTACACTGTCTCGGGAGTATAATTGTCAAGGCGACGCCTAAGCAACAAGGTGCCCTTGGAGGCTCGACTTTCCTCACCCAGTCGCCAAGTAGTTTTGCATATTGTGTAATAAAATACTTTTATATTGTTATTTTTTTGAGATTATAATTATACAATAGACATTATTAAAGAAAAATATTCATTTTTTGTGTTTATAAACTAATTTCTTTTTATTATTTTCTTATTTGTTAGGGTTTAATCAACACAAACATTGCTAGCTGTTGTATTGAACCCTCAATGACTTCAAAATCTGAACCAATAAAATTTTGTCTAATCAACACATTTCTTCTTCCACATCTTCTTCCACCTTCTCTTTACTTCTTTTCCTATAACAAAAATAGGGGTTCATCCCCTATATTTTTTGTATTTTCTTTCCTTTCGTTTTTTTTTTCTTCTCATAAATATGTTGATTTTCTAGACTTAAGCATGAAGTTTATAATTTTCTTATGAAAATTATGGATAGTTATTAAAGAAAGTTGGTTATGGAACTTAGGGAACTACCCTAGGATATGTGATTTTTACTTAATAAATCCATTGCTTAGGTGACAAGGCGCCCCCTGCCGCCTAGCCTCTCCTTGGCGCCTTGAAAACTATGCTCGGGAGAGAATATGCTGTTGTGCAATGTCATATTCAAGGTTAAGTCTTGCTAGAAACTCAAATACCCTATTCTTCTCTACCAACTTCTAATAAGTTGTTGCATCTTTGCTACTTTCCTAAACCACTGCCTCCAAATGATTTATCTCTTGCCATAAGGTTTTGAGGACTGAAAAATAAATTGCAATAGACTTATCTCCCTGCCTAGTAGCAATCATCTAGTTTCTCAATTGGTAGGTTCTAGCAACATTCTCACATTGTGAATAAGTTCCTGCTACTCCACCCCAAATCTCCTTAGCCATGTTAACCCATAGAAAGTTTTTACTTATATGGGGAAACATGGAATTGCACGGCCATGTCATCATCATGTAGTTCTCTTGTACCCACTAGGAGTAGTTATTCTCAGGTTTCTTCTCCTCATTGGTGACATACCCCAATTTTCCACGAGCTCCAATGGCCATCTTTGCAGATTGTGACCATTCTAAGTAGTTTGTTCTTTGTACCATCCAACTTGACTGTAGTGATGGTCCCAACCCCGAAGAGGTCGCTAGCATTTCCTCCACCTAGTCCTGTTTCATCTGCAGATTTCTTTTCAACTCCACAACCCTCCATAACTCCCAAAACAGATTAGGAAATCAATTTGAAATGAAAAGAAAGAGTTTTATCTCCTTTAGAAACCTCAAACACCTTCTTGGTACTATAGAAGCCCCTTCCACCAAAGATTCCCTTCTTCATAGAAAGAATTTTATCTCCTTTAGGAAGAGGTTGCCGTTCCCTCGAGAGGCCTCCAAAAAGACTGGGACTTGAATCGCCCTCTTCAAAACACCTCTAGAAACCCTAAAAAGCCAGAGTGCCACTTCCTAGGTCAAAATTGAAGAGTCCTACTAAATCAAGATTCTTCCCCTTTCTCTAGTTCCTGATTTTGGTGATAAACTCTAGACCTGCTACAAGGGATTGGGCTTACCTGAAATCCTCGATCAGCACTTTACCTCATCATGCAGTCGGCTTATCTTGGACTGCCTGATGGAACAACTCAAAAAATCCCTAAACTAGCTTTGGTACCAAGTAGAAAAGTGCAAAAGTTCGGTTTTGATATAAAATCTGTGAAAGAGAGAAAGAAAGAAAGAAAAGAGAAGGTTTGTGTAGAGAGGAAAAGAGGAGAGAAGTTGAAGAGAGTGGGGAGAAGCCAAATTAGGTCTGGCTGCCCATTTCATTAGCTTATATACTCATAAATAAAACTGAATACAAAGATAAGTATGCCCTTAGTAAGTCGGCTACTTGTAAAAAGGAAGTAAACACTCTTAGTTTAAACATAAACTAATGTGCCTTGGGCCCTATAACTCTCTAACTATGCTTTGTAAATAAAAACAAATGTTATCAGTCCAAAACTCAACAGAAACCAAAGCTATAGACTTGGAAATAGCTGTTTGTCAGTTCTTTGTAATTCCTAGGGCATGGGTTGTGTTTCTGTTGGAAGGGTTAGAAATCAGATTATGGATGGCTGAACCATGCTTCATGGATGGGCGATTTTCAAAAATTTTACTAACCCAACTCGAAAACCAATTTCCCAGTGATTTTGAAATCTGAAATTTCTGGATCGATCTTGCACTGAACCGGACCAGGTTTGAAATGAAAATCAAAACTGATTATACCTGATATGGAGTCTACAAATCGCAGTTCCCAGAGTGGTAGTTCACACCCAATATCAGTCCCAAAACCTGTCTCCAACTGAAGGTGGCGTAGAGTGTATGAGAAGTCGATTCAACAACGTTGTTTCAGCAAAACTGCTATCCAACTTGCTTGGATTGAATGGGATTTGTGAGCCTGATTTCCCCAATGTTTTTCGTGCAAAAACAAAGTGGAAAAATTGATAAAATTCAGTTCTTGCAATGGCTAAGTCATGCTAGGGTTTCTAGGAGGCAAGGGAGAAGAGGAGAGAACAAGAGACTGGAGAGAATTAACTCAATTGGACTCTCCCCTCTTTCTCCTTTATATAGAGCATTATCCTGTTAAGAGGATAGGTGCTCCATACCTAGATCCATGCCCGTTTTCAACCCAAGTCACATGAAAACTGATGACCCAGAAATTTGACACGCAGTTCACAGACTTACAGCAGCATTCACACACTCGAACTTCAACAAAAGAGACTAGTATTCATTCAGTAGAAAACACAGTTGGTCGGTTCTTCGAGAGACCGCCGGCTCTCCCAAACACTCACAATATTCTTTATTCAAAGAAAAACATACCACCCCCTATCCCCCAAAGCCCCTTCTTATACTCTTCTGATAGCATAACTGGCTCCCTCTATAAATGCCTAGCTGGCCTAGTTATAAATGCCCAAAAACTCTTCTTTTTTCATAAYTGACATAGCTATAAATGCCCCAAGACTCTCCTTATTCCCTCCAGCTATAATTGCCCTCATGTGATTAATTGTTMRATTATTTCCCCCCCTTAGCTGATTGTTGACCTTTCCTCTTCCTGGCATACGTAAGGTTAATTGGGGCCTATCAAAGACTTAACTTGTCATGTGATCACTTAACTAATCATATTAGTAATGGGCCTAAGGCCCATTTTCTCCAATGGCTCACGCCTCTAAGTGTTGCATGGCCACTTTGGGCCTGAATATTGTATGGCGAGGGACCCCACTAAGGTCTCACAAAATTCCATACGGGTTCAGCCCTACCCCTGAATGAGGTTAAGCTGAATTCACTACTCAAGGCAGTGAACCCCTGACCCAATCAACTTAGGCTCAGTTTTGGCCCAACATTTACAACTAAATGATCATTGGATTTAGCCACCCTATGAAGACCCAAGGATAATGGACTTATGTAAGATAAAACCCATCAGGTAACTGACCCTGTAATGGTCTCTTACACTTAACCTCTCGGCCCATAATCATCAAAACACTGCCCACAAGGAAGGACCTTTCCCCTGACTGCAAGATATAGTGTCACACTCTTTGCTCAGATGGATTCCAGGATTAAAACCTTTTTCATATACATTTTGCAAATCAGATTTCAAATACAGTTGAAATCCACTGCCGGCAGTTTAGGTTTCCATCAGAGAGAGTATAAAGCCTGATATTCACTTTGTTTGACAAAGCGATTGATCCTATCACTATGATCACCCACCCAAGTAATTTCCCAAACTACCCCAACATGCCCAGGTATTTGATCCTTGATGGATCTCACTGGTTGGTAAATCAAAGGCAGCTTAGTCCAATACCTAGTGTAGTATCATAATCTAGTTTGGGGTTAAGTGCAAATTTCCAGTTTTGCCATCTATTTCCAAAGTCCAGGACATAACTGGAAATTGGTATGGGTTTAGTGCTTCTTGTAAACACCCACTGGGTGTGCTTGGGGTCTAACCCTAGCAATTGAGACAAGTTGCTCCTACTGTTTGGCAACACACCAGTCCCTTAAGTGTCCAATGGCTGGGAACATTCTAAACTAACACGAGTCTCTTAAGTGTCCAGTTTAAGTGGTAATTCACAGAAAACATACCAATATGAACATGAAACAACAACGTACTTTATTCATTTACAGATAAATGTTTACGTACATCAATTTGATTGGAGCCAAGGGCACACTGTCTAACAGTTTCCTATGAAGCTTCTGTCATGGTCACTTTGAAGCGATGAACCAAAGAAAGATTGGGTGGATAAAACATTATCTTAATGGGTGGAGTTTCATTCTTCCAGTGCTATCTGTGAAGCTAGCCAAATCCTTTTGATCATTAACACAATCATTGAGAATTTATTAGTAGTGAACCAAATATAGAAGCAAGGGGCAACCCTACATTGTATAGTCATAATGATAATCACTCACAAAACAGCAGATATAGAAGTACAAACAACTTGGTTTCTAGCCCCCTCAGTTCAGCCAATCCCTTCATATCCTTTCTTTTGTTTAGGCGTCAGCCACAACATTTTATGAATGCTGACCTGGGAATCCATCTGAACAAGCTGCTTAAAGTAGATACTAAGGACCTTTCTTCTTTAATATGATTATTAGCATCCAAGAGCCATCTGATTGTGTTAGAGTCCAGCCTGCTACCACTTTTGATCCAACCTCGACCAAGCACCTTCTAAACCAAGGAGAGAATTATCTCAGTGCTTCGGGAATTTCCCTTGAGAATTGGGCTTGAGTAGACCAGAAATGTTTTCTCACTTGCTTCTCTAAATACCTCTCATGTTCTTGATAGTCTTGGGTTTCCTATTGAGCAGAACCATAATTTAGTTAAGCTCTTAGTTCTCATTGTGTTGGAAGGTCTGAGCAAAATGATAGAGAGAGCTAATGAAGGAAGCTGCTTGGAAGGTTTTGAGGTGAGAGAAAATGGTTCTAAGATTTGTTACTACAATTTGCAAATGATGTGCTATTTTTATGTGATGGTAGTTTAGAGCAGGTAGTACACCGTACACCTAGGATACCTTCTTGTTTGGTTTGAAACTGTCTTGGGTCTGAAGGTAAATTTGGCCAAAAGCAAGATGTTGGCACTTGGCAGTGGGAGACAGTCAGCAAGAAACTAGCCTCTTGGAAGGCCTAGTATTTGTCTAATGGAGGCAAATTCTAGCTAGTCTTCTAACTTATTATGCCTTTTTTCTCTATACCTTGTGAGGTGGCAGGAAAAAGTAAGAATATGAGGGATTTCTTATGGTTGGGGTGGAAGGACTCAAAGAAGTACCATCTAGAGTCTGATTTGCAAACCAAAAAGTCATGGTGGTTTGGGGCTGAGAAGAATGAAAGACTTTAATACAGCCCCCTCTTGGGGAGTTGGTTTTGACAGTTTTTTACAGAACCAGATGAACTGTTGAGCAGTAATTTAAAAGTTAATCCTAGGTGCAAAAAAAAGGTGCATTTTTTGGGTATGCACCTTGCCTAGGATCCCAGGCACAACACTTTCAAAAGGCGCATGCTTGGTGTGCCTTGTGCTTCAGCCTAGGTGCATGCCTTCTGAAAATTTGTGCATTGTATCTGTTTTCTTATGTCAAGCGGCTGGGCCGGGGGTAGAGCCCCTGGACCCCAACAAAAAAAACCCTATTTGCCAATGTTGCTCATTCATTCATCCTAATAAAAGAATTAAAATTATAAAATCTTTTATATAGGGATTAAGAATTTAAGACTTTGATTGGATTTGTTTGGCTTTGCCTCTACTAGTGCAGTTCGAACAAGAGAGAAACGGAAGATTTGGGTCCGTTTAATGAATTGACCACACCAAGAAAGTGATATTTATGTTAATGAAAGGTAAAAGAACAATTTTGTCCTTGTAGTACAATAAGAAATGTACAAACTAAAAGAATAAAGAAAGAATGATACAATAAGAAGTAAAATTACAGCTTTAGCCATCACTATCTCTGTCTCAACATTCATTATCCCTGTCTCTACACTCCCCCTCAAATTGATGTAGGGGCACTAGAATTAGTTTGCCCATGAGAAAAGAATGCTAAGTCCTTGTCATAGCCTTTGCGAAAATGTTTGCCAGCTGAAGATTAGAAGAGACATGAGGAAGTGAAATGTGTCTGGTAGTAAGGAAGTCTTATATAATATGACAATCCACTTCAATGTGCTTTGTCCTTTCATGGAAGACAGGGTTAAAAGCAATCTTGGTGGCACTGAGATTGTTAGCTAATAGAGGACTGGAGAAGACTGAGCAATATTGAGGTAGATGCACTGCCTTGTAGTTGATCATCTAGTATTGGACAACCAGCCTAATTGGCATCAATATAAGTGTTAGAGTACACAAAACAGGGGTATTTTGGTCATTTGGGTTTATCTATTTGAGAGTGAAAAGTCTGTTTTATTTAAGTTTAAGTTATGTGTCCCGTCACTTATGAGGGACAATATGGTCTTTCTTGTAACTATGTTATTGGAGATAAATACAAGTGGGTTGACTAGAGAGGACTGATTTTCCTCTACTGGTCGAACCCTTCTTCTTCTTCTCCTCTTCTTCTTCTTCTTCTCCTTCTTCTCTACTGTAACCTAGGACTAAATAAGGTTTTCACATGGTATCAGAGCGCATGTAACAAGTTCGTATCTGCTTGTCTTACTCTTTTATTCTGGTTTACCCAGTGTTTTTATCGCCCTCCTCTCTAGGGTTTTGCAGATTTCTCAAGAACCACTGGGAGATTAAGGGGAAGGTTGAAAAGGAGTGGTCGTTTTTTTCTGTAGGAGGCCTTCATGCCTCCGGTTTATGGTGCAGTGGCTGTTTGTGGTGATTGGTAGGAAGCTCTCTATTCGATGGTATGAAGAGAGCAGGTTCGGGTGAATAGTGTTCAACTGAGTACAGGTTGGTTCTGTAGAGTGCAGTGTAAGTGTTTGGTTTAATGGTTGAGTGATTTCAGCCCTTGTATTTGGTGTGTGAATGGTTCTGTAGTGTGCAGTATAGGTGTTTGATTTAATGACTGAGTGATTTCAGCTCTTGTATTTGGTGTGTGAGTGGTTCTGCAGTGTGCAGTACAGGTGTTTGATTTAATGACTGAGTGATTTCAGCT
>NW_010729213.1:992361-1014345 GCF_000365185.1 Nelumbo nucifera | reverse complement strand
AAATCCTATTCATAAATTTAATATTTACTGTTATATTAAAAATAACTAAATAATATTATTAAAATTATTATTAATGATTATTTAATTAAATAGTATAATTACTTACTATTATTGATAAATGTTATTAATAAGGTTTTGACAAACGACGGTTCAACCATCCAGTTCGAACGGATGGCCCGTTCTGACAACAAAATTACAAGCAAAAATTTACAGAACCATTATGGCCACCAATTTTCAGGTCGACGATTCATTCATCCGGTTCGAACGGATGGTCCGTTTTGACAACAAAAATTATAGGCAAAAAATTAAGTTTGTGAGGTCCATTAAATAGTATCATACATGTTATGTCATTCAAGCATGTGACTCATACGACCCGAAAACGGAACCGTTATGGCCACTGGTTTTTGGGTCGACGGTTTGACCGTTTGGTTCAAACCGACAACCCGTTCTGACAACAAAAAATTACAAGCAAAAAATTACGGAACCATTCTGGCCACTGGTTTTCAAGTCGATGGTTCGATCATCTGATTCGAAAGGACGACCCATTCTGACAACTAAAATTACAAGAAAAAAATTGAGTGAGGTCCATTAAGCACTATCATACGTGTTATGTCATTTGAGCGTGTGACTCATACGACCCAAAAATGGAACCGTTCTGGCCACCGGTTTTCGGGTTGATGGTTCGACCGTCCGGTTCGAATGGACGACCCGTTTTGACAACAAAAATTAAAAAATAAAAAAAATGGCCAAAAACCATTGAATGGGTCAATTGGTTAACGGTTCGACCACTCGGGTCAATGGGTCATTGACCGATTCAACGGCTTTTGGCCAGGGACCGGGATTGGGGTAAAACGAAATTGGTTGCCTGGACAGTTCCCAATTAAAAAAATAAAAAAATGGACGATTTGTTCTAACAAAAAAATTGAAGGCAAAAAATTGAGTGTCTGAGGTCCATTAAGCAGTACAATACGTGTTATGTCATTCGAGTATGTAACTCATATGACCTAAAGATGGAACTGTTTTGGCCACTGGTTTTCGGGTCGACGGTTCGACTGTTCGGTTCGAACGGACGGCCTGTTCTGACAACAAAAATTAAAAGAATAAAAAACGACCAAAAACCATTGAATGGGTCAACGGTTCGACCGCCTGGGTCAATGGGTTATTGGTCGATTCAACGATTTTTGGCCAAGGACCAAGATTAGGATAAAGTGGAACTGGTTGCCTAGATGGTTCCCAATTAAAAAAAAATAAAAAAATGGCCAAAAACCATTGAACGGGTCAATGAGTCGACAGTTCGACTGCTTGGGTCAATGGGTCGTTGACCGATTCAACGGTTTTTGGCCAGAGACTGGGTCAACGGGTCGACGGTTCCATTCCAACCCCTGCGAAGCAGGGTCCCTCCGCTAGTAATGGATTAATATAATAAGATAAAGCCCATCAGGTTTCAGTCTTGTTATGGTCTCTTATTCTTAACCTCTTAGCCCTAAATGATCAAAACACTACTTACAGGGAAAGACTTCTTCCTTGATTGCAAAATGTAGTGTCACACCCTCTACTCAGATGGATCCCAAGATTAAAACATTTTTCATAAAATAATCAAATGTAAATATAAATACATTTTTCAAAGAGATTTCAAAAATCCATTGCCGGTGGTTTTAGGTTTCCATTGAAGAGAGTATAAGCCCTGATATTCACTTTATTTGACAAAGGGGTTGATCCTATCACAATAATCACCCACCTAAGAAATATCCTAAACTGCTCCAACATGCCTAGGTATTTGACCCAAAGAGGATCTCATTGATTGGCATATTAAAAGTAGACTAGCCCAAGACCTAGTGCAATATCATTATCAAGTCTAGGGTTAAGTGCAACTTTCTAGTTCTGCCCATCTATCTCCAAGGTCCATGACATAACTGGAAATTGGTCCATGTTTAGTGTTTCTTACAAACACCTACTGATTGTACTTAGGATCTAACCCTAGCAGTTGAGACAAGTTGCTCCACTATTTTGGCAATACATCACTGTCAGCCTTGTTAGGATAAACTCCCCAAGTTTATTTAATGGTTGGAAACTTTCTAAACTAACACAAATCTCATAGGTGTCTAGTTTAAGGGGTAATTCATAGAAACATACCAATTTGAACATAAAAAACAATAATGAACTACATAAAACTTAGTGTACATCAATCTGATTGGAGCTAAGGGCACATAAACTGTCTAACGGTCCACCTTAACTATCATTCTACATAAGACTTTTACAAACACAGTAAAAAGGAAGGGGGGCAATTGATGTCCCTGCCTAATCCCTCTCTTGGCAGAGAAGAAATCTCTTGCAACTCCATTGCATTGAGCTAATACAACATTCAATCCACATTGTCCATCTTGATTCAAACCTAGTTCTCTCTAAAATATCTAGAAGGAAAGTCCAACCCACTAAATCATAAGCCTTTTCTAAGTCCAATTTGCACACCAACCCCTTCTTTTCTCTACAACACACTCATTGGCCACTAAGATTTGATCTACAATTTTCCTTGCTTCAACGAAAGCACCTTAATCCTTCTATAAAGTTGTGGAATTGGCTCTTTTTGTTGTTTGGATGTAGGTGGAATAGGCCTACTATAGTAAGCATGGTTTTTGATCCTTCTACTTTTACCTGGCACCAAAAGACAGGAAGATTAATGTGGAGGTTTGCAAGAGCAGTATTGATCTGGACTGTTGGGGAAGAGAGGAATGTAGTGTTTCAAGAGGAGAGAAATTTACGAGACCTAAAGGAATGCATATTGAACTAGGCTATCTAGTGGTTGAAATCCTCAGAACTATTCCTTCATTTCTCCTTTATTGATTTGTGGAGAAATTGGGTTGTAGTGGAAAGTAGCTCTTCCCTAAAGGCTAAAGCAAGTGTAAGATGGACACCTCCTCCTGTAGGGGTTTTGAAGCTGAACTTTGATGTTGGTAGTCAAGGCAACCTATGTCCTTCTGGATTGGGTGGGGTTATAAGGGGTAAGGACGGAAATGTGGTACTTCTTTTCTCGAGCCCCCTAGGTATTGGGGACTCCACTAGGGTAGAGTTGTTAGATCCAATTCATGGTGTACAGTTTGCTATTTAGTTGGCTACAAAATCTTGGGTTTGTAGTGTTGTGTTATAATAATGAAGTCAAGAGGTTGAAGTGGTTAGCAAGGGGTTTGACTATAAGAGTACAATGGGTTGGGAGGTTAGCCAATGCTATGGCTGACTGTCTAGCCAAGCAAGGGGTAGCCAAGGACCAATTGTATTGGGCACAGTTGTAGCTTGATTTTTGCCTTGGAGAGTATGCATCTCGCGCTTCTCCAAGTCTGCTTGTATCAACTTTCACTTATTAAATTAAATTAATATAATGATTTACTTTTTTATAAAAAAAAGACTCCCAATCAAACTTATTGGTTAGTAACCCTTTGGGGTTTTTGCTTCCTTCTTTGGCACCAATGAAATAAAAGTGACATTTTGTTAGACATTGTATGCCCTTAGCTCCAATCAGATTAATGTACACAAACATTTATCAATAAACAAATAAAGTACATTATTGTTTCATGTTCTTATTGGTGTGTTTCTGTGAATTACTCCTTAAATTGGACACTTATGAGACTCATGTTAGTTTGGAATGTTCCCAGTCATTGGATACATTTAGGAAGTTTATCCCGACAAGGCTGACACTGGTGTATTGTCGAATTGGTGGAGCAGCTTGTCTCAGCTACTAGGGTTAGACCCCAAGCACAACCAGTGGGTGTTTGGAAGAAATATTGAACCCAAACCAATTTCCAATTATGCCCTGGACCTTGGAGATAGATGGGTAAAACTAGAAAGTTGCACTTAATCCCAAACTTGATTATTGCACTAGGTTTTAAACCGAACTGTCTTTGATATGCCAACCAGTGAGATCCATCAAGAGTCAAATATCTGGGTATGTTGAGTAGTTTAGGAAATTAACTGAGTGGGTGATCATAGTGATATGATCGGCCCCTTTGTCAAACAAAGTGAATATCATGATTTACACTATCTCTGATGGAAACATAAACTACTATTAGTGAATTTCAACTGTATTTGAAATCTGATTTGCAAAATGTATTTATATGTTATATTACTATTTTATGAAAAAGGTTTGCAAAAGGTTTTAATCCTGGGATCCATCCGAGTAGAGAGTGTGACACTGCATTTTGTAATCAGGTAAGAGGTCCTTCCCTATGTGCAGTGTTTTGATGATTATGGGTTGATTACCTTATGGGCTTTATCTTACATAAATCCTTTATCCTCGAGTCTTCATAGAGTGGTTGAATCCAATGATCATTTACATGTAAATGTTGGGCCCAAACTGAGCCCATGCTGATTGGGTCAAGGGTTCATTGCCCCTGAGCAGTGAATTCGACCTAACCTCTTCCAAAGATGGGGCTGGACCCTTATAGACTTGTGTGAGACCTTTGTGGGTCCCACACCATACAATATTTTGGCCCAAAGTGGCCATACAACACCTTGGGATATGAACCGTTAAAGAAAATGGGCCTAAGGCCCATTACAACAAGGGGAGATTGAAAGAGGAACCTATTTAGCTTAGAACAATCTGGGGAGATAGCTCCTCCGAAATTACAGTACAGGCAGTTCCTTCAGCTCAAGGGAGTCAATTAGTCCATTGGAGGGCCCTCCCACAAACCTCTAATTATAGATAGCTCCTCCGAAAACAAATTTTTATCTTTGTAAGATTTAGGACCATAAACATTTGTTTAGGCCCATTCTCTTTCATTTGAGGATATTTTGTTTTTAATAGACTAAAAGTTGGCTAATCAACTTGTCCACACATTCCATTTCCTCATTCCTCCAAATTGTAAGAGTTCCCCTTGACACTTCTCATGAAAGGGTAAAAGTCCAGCTAAGTCCTCTAATTCCCCAAATACTTTTGACCCATCTTCTATCTATTTTTGATAACTTGGTCTCTTGAATCATAAGTAAGACACATAACAATCTTTGGTCTTTCTTTCCTAAGGACACTCCTTATTAATCTTCTTTTCTTTGCACTTCTTAAACCTCTCACATTCAAACTTAGGATCTTCACTGAGTCAACTTAGAGGCCCAAAAAAATTCCTTTTTCATAGCAATCCCCTTTTCTTCTTTCCCCTTCTCCTACTCTCTTCCTTTTTAGACTATTCCAAAATAACTAATACAATGTTAAACATCTTTCATTTCTATTTCTATGAGCTGCCTTTGTACCAAGTCTCTTGAGTTAAGCCTAAACAAATCCATATTAGGATCTTAAGATTCTTAATCCCAACAAAAATGATTTTGTAATTTAATTATCTTTTAAAAGTATCTTTTTATTATGATGAATAGAAAATATTTTAAAAGGCCACACGCCTAGGCTGAGGCACAAGCACGCCAAGTACACTAAGTGTGCATCTTTGTAAAGGGGTTGCCAGGCACAGGACCTGAAATGCGCCTTACCTGTGCACCTTTCAAGTCATGGGGGAATGTTGACATGGTTCTAAGTTTTGTGCTCTCTCATGCTTTTGTTTAACTGCCACTGGTCTTTTGGATAAAGTGAGTCCATAGCTTTTACTAGATATACCTTGAATTTTAGTTTGTTGGGTTGCTTGTAATGTTGATTGTATTTTTGGCTGGCTGGGGAAGTGTGGATATGTTATGTTGCCTTGTTCTATATAGGGTGGAAGCTTGCTTTCTAGTATAGAGAATAGATTAATGGGAAAATCACAAGTCAAGATGGCATGCGTGGAAACATACTCTGAATTTTGTGTATAACCGTTTTGCTATAAACCTGGTGAAAACTGACTGACCGGCCGGTTTAATCGGAAAACTGGTGCTAGTTTCATGAAACTGCCCGGGCTATTAAATACTTGAAATTTTAAAACGTGCTTAACAAGATTTGAACCCACGACCTTTTATTTTCATATAGCTTAATTACCATTAATCCACTTCTTTACTTGTACTATTTAATGATTCTTTATTGTATATATTACCTTATTACACATGTATTTTAAAGAAAATGTAAATTAAGAGACTTTGACTTTGATCATTTGTTTTAAAAATAAAGGAATTTTTCATCCATCCTCCATATTTAAGTATATTAAAAATTATAAAATATATTATATATAGTATTTTATATAACCTATAGTATATATACATATATGCCACGCCATCATGATTCGACCTCGGTTGAATCTCTAACCGATGAACCTCTCCCTCTCTGGTTCTCTGAACATTGGACAAAATCGTAGGTAAAGAATTGACAGTTATGACGATCTTGTACTTGTTTGTGGTACTGATCAAGTTGTTGGAAACAGGACTTTTCCTGCAAGGAATTAAATAGATGTGAAACAGTTTCCCCTCTGCGACGGGTGTTGGTGGGTTTGCTGTTGCTAAAAACAACTGAAGAAGAAATATATGCTGAAGAAACTCCTCATGCATCCCCTTCTAGCACTACCCACATTAGTTTTTTTTTTTTTTTTCCTTCTTTTTTTGTGCAAAGTGCTCGTTTGTTCTAAATTGCATTGAAAAATGACTCAAAATGGGCATAATTTTCATATTTTCTCTTATAGATGTAGGGCCCACATGGTTAATTTATGCTTTATTGGTGTAGGTCCACTTGTTTCTGCTATGTATCTGTCATTGAGTATTTTACATGTACTCTTATTATGTATCATCAAAATTTGATTAGTAAATGTTGGTCCCACATTGACATTTTGAATGTGGACCCCCATGTGATTAAGGGGCGTTTTACAATGTAAATTGCTTTTCTTGTTGCCGGTTCCAAAAACAAGTCAAAACCATCTGGTTTGAAAGTTTCTCAAAACAAAACACAGAAAAAAAACATATTCTTGGTTGTGTTTGTTTCTCATGCTTTTGAAGGGACAATCCTTCCTTGAACACAAATGGGATTCTCCAGATGTTGATTTCTTAAGGACATTATTTCACCATTTGAAAGAGAGGTTGAGTTCCTTGAACACAAATGAGTTCTTTCTTTCATGTTCAGATTTTTACTGCTACTTTTTGTTTTTTTAATGAAAACAATTAATTTTTCTTTTATTAAAAAAATAGTTTCTTTTTCTTTTTCTAATGACTTTCAATCTTGCAACGCCCTGTATAAAATAATTTATTTTAAAACTACTTATGCAGGGGCCCTCTGCTAGTTGTACTTGAATCAGACTGACAATGGGATGAAGCTGAGCAGTGCGTGTTCAAAATGGTTCGAAAGCATCATCCACCGTTTTCTGCAGTGAGAATTTTGGCCAAAAGTCAACCGAATCAGATGACACCTCACCATAACTATCAAATTACACTGAATGTCAGAAAAAACATGAGATCAACAAGAAAATGTGAAATTTGAAGTGTTAAGATACCAAATTATTAAACCACATAGTAGGCCCCAACTTCATGTGTGTTGGAGGAATGATGGTGACATGAGGGATAATTCACTGTCTAATTTTCTTGATCGAATTACAAACAAGGAGATGATGCCAATAAATTTTACCCCATATTGGGCTTGAATTTTCATCCCGAGCCCATTCAAATTTTGATATAATCCAACCAAACCTACTGAAGTTGCACCCCTATTTACATGGCATACTATACATGTAGGACTTGGGCACTGTCATTACAGGCATTTTACTGTTATTCAACTCACATGCAGAATAAAAAACTGTTTGGACAGAGAAGGAATTCCACTTCTTTCATACAACCAAAAAGACAGTGGAAAAATGAAAGCCATCTTAGATTGTCGCTGAAAGAGAACCTACCTTGGGTTATTGCTGTCTTGTAAATGGTATAATTGGTGTTCTTAATAAAGAGTTTGGAAGATATTTCACAGATATCATTTATATTATTTACGAAAGATAAGAAAGGGCTTCTGCCCATGGCTACATGAGAGAAATGAGTTGCGAAGCAAAGGATTTTAGTTTTATTTTTGTAGTTCAGTTTGGGCTCAGTTTGATGATTAAGTACTCGTTATATAAGTATTTTTTAAAAGTACTTATTTTAATAATCACCAAGTTTGTTTGATAATCCATTTTTCAGATTACTTATTATGGATTTAAGCACTTATTGAGGTGAAGATGTTTGATAGGTTACTTTTCTCATAAGTGTTTATATCGACACAAATGACAATTTTACCTTCCACTCAGATCTCTCTTTTATTTTCTTCACCAGAACTGTAGATTGGACAACAGGATTAACAACCTTCACAAAATTCTCGGATTCTCATTTCCGCCCCCCGAGTCTCATTTTTCCATCTCATCTTTCTTTTTCCTTTGGATTTTTCAACCATTCCACGATGATTCTGCTGTGATTTCTCTGGAAGACATTGTTATAATTTTGCAATTTCTGTATCGCGCCACTTTGTCTTTGGTTTGCTACTTCTCTCCTTTACTGAAAACCATTTTTTATCACTCTTCCTATTTCCTCAATATTCCTTGATCGTTCTTCTGATTCTGATTCTCTCTCTCTTAGATCAATGGATGTGAAATTATTATTATGGATACATTCTGCTTTTATCTCCGATGAAGGATTTGAATACTTATGGATACCAGCGCCACCTATCAAAATTGATATCGTTTGATTTGTTTTCCACCAAATGTGATTCCACAATTGGAGCTACCATTTCAAAACTTCTTTTATATGTTCACCATCGGTAACTTTTCCTTCTTTCTTCATCAAGTGTTGGCTCGAGAAGTTGATTGTTCCTCTTTAACTCTATTTCAATCGGTAATAAACTAGAAAATTTAGCAATTCTTATCAACAATAATTGTAACTCTTAAGAAAAACTCCTAAATCCCTATTCAAGTTAAGACAAAGAAGAAAGCATATATGCAGTATTACCGGAAATTTCGTAAGCTGTAGCCCTGTTAATTTCAGCAGAAGTCACGACAAGCGTCTCGCAGAATGTGACCGAGTGACGGAAGACAGATTTATCACTAAGCCACCGCAGTGCAGAAATGAACAGAATTAGATAACGCCCCAATATGGTCAGATAGAAATAAAATGACAAGAAGAAAAATAGAGAGAAAAAGAGAACCCACGATTGGGGGGCACAGACATGAACATTGTATTGACCTTGTCAAACCAGAGCCTCGACCAGGAAGGTAAGGCCCGGGGCATCGATTCCATCCGCATTAGTGACTAACACAGTAGGTTTGGAGCAATCCTGATCGGAAGAGGAGGGAGAGGAAGAAGTGGAAGAAGGTTCTATGGATTCGTCGGTCTTCTTGGACTGTTCGTCGCCGCCACCTTTTCTGCTAGTTAGAACGTCTTGTAGATTAGATATTAGGGATGGGGGTAAAAAGTTGTTCTTCACAGAAGCCATCATTGAGATGCTGCAGAAACTAAAAATTATCTACAAGACGTTATAGGAGTTTATGCGTCGTTTCTCAATAAAATAGAGGTTTGACCTCCTACCTGTTGTTTGGGAACGTTTGAAGAAAACTTGCGTAAAAAACTCAGAAGTGAGAGGTAAAACGTCTGAAATTCCTATAACGTTTGTAACAACTGAAAATTTTTCAATGCCGGCAACCGGAGTAGCTGAAACTTTTGCTTGGAAGAAAACTTGCGTAAAAAACTCAGAAGTGAGAGGTTGCATACAAATAGAAGGAAAGAAAATCTCAATAAGAGAGAGTGGCTGAGATGGTTCAACCTTTGATCTCTTGAAGTTGTTTTTTCAGTCTGAGACTAAGAGAATGTGATTTCTAGACGTCTGAGAGTGAGAGGGCCTGAGACTAAGGGAGGGAGACAGAAGGTTTTTCCAGAAAAGAGAGAGGGGGTAGGGAGTGGGGGAGCAGGAAGAGAGACTGAACTACTGAAGTGAGAAGGGGGTAGGGGATGCCATTTACTCGAAGGTCGCCGGAAACGACAGGAAAACTCGTTCGTTCTCCCGTTCTCCCTCGAAGGTCACCGGACTCGAAAGGCTTCACAACAGTAGGGGACTCAAAACCAACATTCATGAAGCCTTGGTCTAAAGTCAAAGTCATGCTTTCTTTTACATGCACAAAATGTTGGCACGTGAGATCGCTAATCTACTCGCACATAGATATATATATATATATATAGATAGATAGAGAGATAGATATAGATATATTATTTACTTATTTACCAAAAGCATTGAATGATTGTTGTTTTGGTTGCAGCAGGCAAACTTCTTGGTCCATTGCAAAATTGACTTAGGGTAATTGCATGTTGGCTAGATACTTTTGACCTGACCTAATAAAATGCCTATTACCCAAATCCCCATTAAAAGAATGAATGTGACTAGGGAGAATTCATGTAAAAGAGGATCCCAGGGCCACCTTGACTCAATGAAAAAGAGATGCTCCTTTGATTTTTCGCTCTTGCCAACTTCCATTTTTGAGAACACAAAAACTTGGAATCATCACCCAGAGGAGGAGAGGTTTAAGTGTATCTTGCTAGGGAAACAATATGGTAGTGATACTACTGATTTGTTACGCAGTTGAGAAATTATCCAGTGTAAAGTAGGGGCAAGTTTCTGATACCCAATTTGTATTGGTCTAATTAATGGGGAACCAACATTTAGGAATCCATTATAATTCATCAAAAGACCTCAAATATGATCGGTTTAATTTGGTTAACCAACTAATATGGTTTATTTATTGTTTGTAATTGGGATGATGAACTTTAATCCACTTGAAAAGATCTTGGGTGGTAACAAACTGACTAGATCGAATCATGTTAACTGGATAAGAAACCTTGACTTTGTCATGGTTGGTAAAAAGATTTTCTTTGTGCTCAAGGATGATGGATGAGCCTCTCTTCCCAGATCGAAAAAGAGAGAAACACAGGAAGTGGTTAGATAGATGCTAACAAAACGACAATGTGTCACATTTTGGCATCTATGTCAAATGTACTGTGCAACATCAACACTAGAACTTCCTAACTGCAACGGAAATCATAGATAACCTAAGAAGTTTGGAGAACAACACCAAAGTGCTAGACATATGGTCATGAGGGCACTATATTGAACACCAAGATGCAAAAAGGCACCCCAATTAAGGATCATGTCCTTAAGATGATGGGGTACCTAAATGAGTTGGAGATCCTTAGGGTGTGCAAAAACCGGCAATCTCTATTTGATTTGGATTGATTTAAATCGAGCTTCAAGTCGAGCTCGAGCTCAAAGAAGTTCGGCTTGTGAGGCTTGCAAGCATAATTTTTATTATATATAATAATATTTATATATATATATATATAATATTTTTATTTTTTATATGTATGCTAATAAATATTTTTTTATAATTCTTAATTTTTTGAAAATAATTTTTATTTTTTATAAAAGCTTGGCTCATAGTCAAGCTCAAACATTTGAACTTTTGAGCTGAGTCGAATTTGAGCTCAAATTTCTAGCTCGAATTGAGCTTGAACCTAACACTTTTTTGGCGAGCTGATCTCAAATAGCTCGATTCGGCTCAACTCGAATCTACTCCTACCTAAACACAAGAGGACAAAGAAGAGAAAGAAGAAGAGTTCTTTATGTCCAAATGTCCAAGGACAAAATGGAAAAGGAGGACAAAGTAACAAGAAGAAAAAGGGCCAACAGAAAGGAAATTGTTTCCACTATGGAAAGCCCAATCACTGGAAGAGCAATATTGCAAGGATTACTTGGATCAGAAAGGAAAAGGTACATAGATCTTCATTGTAGAAACTAATTATTTGGTTGGTTTATTTGATTCTTGGTGTGTGGATTGAAGAGCCACCAACCATGTTTGCAATTTGTTTGTGGGAACTTCATATAAGCAGAAGGCTAAATGAAGGAGAGATGTACTTGGGGCTTGGGTCAGAGGATGAGATCTCAATGGTGGCCATAAGATATTACTATTTAGTTTTAAAATAGTTTTGGAAAACTGTTTATTTTGTTCTAAGGTTAGAAGAAACTTAATTTTTTTTCGAACTCCTGGGTAATAGTTTTGTTGTTAATTTTAGAACTACTTCTAGCATTTGTTTTGGAAATAAATTAGTTGCTTCATTGAGATTGATAAATGGTTTGTTTCAGTTGTACTCAAAGCCAATTGCTTTGCAAAATGAGGCCACCATTCCTAATGAGATAGTAAGCTCAAGAGAAAAAGTTCTCTCAAAATCCCAATTTTCTATGGCACTCCAAACTTGGCCATATTGGAGTGGATAGGATTAACAAGGTTGACAAAAGTTGGTCCTCTTTGGAACTTGCAGATTGAGAAGTTTCCCACCTATGAGTCTACCTACAAGGACAAATGGTCAAGGATCCCTTTATAGGGAAAGGACTAAGGGCCTAGATTTGTTAAAATTGGTACACATTGATGTGTGTGGTCCTTTAAATGTCAAAGCTAGAGGAGGCTATGAATATTTCATCACTTTTAATGATGATTGCTCTAGGTTTGAATATATCTACTTGATGCACCACAAGTTTGAGTCCTTTGAGAAATTCAAAGAATATCAAGCTTGGGAATAGGAAACCTTTCACTTAGTAAGTCAGCTCTATTAGGAAAGTGGCTTTGGAGATTCCCTTTTGAGAGCGACAGACTATGGCACAAAGTCATTGAGAGTATTCATGGGTTGAATGGAAATGGTTGGGATGCAAAAGTGATCCCTCATGTTTCTTCAGCTTCTCCTTTGAAAGCAATTCATGAAATCTACCCTACCTTCCTTAATTCCATTCAACTTGATGTGGGATGGGGAAATAAAGTTAATTTCTAGGAAGACCTTTGGGTGGGAGAAATCCTGCTTAAAGATCTTTTTCTTGACCTCTATACTTTGTCAAACCTTAAAGGGGAAATTGTATGTAATTTAGGAACTCCTGGTACAAAAGGGGTTAATTAGAATCTGGGCTTCAAAAGGGGCCTCAGGGAAAATGAATGTGACTCTTTATTTCAGTTGTTGGATCTAATAGGACAAGTTCACTTTATCCCATCCTTGGAAGATTCTAGAATTTGGAAAGGCTTTTCAGGTGGCCTCTTCTCTTGTTATTCCTTTTTTAGTGTTCTTGCTTCACCTAACACCCCAATTGGAGATTTCCCTATGAAAGAAATTTGGAGTAAGCCTATCCTCCCAAAAATTCAAGCTTTTTGTTGGGAAATTCTTCTTGGCAAGGTAAATACTTGTGATATGCTATAGAGAAGAAGGCCTTTTGCTTGCCTTTCTCTCACATGTGCTCCCTTTGTAAGGAAAGTGGTGAGTCCCTAGCACATTTATTATTATCTTGTTCATTTTCGCATCACATTTGGGAATTTTATCATCCTTTCTTTGGTTGCAGGTGAGTTTCCCCTCAAGATGTGGTAGGACTTTTCAACCGAGACTTTTTGACCCAACCAAAGAAAAGAGGAAAGGTTATGTGGAAAGCTACAAAGGCAACTATTTGTTGGGTGATTTGGAAAGAAAGGAATAACAAAATATTCCTGGAGAAGAGTAGAACAGTGGAGGAGGTGATAGATACCATAAAAGTTAAAGTAACTCATTGGGTAAAATACTTGCATATCTTCCTGAGGGGATGAGAGATGATATGGATGGCCGAACCCTGCAGGAAGGTTGGGCGAAATTTCAAAAATTTCTCTCTCCCATCTGGGAATCGCATTCCCTATTTTAGAAAACTGCATTTCAAGGATCATTCTTGAATCCAAAATCGGACCAGATCTAAAACCAAAAGAGAGGAGAGGGATATACCTTATACGAATTAACAGTAATTCCCAATGAAGGTGTTCACATCCAAGGAGAATACCAAAACCTGTATCCACTAAAGATGACACAGTGTGTGATGAAGCAGGATCAATAGGATGGCTCTTTAGCAAGAAGCAGGATCCTTCAGCAAGAATCAAACAGGGGCTGGTGAGCACGACTTCAGATTGTTTCTTCAGCCAAGAAAAAATATCAAGAACCTTTCTTGATCAATTCCTCAAGAGGAGATCGAACTGGGTAAAGATGGCAAGAATAGGAGAGAATTCTACAGGTTGTTGTGTTATGTAACTAAGGAATTTGCCCCGTTTATTTATAGCCTTCTTAGGATCAGCTTCCTAATCTAATTAGGAGAGAATTCCTTAATCCAAATCTGATATTTGGATTTGGACTCTTGAATGAATAAGACTTATCTTATCCTTCACCTAATCCTAATCAGATTATAAATCCTATCTTGCCTCCTTTTAATTAACAAACTTAAGCCTAATTCGAATTGGGTTTTATGCCCATTAAGCTTATGTGCTCACTTACCCCTTAACCTGTTACCCAGTTGACTTTCTTTATATGGCGTGGGACCCAAACATTGATATACACATCAGCCACATGGGTTCATCCCAGCCTTTGTTACAAGGCCTAGCCGAATTCACTTTAGGAGACAGTGAACCCCTGAGTCCATCACTATGGGCTCTTAATGGGCCCAACATTTACACTAAATGGTCATTGGGTTCAGCCACCTTATGAAAACCGAAGGATTGTGGGCAGATGCAAGATTAGCCCATCAGGTATTACCCTCAATGGTCTTACACWTAACCTCTYMGCCCATAATGATCAAACACTACCCGACAAGAGAGGACCTCTCCCTCGGCTGCAAGGAACAGTGTTGCACTCTCTACTCACATGAATCCTGGGAATTAAAACCTTTAGGAACGCGGTTTTGACATCCATTTGCCAAATCTCATAGTCATGGTATACTGCTACAGCTAACAGGATCCTAATGGATTTAAGCATGGCCACGGGCGAAAATGTTTCCTCATAATCGATTCCTCCTTTCTGAGTGTACCCTTTCGCCACAAGATGAGCCTCGGGGCCATTCTTCCACTTATAGATCCATTTACAACCAGTTGCTTTTACCTCAGGGGGTAGATCTACTAGAGTCTAGACTCCATTGGTCTCCATTGAGTCCATCTCAGCTCTCATGGCATCTACCCACTTCAAGGAATGTATGTCCAACATAGCTTCCATATAAGTCACGGGATCCTCCTCACTGGTCGTGGCTTCCACCAAGTAACTTTCTTGGTTATAGTTGTAACGAACTAGAGGCCCGAATGCCCGGGTAGATCTCCTAGGTTGGTTATTAACTGGAGCATGTAGGACATCTCCTACTACCCCTGAGCTTTCCTCATCAAGAACAACTTCCTAACAATAATTGTTCAGGATGTAACATTCCTCCAAGAAATGGGCATTTCGCCTACAAAACACCTTCTGCTCTCCTGGTTCTTAGAACACAAAGCCTTTTGGGTAACCTACAAATAGGCAACGACTAGTCTTATATTCCAATTTGTTAGCACTTTTTCTTTTAACATGTGTCGGACAACCCCAAATCTTCAAGTGTCTTATACTTGGTTTTTATCGATCCAAAGCTCATAGGGAGTCTTTAGAATGTATTTGGTTGAAACCTGGTTCAACACGTATACTGCAGTCTCTAATGTGTAACCCCAAAAGGATGTAGGTAATTCTGAGTGTACGAGGAGTGATCGAACCATATCCAATAAAGTCTGGTTCCTCTTTTCTGACACACCATTTAACTGTGGTGTAGCAGGAAGAGCTAATTGTGATACTATCCCATTTTCCTTTAAGTAGTCCCTGAATTCGTCAAAGAGATATTCGCCTCCTCGATCTGATCGAAGGGCCTTAATGTGTCTCTCCAACTGTTTCTCGACCTATTGCCTGAACTCTTTGAACTTTTCAAAGGATTTAGACTTGTGTCTCATTAGGTACATGTAACCATACCGAGAGTGATCATCAGTAAATGTTATGAAATAAATGTGCTGGTTACGTGTCCTAACATTCATGGGACCACATACATCAGTATTGTAAGACAGTTGTATGCCCTGAGCTCCAATCAGATTGATGTACTTATGACATTTATTATAAATGAATAAAGTGCATATTTGATTCATGTTCTTATGGTGTGTTTCTGTGTAATACCCTTAAACTAGACACTTATGAGACTCGTGTTAGTTCAGAATGTTCACAGCCGTTGGATAAGTTTGGGGAGATTTATCCTACCAAGGCTGACACTGGTGATCATAGTGACAGGATCAGCCCCTTTGTCGGACAAAGGTAATGATCGGGGATGCACTCTCTCTAATGGAAACCAGGACTGCCGACAGCCAATTTCAATCGTTGAAAATTGTTTTGTAAAATATATTTTATACGGATAAAAATATATATATGTTACGGTTCAAATTGTTTGCAAAAGGTTTTAATTCTCGGGATCCATGTGAGCAGAGAGTGCAGCACTGTTCCTTGCAGCCGAGGGAGAGGTCCTCTCTTGTCGGGCAGTGTTTGATTATTATGGGCTGAGAGGTTAAGTGTAAGACCATTAAGGGTAATACCTGATGGGCTAATCTTGCATCTGCCCACAGTCCCTGGGTGTTACATGGTGGCTTGACCCAAGGACCACTTAGTGTAAGTGTTGGACCCATAGACTCCATGTGATGGGCTCAGGGGGTTCACTGGCTTTCCAGTGAATTTGACTAAGCCTTGTAACAAAGGTTGAGCCGAACCCTTGTGGTTGATGTGTAGATCAATGCTTGGGTCCCACGCCATACTAGGAAGCCCAACTGGGCTGCAGTTTGGAAGGCTAAGTGAGCACATATACTTATTGGGCCTAAAGCCCATTTCGAACTGGGCTGATTTGATCAGTTAAATGAAGGGGCGGACCTGAGATTAGATTAGCAGATAGGATAAGGCCTTAGCCTATCCACTCATAGAGTCCAAATCTGAATACATATTCATATTTGGAAACCTCCTGATAAGATTAGGAGATGGCTGATCTAATCTACAGATAAGATAAGGGTCTATCCTTATCTCTTAAAGGGAATTCAGATCCAAATATGATTTGGATCAACAACTCCTAATGGGATTAGGAGCTGATCCCTTTAAGGTTATAAAAGGAGGAAGGAGCGGCAGCCTTTAGAAGATCACATTCTCAAATTCAGAGAGAGAACATAGCACCCAGTGAGACTATGCTATTTTCTCCTTATCTCCTCCTTCCTACCGCCGCCATAACTGCCAGTTCGATCTCCTTTTCCAAGCAGGAACAATCAAGATTGGATCTTGATATCAGCCTTTGGGGAAAGGTTGATCTGAAGGTGTGTTCACAGCCTCTAGCGAATTCTTGTGAAGGGTTTGGTTCGTTGGACGAATATTGCTAATTCTGCTCCATCCTACACTGCGCCATCTTTAGTGGAAGCAGTTTTTGGTTCCTTCCTTGGGCGTGAACACCTCCATTGGGAGATATTGTTTCTCTGTATCAGGTATATCCCTCTCTTGCTTCCGGTTTCAGATCTGGTTCGGTTTATGGTTTAAGATTGATCCTTGAAAATGTAGATTTTCTAAAACAGGGAATGCGATTCCCAGATGAGGGGAGAGGAAATTTTTTGAAATTTCGCCTAACCTACCTGCAGGGTTCGGCCATCCATATGATGGATCTCTCATTCCTTCAGATGTATAAGGTCAAGTGTGCCTATTGATCTTTCAGGCTTACCGTTAAATGGTCATTTTGTCATCTTACCCTGAAGGCAAGGTTCACAGGTTGGAAGATCTTCTATAGTTAGAAAATCCAAAGGACCATCATTTACAAACCTAGTGATACGATCTATGTTAATGTGGTCATGTCGGTAATGCCACAGACACGTGGGATTAACTGTATCACAGGTTCTTCTCTTGAGGTTATTATCCGACGTAGTTTCAGTTATATTTGTTTCCAAAGAAGGATAGAGAACATATAGACCATTGTCAAGTTTTCCATATGTGAGGAATTTGTTATTCCTTTTGATAGTAATCATATTACTAAAAAGAACAGAATAACCATCCGCACATAGTTTTGAAACTAAAATCAAATTTCTTCTCAAATTGGGTACATAAAGACAATCTTTTAATGTAATTATTCATTCTCTGAAATACAATTCTACAGTTCCTATGGTTGTAGCTACAATACTTGTAGAAGTCCCCAAGTAAAGAATCATTTCTCTGTCACTTAGTCTTCTGCTTTTCCTAAACCCCTACAATGTATTACATGCAAGAGTAGAAGCCCCGGAGTCAATACACCAAGAAGCAGAAATAACCAACATATTGGTCTCTATGACAAAAGATTCGAAATTACCTTGTTTCTTGGTCTCCAGGTAATGAGGACAGCTCATCTTCTAGTGGTCGGTCTGCTTACAGAAGTGACAAGCATCTGATGCCTTGTCCTTCTTCTACTTTTTAGGCCTGCTGGTTTTCTTCTAAGGTTTCTTCTTTGCCTTCCTCTTCTTCTTTTCTGATTTGCCACCTTCAACAAGCATGGCTATGGGCTCATCCTTCTTTATCAGTTCTTCGACCCTCTGCAACATATTGTTGAGTTTCTGAAGGCTAATGTTTAGCTTGTTCATATTGTAATTCATTATGAACTGATTGAAGAAAAAAGGCAAAGAGTTCAGGATGGCATCAACTTTGGTGACATGATCTAGCGTAGATCCAAGAGCCTCTAGTTCATTGATGTATCCCATCATCTTAAGACAATGGTCATGAACTAGTTAGTTCTTGGACATTTGTGCGGTCATAAACTGCTTTAAGACCTTCTGACAAGGATATCCAAGATATCCTTGGACACTTCGATCTGATCGAACTATCGTTGTATCTGATTGTCTAAGGAGGCTATGATATAGCACTGGGCAAGAGAGTTTTTCTTTTCCCATTCTTGATATTCCCTCCTACGGGCCTTAGAAGCCCTATCACCTAGACGATTCAGAGCAGGGTTCTTAGCAACATTGTCCAACTTCTTGGACGTCAGAACCAGCGTAAGGTTACGAAACCAGTCAGCGTAATTTGGGCCCTTAAGCTTATTATCGTCCAACAGTTTGGCGAATTGTCCGTTTGCCATTTCTGATAAAAGGCAAAACAAATATTAATCCACAACCTGATTTGATTCATGTTATCTACATAGATATGACTTTTAATCTATGTTCCATTTCCATTTAATCATCTTTGAGATTTCCCTCCTATCTCAATGACAAAGACTACGAACTATGTTCTAGAAATGTGGGAAATCACATAGAGTGCATGGAGCCAACTGTTTCAGCTGCATAACCCCACCACCTTCTATGAAGGATCACATCCAGTCAGCTCATTAGCTTTCCCTTTGGCCTCTGCCAAACAAGGTTCATTGTCATTTTATGTTAAACATTTCTGTCCAGTGAGTGCTTACCCATCATATTCGTAAACGCCAAGGTACCGTGAGAGAGTCTTCCATTTTAGAATAGGCCCCTCCCAAATCAGTCTATGATGCCCCTATCATCTTATGAAACAATCCAACAGATCCAGCAGCAAATGGATAGCCCAATTTTATGGTGCATCTCCTCATTACTGAAGGACCCATCTTCATGCTAATGATGGAAGGTATTTAGAGAGTTCATCATATGGATCTCCCTATCACATGCACTCATATTTCAGTGGAGGGAACGAAATATTATGCCCAAATTTTATTTAGGTCAAACCAAAGTGGCTCCCACTGACTTTCTCAAAGCCAGATTTAAATGGGCCCTAAACGGCTAGAGTTCCATACGATTCCTTTTGGGGAGGAAGTTGATGTGGGGACCATCAAACGAGGAGATCATCCAATGATCTTATGGACACCATGGCAATGATGTGCATTCAGCCATACTTTGCGAAAGAGCCACTATCGAATTAATCATGGGCCAAGTACTTATGGCCCATGTACGTAGCACATCACACATCCATACATCACATGCATGAAACAAATTGATCCAATCAATTAAAATATCTATAAAATCCTTAATTAATTAGATTAAATCAATATCAGCCCAACAGAGCCCATAATGTTATCATATAACATTATCTAGGCACATGGATTGTATTGCAAAAGGTAGTTCGGCCCGTGTAGCTAAATCAGGGCTGATTCAGTTTTATCATATTAAAATTGGGTTTTACAGAGGTCAGCTGAATTAAAACTTGAAGTGGGCCATCAACCCTCTGGCCTAAATCGAATTTGGGTCAGAAAAACCATCCCATCGAACCAACAATTCGGTCCAACTAGTTTAGACCAAATCTGGTACAAATCAGCCCAAGTTTTAGTGTCCAGTTCAAGATTTAATTCAAGAATAATGATCTAAAAAATAAATTAATTCAGGATAATCAAATTATCAAGAAACTAAAATCAGAGGGTTGCATTGTGTTTTTCTTGGATATCCTGCAAACCTGCAAAGAACAGTTAATCGCAGGTTGCAGAATTGATATCTACAAAATCGTAGATCGCATAACTTATTTCTACGAAATCTTCTTCTCCTCTGTTGTGCACTCCAGCAATCTCTAGATGGAAATAAAATAGAAAAACCTAATTTTCTACTATTACATCACATTGAATTCCTATACAATTCCTATACAATTATTACATCACTCCAACACTCCAGCAATCGCAGGGTGTGCCATTCTTGGCACAAAAAAGATTCGATCTCTATCACATGTGTAGCCCAAATGTTCAAGAAACATTCACAAAACAATTCTATAAATATGACAGATTAATAAAGATTTATTTTCCAAATCATCCGCCCATAATCTGGGAACCAGTTCCCAGAAAAAAACGCAAACTGTGCAAATCGGGAAGAATGCCTTCTGCCCATTTGCACAGATTCAGATTTGATATAATTTGGTTCAAGACTTGAACCTGGCTCTGATACCGCTGAAGGGATGGGAGCTCCATCATATGGATGGCCGAACCCTGTAGGAAGGTTGGGCGAAATTTCAAAAATTTCTTTACTCCCATATGGGAATCCTATTTCCAATTTAGAAAACTGCATTTTCAAGGTTCGTTCTTGTAACCAAAATGGACCAAATCTGAAACCAAGAATAGGGAGGGATATACCTGATACGGAATCCACGCAAGGAGGCTCCTCCCAACATAGGTGTTCACGCCCAAAGGGTGTAACAAATACTCCCTCCACTGAAGATGACATAACTTAGGATGAGACAGGATCAGTAGGTAGTTCTTCACCAAGAACTTGTGATTCTTCAGCAAGAATCAAATGGGGTAATGAGCACAGCTTCAAAATTGTTTCTTCTGGCAAGAAACAATATCAAGATCAAATCTTGATCAGATCCAAGAACTGGAGATCGAACAAGATAGGGTAGCAAGAGCAGGAAGAAAAAGAACTGAAGGCAAGATCAGTCTAACTGAGTTGTCTTCTCTCTGTGTTGTGTGAGTGTCTTTTTTAGATCCACCATGCTCTCTTATTTATTGCCTTAAAGAGACAACCTCCTAATCTCATTAGGAGTTTCCTGGTCCAAATCTTTATTTGGTTATGGACTCTTTAAGTGATAAGGATAATCTCATATCTTACCTGTAGATAAAGATCAACTATTCCTAATCAAATTAGGAGTTCCTTGATCCAAATCTTTATTCGGATCTAGACTCTTTAAGTAGATAAGAGTTACCCTCTTATTCTTATCTGTTGATCCAAACCCAGATCCGCCCCTATTTAATTAATCCAATTAACCCAGTTCGAAATGGGCTTCAGGCCCATTAAGCTTTCAGGCTTACTTCATTTTTAATGTTGGCTAGCTTGGCTCTCTTTGTATGGCATGGGAACCTATCATTGATCTACACATCAGCCACATGGGTTCAGCCTATCCTCTGTTACAAGGCCTAGCCGAATTCACTACTGAATACAGTGAATCCTTGAGTCCATAACTATGGGCTCTTAATGGGTCCAACATTTACACTAAATGGTCGTTGGGTCCAGCCATCTTATGAAAGCCTAAGGACTGTGGCAGATGCAATATTAGCCCATCAGGTATAACCCTCAATGGTCTTACACTTAACCTCTCAGTCCTTAATGATCAAACACTGCCCGACAAGAGAAGACCTCTCCCTCGGCTACAAGGACAGTGTTGCACTCTCTGCTCACATGGGTCCCGGGAATTAAAACCTTTTGCAAACATTTTGAAACCATAATATATATAAGTATATCTCTATATAAATATATTTTGCAAAACCAAATTTCAAACACATTTGAAATC
>NW_010729213.1:908099-991496 GCF_000365185.1 Nelumbo nucifera | reverse complement strand
CAAAGTGGCTCCCACTAGCTTTCATAAAGCCAGATTCAAAGTGGGCCAAAAACGGATAGGGTTCTAGGGTGTTCCTCTTGGGGATAAACTGAAGTGGACCTTACTGAGAAAGGGAGATCATTCAATGATCTTAAGGGCACCATGGCAATGATGTGCATTCAGCCATGGTGTTCGAAAGAGCCACTATCGAATTAACATGGGCCAAGCAATTATGGCCCATGCACGTAGCACATCACATCACATACATCACATGCATGAAATCCATAATTGATCCAATCAATTAAATAACTGTAAAACCCATAATTAAAGTTAAAAAAACTTTCAGCCCATTTAAAGCCCAAAACATTATCAAATAATATTATCTAAGTATATGGGCTGAATTGCAAAGAGCAGCTCGGCCCATATAGCATTTATGCTGAATTGGGCTAAAGTAGTTTTAACAATCCAAAACTGGGTTTTATAGATGTGGGCCGAATTGCATCTTGCAATTAACCATCAATTCCTCGACCCATATAGAAAATTTTAGGGCTGAAAACAGCCCCCATCGAACCACAAATTCGGTCCAACGAATTTGGTCCAATCTAGTTCGAATGGGTCTAGGGTTTGATGTTTAATTCAAGACCCAATTTAATAAACATGATCTAAAAATAAAGAAACTAATACATGACAATCAAGAATCAGTAAGAGGGTTGTACGTAAGGCTGCTACCCTACCAAACAAAGATCAGTTTGTAGTATGCAGTTTCCGAAACTGCAAATCGCAGATCGCTAAACCCGAATCTACGAAATTCTCTCCTTTGCGCTTTCAGCTTCGTCTTCAAATGAAATAAAATAGAAAATCTAATTTTTCTATTAATATTACATCATATTTGAATTCCTATACATTTCATACGAATAGCCCAAAATTCAAAAATATAAATAGAACAATTCTACATATATAACAGAATAATAAAGAACTATTTTCAGATCATTCACCCAAAATAGGGAACCGATTTCCCAGAAAAATTGCTAATTGCGCAAATCGGGTAGAAATTGTTCTACCCGATTTGCGCAGATCAAATCTGGTTCAATTTCGGTTCAAGAATCAAACAATGGCTTCAATACCACTGGAGGGATGAAAGATCCATCATATGGATGGCCGAACCCTGCAGGAAGGTTGGGTGAAATTTCAAAAATTTCTCTCTCTCCCATCTAGGAATTGCATTCCCTATTTTAGAAATCTGCATTTCCAAGGATAATTCTTGAATCCAAAACTGGACCAGATCTGAAACCAAAAGAGAGGAGAGGGATATACCTGATACAAAGTAGCAGTAAAACCTAATGAAGGTGTTCACATCCAAGGAGAATACCAAAACTTGCTTCCACTGAAGATGACACAGTGTGTGATGAAGCAAGATCAGCAGGATGGCTCTTTAGCAAGAACTAGGATCCTTCAACAAGAATTGAACAGAGGCTGGTGAGCATGACTTCAGATTGTTTCTTCAGCCAAGAAACAATATCAAGAACCTTTCTTTATCAATTCCTCAAGAGGAGATCAAACTGGGTAGGGATGGCAAGAATAGGAGAAAATTCTGCAAGTTGTTGTGTTATGTAACCGAGGAATTTGCCCCCTTTATTTATTGCCTTCTCAGGATCAACTTCCTAATCTAATTAGGAGAGAGTTCCTTAATCCAAATCTGATATTTGGATTTGTACTCTTGATTGGATAAGACTTATCTTATCCTTCAGCTAATCCTAATCAGATTATAAATCCTATCTTGTCTCCTTTTAATTAAGAAACTTAAGCCTAGTTCAAATTGGGCTTTAGGCCCATTAAGCTTATGTGTTCACTTACCCCTTAACTTGTTGCCCAATTGGCTCTCTTTGTATGGCGTGGGATTCAAACATTGATCTACACATCAGCCACATGGGTTCAGCCCAGCCTTTGTTACAAGGCCTGGCCAAATTCACTGTAGAAGACAGTGAACCCCTGAGTCCATCACTATGGGCTCTTAATGGGCCCAACATTTACACTAAATGGTCATTGGGTCCAGCCACCTTATGAAAACCCAAGGACTGTGGGTAGATGCAAGATTAGCCCATCAGGTATTACCCTCAATGGTCTTACACTTAACCTCTCAGCCCATAATGATCAAACACTTCCCGACAAGAGAGGACCTCTCCCAAAAACAAATTTCAATGGTTGAAATCAACTACCGGCAGTTTAGGTTTCCATCAGAGAGAGTGCATTACCTGATCATTCACTTTGTCCGACAAAGGGGTTGATCTTGTCACTATGACCACCCACTCAGATGAATTCTCGGACTGTCCCAACATACATAGGTTTTGACCCCCTCTAAGGATCTCGCTGATTGGCATATCAAAGACAACCCAATCCGACACCTAGTGCAGTACCACAATCGAGTCTAGGGGTCAGGTGTAACATTCCAGTTTTGCTCATCTATCCCCAAGGTCCAAGGCAATACTGGAATTTGGTCAAGTTCAAGGTTTCATGAAAATCCACACTGCATGTACCTTAGGTCTCACCTTGGCAGCCGAGACAAGCCACCCCAACCAACTTGGCGACACATCAGTGTCAGCCTTGGTAGGATAAATCTCCCCAGATCTATGTAACGGTTGTGAAGATTCTAAACTAACACGAGTCTCACAAGTGTCCAGTTTAAGGGTATTACACAGAAACACACAGCAATGACATGAATCAATTATGTAATTTATTCATTTACAATAAATGTCAAAAGATACATCAATCTGATTGGAGCTAAGGGCATAACTATCTAACACTTCCAAGACTTCTCAGTCACAGACATTCTAAGATCTTGGATAAAAGTAGCACAATCCTCAAGAGTGAAAGAGAAAATAAGGATGGAATGAAAACATCCAAAAGGCAACAAGATTAAACTGAATTTTGATGGAAGCTCTCTTGGAGGAGTAATCAGAAATTTTAAAAGGAGAATATTAGCTTTTTTCTTTGGACCAATTGGCATTGGCAACTCTCTAAAAGTTGAGTTAATGGCATTGCTACAAGGGCTGAAGATAGCTAAGCAACTAGAACTTAAGCATATTGATGTTGAAGGTGATTCAAAGGTGATCATCTCTTAGGCTAAAAACAATAGAAGTACTCCGTGGACCTTTAAACAAGTGTTAAAGGAAGTGGAAAATATTGTAAAGGAGGTAAAAGCTGAATTCAAATGGGTTAGAAGGAGTGCAAATGCGTTAGCCGATTATCTTGCCAAACAAGGGGCTTTGAGGCAACAACTATTTTGGGCTGCAATGTAAAGTGAGACAGAAATATGTAATAGTTTGGGAGCATTAATCCCATACACAAGCTGTAAAATTTTATTTTAACCCTAAATTTAAATAAAATTCTCTTTTGTTGATAAAAAAAATCAAAGAATATCAAGCGAAGTTGAAAAGCATCTTGGAAAAGGTATCAAAACTCCTTTCTCTAATAGGGGTGTTTCCATAACACCCCTATTAAGGAATAATTGAGAAAGAATGGAACTCCATAACACAATGGTGTTTCCAAGAGAAGAAATCGGACTTTGATGGACATGGTTAGATCTAAGATGAACCATGCAACTCTACCCATGTCATTTGGGGATATACACTACAGACTACCATTTACACCATAAACAAGGATCATACTAAGTTTGTTCCCAAGACTTCCTATGAGGTGAAAGCCCTTATTGCAACACTTCTGTGTGTGGGGCTCACTTCCACATCTCAAGAAGTTGCAAGTGACTAAGTTAGAATCTATAACTAAGGTGTGTCTATTCATGCGGTATCCTAGGAAATGAAAGGGTACAGTATGATCCAAGTGTCCCCAGTGGTTCCTTGAGGATAGGATTCTCTTGGGTGGAAAGACTACTCATATGGTCTTGCATGAACTACCCACTGTCCCCAGTGATCATGACTCATATCTAATTCGAATCATATTCAACAAAATCCAAATATGATCCCATTATTGAAAACTTGCATCTAAATTTGATCTGAAATCCGATCAAATTTGAAGATCTTGGATTTGAATTTGAATCCTAACGGACTCGGATGAAATAGGCCTACTCCTAGCCAAAGAGGCTAACTCCTCTTATGCCATTACTTAGACCAATTGCCCAAATTGCACCCAACCTGCTACACCTATAGTTGTGTAGGACACGCCCTAATAAACTATTTTAAGTTTTCAATAGTTGAGGAGGTGCCACCTCGAGAAGATACACCTATGACTGTGCAAGAAGAGATTCAAGAAGCCTCGTAAGAAGGTGCACCCTTACAAGAGGCTGTAGAGTTAGATCTCTAGGAAGCTATATAACCTGCATTAGTAGTGCCTCATTGTAGTGGGAGAGTATATGGATTATGTATTTGGGTGAGTTTCAAACAAACATAAAGGAAGTAGAGTTGGGTCCACCTACTTATGAAGAGGTCATGATTGATGTAGACTCTAAACTTTGGAAGAAAGCCATGCAGGTTGAAATAGAATCCATATATTCCAATGGTGTCCAGACCATTGTTGATCCCCTTGAGAACCTAAAGCCCATTGGTTGCAAGTGGATATTCAAGAGAAAGAGAAGTATCGATGTGAAACTATAAACCTATAAGGCAAGGCATATGGCAAAAGTTACATTCAAAAAGAGGAATAAACTATGAGGAAACCTCCTCACTTGTAGCTATGATAAAATCAATCCAGATTCTCATGATAATTGCAATTTACTATGATTATGAAATATGATAGATGGATGTGAAAACTGCATTCCTAAATGTTTTCCTCAAGAAAGACATTTATATGGAACAATGTGAGGGTTACATTCCTAAATGTATTTCTCTAAGTAATTTTTCTCTCTTCCTCTCTCTCTCTCTCCTCTTCCTACCTTTTTCTTTCTTTTTTATCAAGAAAACAATATGGAAGGAAGGTTTTTTACCAACAGACTAGTGAAATAGACTACAAGAATTTAAACAAACTACAAGACTTGAAACAAATCAAATCATATGTTATTGTAGGGATGAGAGTTTACACTCGAAAATGGTGCCTTGGTGGTTTTGTATGCTGCAGTGGAAAAACAGGGGGAGGAAGAAAGTGTGAGAGAGAAGGAGAGGGAGAAGAAGAGGAAAGGGGAGAGAGAGAGAGAGAAATCAGTGGTGTGACTTACCTCACTGGAGTTTCAATTCAGTTTGGTTCTTCAAACTTCAGCTGCCCAAGGAGGGAGTGATGAGAGATGAGTGAGAAGGTTGGAAAGGTGATTTAGCTTCTATTTGTTTTGGTGATTTTGTGGGGCATGCTACCCCCATCTTGTGTAGCACCTTTTGAAGGAAAGTAGGAATCTTTAAAGAGAAGGGTTTGAGGGGGGGGGGGTATCATTTTCATTTGTTATTGTTTCAACCACTGGGAATGGGATGAAGATTCCAGGGGCTGTGGTGGGTCGAGAGTGAAGATTTCCTCAAATGAGGGATTGCCATTCCACCCGGAATGGGAATCAGATTCCAATTCCACCCAACCAAATGGTTGCACCATTCTAATTCCAATTCTAGAACATAAAACAGAAACAAATGGACTCCAACTCTTACAAGTCCTTTATACACCCTAAAAAGATCTACCTAGAACGTAAAACAGATACAAAATACTGGATTCAACTGAATACCTAGAGTAATATCCATAATCTAACCTTCTGGAATGCTTTCTCCCTCCAAGAGCGAACTTTTGGCCCTCTTTCCCTTTGTTTATTCTTCTTCAGGGCAGTTTCTCTCTAAATGACAAGGTCTTAATTTATTGGATAGCTTCTCTCTAGGTGTCAAGCCCTAGCCATTTGGACCTCTACCCGGAATGTGGTGAAATGACCTCTACTTAACGCATTTTGGGTCAAATTTAAAGCCACACTTTCTAAGAAATAATAATAAAATAAGAATTAACTTTGTTACCTGCTGTTGACCCTTCTATTCTCCAATGTATATGAATCATGGCCCTCAAAGGACAACAAAACAAGCCAAACCCTTTTTGTCTCGAAAGTACCTTGTGATTTGTGAATAGCCTTTGGACCTTTATGCTAAAACTGGCCTTATTCTAGGACCATGGGCCGGAACAATGACCCAACCCGAGTTCTTGAATCAAAGGCTCAATGCTAGGTCCATAGAACTGAACAAGATCAAGGCCTAAGCCCAAGATTCACATAGAGATAAGAGATGAGAACACCCCCACATCACATGGCTTTTGTGGTCCGTATTGAGGACCATTGAAGCTTTGAAGCCTATGCCACATGTCAGTATGTCAGGATGATATGGCACTGCCATGTCAGCATATGTATAACGGAAATGCCATATCAGCACAGAGACCACCTTTGGATGCAATGTCAGCACAGTGCTTATGTAGCAAGTAGCAAGAGCCATGTGGCAAAGGGCATTTCTGTTATTTGACACTAAAGACTTTTTAATAACACAAAACATGCCAGACACGTCTAACATGTGCCAGCCCTCTTACTGCACATAACAAGAGATTAGGTGGTAGCGTCACATCAGTACTCGTGCTATATGGACCATAGTCCCTTGGGAATGGGATACCATGTCAGTGAAGTGTTGATGTGGCAGTCATACTGGTCTATATATATAGCAAGAATTCTGATGAGGA
Organism: Nelumbo nucifera; assembly: GCF_000365185.1. Next base: position 984,884 of record NW_010729213.1, on the reverse strand, counting down.
AAAGCACTTTAGTAGAGGAACCAAATCAAATGAGGAAAAACACTTAATTGTAGATGATTTATTACCCTCTATGTTTATAGATTGATGAAAGAGAGAAGAAGAAAACCGTAACAAGATTGTGGTAAGAGATGGACGTTATGTTTGAAGAAGGTATTTGCAGAGAAAACTTCCCATTGCTTAACAGTAGACGTATTTTCTCCTCTCTTCCTTTTCTTTCTCCTTTTTCTTCCTTGGAAGACTTGTTTTTTAATTTTATTTTTGTCTTTATTATAGAACTCCAAATCTGCATACCGAGTGATGACTCTAATAAGAACTCCCAGGTAGAATATCCAAATCCGTATTTAATTTAGAAATCTGGAAACTTAAGCAAGAGCCAAACTATCAGTCACCCTATTACTATCTTACCTAGAAATAGAAGGCAAAATAGTTGTTGATCTCAAGACCAAGAAAATATTAATTGATTAATATCTGAGCAATTCCTGGGCTGTTCTATAGCCTTGAACCGATATGATCTTCAAAAACTTTGATTTTTCTTGATTTTTGGGAAGCACTCTCTAAGAACCATTTCTTGGCATCAAATCAATTTGATTTCAAAAGATGTTAAAAACACAGTCAACAATATCAGAAGTAATCAGCCACTTCAATTCTCCATGCACACTGCTGATCATAGTGCATGGGCTTCCCACTTGTGTAAAAGAATAGGTAATCCTGCTCCGATACAAAGTTGTTTTGTACAGCAACAAAAGCTAAAGAATAAAACCAGAAAAATAGATAGAGAAAGTGGGAAAGAACAAGAGAAGAGAAAAGAGAAGAGAGAAGAAGAGAACAAAGAAGAAAGCAGTCAACTGTGGGAGCCAATGTTAGCACCACTTGTTTGAACATTAACTTGTATAACTGAATACAACAATTAAAGTAACACCTCTGTATGAGCAGCAGCAGCAGCAAAAAAAAAAGCTAAAAAATATAAAGGAAAATGTAAAAAGATAGTCCATAATATAATGGTTGATCCATCAAAACTGCCACAGAATCGTTGTCATTATTGTTGGGATGTGAGTTCTTGAACAAAATGAATACAGTAGAACTTAAGGATTTCCCTGTTGTAGGCATTGTCTTTAGATACAAGATTTTATAGCTCTAGATCATGTTAATACAATTTTCTATGCCATTTTCACTGTAAAAATCTGCTTGCAACAACCCCAATGCCTTTCAAAGCAATTATGACCAGCCCCACGAAACTTGAATACCTTGATTGCCATTTTTTCTGCAGTTTTTGGGAAAAAAAAAGTGTATTTAACAGAGGGACTGCTGTAGAATGGTGCTCCTGGGTACTGACAAACATCCTTTGAGATCATGGAGGATATTGATCTGAATACATTCAATCATTACCAGAAGTACCATTCCAGCAGTCTGTCTCTTAGCCAGGAAAGAAAAACATCAGGCCCCCTTGTGGCAACACTCCATTTCCCAATTTCCTACAGTTATTAGTGCTTTTTTCCAATAAAACTTGGATTCTCTTCAAACACAAAGAACTCAAGCATCTACCAGTAATCCATACAAGAACACTTGCCATCACTGAAGATGTGGAAGCGATTCCTGTCTCTTACTATTATTTCTCGATCATAAACCTTTGAAATTTGCTTTGTGAGACTATGACAATCTCTGCAAACTCGAAGGTTCTTCACCACTCTAATGGTGTCCCTTGGACCCAAGTGTAAGAAGCCAAAAGCAATAGCCAGCTTCTCACTGTGAATGGATATTGCGTACTCTTTCTCCTCTTCTTCTATGTCAAACAAGACCTGCTGTGTATCTGGTGAATACCCAATTACATTCTTCAGAACTGTACATATCTCAGACAACTTGTTGTAAATGTGGTCTGATTCTGGGTGGGACTGGTCACCAGATACAAACTGGTGAACAATTCCCTTCAACTCTATCATACTTACCCCTGGCAATTTAACAACTCCTTTGGTTTTCATTTGGTTTCTCACCTTTCTTGCATCATCCCATCGTTTTGCAGCAGCATATATGTTAGAGAGGAGTACATAGCTGTTGAAAAGGAAAATGAAAAGTCAATATAAAAGTACTTTTTTTAATTATGTATTTTCCATAAACATATTCTTTTCTTTAATAACATAGTTATAACTGTAATGTATATACTATATAGTAGGGGGCAGTGTTCTGTTTGAAAAATAGGAGATTGTCTCCTATGCTAGATCCTGACAGAATACAATGATCAGAACCATAAAATAATTTGCAGAAAAACAATTTTATTTCTAACTGCAAGGGAAACTCTGAACATGGATATATTTAAGGTAATATTTTATCCTAGAAAATAGAAGATCTAGTTTAGATCGATAAAAGGGTCAATCTAATTAGAATGCATGTATGCCATTTCATCAACTTTTTTCTGGTAGAGCCATTTCATCAACTATGTGACAGAGAATGTAGACCTTAGGTTGTTCTTCTAATTATTAGATGAACTATAATTTACTTGCAATATTTTGATTCAAAATAAAAGAGTTAACTATGACTTCCCGAGCAATAGCAACTAAGTTAGATCATGCTTAAAGCAGAATTAAATCAAGGTATCAAGTAAAAAGCCCATGATCCAATGTTGGTACTAGCTATCTGGGTCTTGGGATGGGTTGACTGGATGCAGACCTACCTTTGCCCCTTTTTTTTTTGCTCAAAGTGGCTGCTCTCACAGACTCAAAATTGCATTCCCTCTTGTCATGCCAAGATTTTATCATTTCACCAAGCAATGGCCCCTAAATCATGGTTTCAAGTAGATAAAGTGAAGAATCTTGTTCAATAAGATTTCATTGGAACAAACCCAAGAATCCAAGTTTTTGCTTAGTTATAGAAATTGATTTTAGAAAACAAATCACAAATTATTAGAGAACAACTTACCGGCCGCTATGGTGAGGTTGAAGGTTGATAAGGCGTTTCCCCACTCTCTCACCCACCTCAACATTCCCATGTATCCTGCAACCTCCAAGTAATGCTCCCCAGGCGTTAGCATTAGCCTCCATAGGCATGGTCTCAATTAACTCTATGGCCTTCTCTACAAGTCCGGCCCGAGCAAGGAGATCAATGACACACCCATAATGTTCAACCTTCGGATCAATCCCATAAGTGTTGTTCATGCAAGCAAGGAGGTTCTGACCTTCTTCCACCATCCCAGCATGACTACATGCAGTTAGTACTGCTACAAATGTTATGTCATCTGGCCTCACGCCCTCCTCTAGCATCTCTATAAAAAGCTGATAGGCTTCTAAAAATTGGCCATGCAAGGCCATGCCAGCTATAATGGTATTCCAAGCGAGAACATCTTTAAATTCTATCAAATTGAAGATATGCTTGGCATGAGAAATGCTTCCACATTTTGCATACATGTCTACCAGAGCAGTCCCCAAAATAGTGTTAATTTTGATCTTTTGCTTATTGATGTATGCATGCAGGTGGGCTCCTTGCTCCAAGGCACCCAAATGGGCAGCCGCAGATAACAGGCTGACCATTGTAGCTTCAGTTGGCTTTATACCTGCCACTCGCATTTCATCAAATAAGGTTAGAGCTTCATTTGATCGCCCAGTCTGCGCATAACAGGCTAACATCGCATTCCAAGACACAACGTCCCTCTGAGGCATCTCATGAAAAATTCGTCGTGCACCCTCTACATCCCCACATTTGACGTACCCTGCCAACATAGAATTCCAAGAAACCACATTTTTCTCAGGCATTTCATCAAATAGCCTCCTGGCTTCTTTGATATTCCCCAGAATTGCAAACCCATTGATCATGGTATTCCAAGAAACTATATCTTTGCATACCATCCGTTCAAATACTGATAAGGCAAGCTCCATATTCCCGCATTTTGCATAACCATCAATCATTGAATTCCAGGAAACTACATCCCTATCAGAGCACTTATCAAACAACTGCTTCGCAGCTTCTAGGTCTTTCCCATTTGCATACATATGAATCAAGGAGCTGCAAATATAATAATCTGACTCCAGTCCACTTCTAATGACATGGGTATGTATCAATGTTCCATTTTGATTCATCGACATTTCAGTGCACGCCTTAATCACAAAAGGGAATGTGAAATTGTTGGGTTTGAATCCTTGGTTAAGCATTTTCTGATAAAATATTATGGCTTCATGCGGGCTTTTACTTGAGGACAGACCTCTGATGAGTGAATTGCAAATAAAGGTTGTGGGGTTTTGCAGCTGGTCGAAAACAGCTTTAGCATAGTCTATGTTTCCATTAGGTGAGACTGCATAAAAAGAGACCAACTTTGCAGTTGCAAACGAGACATCATATGATGGGTTTTCTTCTTTGATGATCCGAGCATGTATTTGCTTAAACTCTCTCATGTTCTTGCATGAATCTAGCAAGGAAAGAACAAGGCCTTTCGAGGAAACATTTCTTATTTTACTTGATCCGCTATTCATGGAAAATTAGAGTAGTTGCAGAAGGGATTCCGGTCTCCAGCAAATTCCACTCTAGACTCTCGAATTTTAAGTGACGCTTGGAGTTTCCCTACGAATCCTCCTCGGTTCAAAATTTCAGAAAGGAGTGAAGAGAACTCTATGCCATGTGGAAGAAGTTATTGGGTGAATATTTGACAGAGTAACTAGTCTCATGTATGATAACATACTTCATTCCCAAACCAATGCATAGCTGAAAATGCTGTGAGGGTTGGTGTGAGGAGCAAAACCGGATTCACGGAAGAGCAGTCAGACTCAGATACTCAACTGCTTGCTCTCTGGGTTCCATCTCCTAGCGATACATGAAATGAAAGTAGTTGATTTCGATTATGGCTTCACTCTTCAGGTTATCTTGCACGAAAGATGGCTCTGTTTCACCACCCGAAGCTCTCCCAAGCTCTGAATGCTTTCTTTCACCAACATGTCGGAATTTAAACAAATCCATACCCGCATTCTAACCTCGGGTCTCGCCAGAGACATCTTTACCACAACCAGACTCGTAGCTTTCGAACCGTCGTTGACCTGGACGGTCGGACCGTTCGGACCGGAAACCGTTCAGACGACCGGTTCCATTTTATCCCAAATCCGGCATTTGGTCAAAAACTGTTGAATTAGTCAATGAATCATTGACCCAGATGATTTGACCGGTAAACCATTTGACCCGAAGAATGGTTTGCTACTTAGATCTCAGATCTGAGAAATCTCTGAGATTGAGAAATCTCAGATCCAAGACTGAGAAATCTCATATCTATCTTTCTCGAGCGAGAAGGTGAGAGAGAGAGTGAGATCTGAGACTGAGAACGCCACCATTGTTGCCGTTGTAGTTCGCCATTGCTGTCGTCGTTATCGTCGCCATTGTCATTGCCGCTGCAAGCCTGCAAGTGCTCCTCTTCTTCTTCTTCTTCTAAACTCTTTCAGTTCAGCCGACAATTTTCTTTCAAGTTTCAACTCTTATTTTCTCTTATATAGTATGCATCTTACCCTAATAATTCAATCTAATGGGTAAGATGTTCAAACCATTCGAACCGTTTGACCCAGACGATTGAACCGCTGACCCAGAAACCGGTGGCCAGAATAATTCCGTTTTCGGGTCAGTTTTTAAAACCTTGCTGAATCTAGCAACCTCAATTATGTTGAAATTCTCTTCGACCAGATCAAACACCCTATTCTTTGTATGCTCAGCGCTGGGATCTCATTGCTATAAAATGTGGGTTGGTTTGCAATGTGTTTAGCATAGCTGAATTATCTTGGACCACATTGGTTTCTGGGTACTCGAATTCTAGAGATATTGATGTGGCTCATAGGGGTGTAAACAGTATTTGAAAATTTGAATTCGAATTTGAGATTGACATAATCAAATCGAATTCCAATGAAGTGTTTTTACCGATTAATTAATTGAATCGAATTCAAATAGGAGTTGATTTGATTTGATAAATATTCATACTATACGTATATATCGATATTATATATTCATATATATTCGATAAATATTCGATTCGATAATATATATTATACATATATATCGATATTAGTGATGCAATTATATTCATATTAAATAAATATATTAATATATTATTTTGTTGGAGTACAATGAATTGAATGATGACTTTTGAAATTTTCTTTTATAATATTATTTTAATAATAAAGAATTGAAGGAAGAAAGAGACACTATGATTATTTTTCGGTCAAATAAAATAATATTTTAATACTTGTTATATTTTAATAATAAAAAATTGAACAGATACAGATGTCATGATTTTTGGAGCAATCAAAGTAATATTTTAATATTTTTTATCAAAAGGCATGTATCTCATTAATTATTTTGTACTTTTTATTTCAATCACTTTTCATTTATTATTCATCTTCTTCTTCGGCTCTTACTCTTGCAACATTTCTTCTTTACAACTTCTCTTGTTTTGGTCTACAACTTGTAAGTTTTAACATTAATCTCCCTTTTCTTCATTCCTTTTTTTTTATTTTTTACATACAAGTGTTTTTCATTCTTTGTTCCTTAGTGGTTTTCTCTCTCTTCCTCTCTCCCTATCTCTTGCTCTCTTTCCCTCTTGATGTTGCAGAGCACATGAACATGGTGGACAATCTCTCTGTTGCAGACCACACTAATGGCGATACTTGTTGCAGGGATATCAAATAGATGGCTATGATTCAAAAGAAAAAATTAATTTGTTTTTTGAATATTAGATCAACAGAGAATGAAAAAAAAAAAACTTCAAACCAGGTTTCTTCTTCTTCTCCTGGTGAAAGAGGTTGGTGTTAAAAATGTATTTTGAGTTCAAATCGAATTCGAATATCCGATTATTTAGGCGAATTCGAATTCGTTGTCTTGCTTTAAGAAACCGCTGGATATCTAATCGAATTCAAATATCCATCTATTTAATCGGTTTCGAATTCGAACCAAGCATGATTCGATTCGAATTTGCTCCGTTTACACCCCTAGTGGCTCGAGAGCTTTTTGATCAGATGTCATGTAGAAAGTAAGGTGGAGTTGATAAATCTAAACTTTGATGTCTTAAAAGATGTTTACCAAAAAAATATTTCTTAAAAGCTAAAATATTATAAGTTATTATTGGGTGTTGTTGCTGCCAAGGATGGGCTGAGGGCAACAATGTAATTATGCTTCCATCAACCAAGGGCTGATGTGTCTGATGGTTGCAAGGTCCGACCTGAGGATCATGGAGCATGTCAAAGTTGTTATCCCAAGGGTGGAGATTCTGATAGTCAAGTTAGCAAGGGCGTAACAAAGGGGTTAGATGAGGCCTGGGTACAGATAGCTCAGATGAGGTCACCAGAGAGCTAGAGAAATAAATGCCAAGATGGATTACCTCATAGTGACGCCACTTATTTATACTTGAGCTCGCCAAGAGTTAGTTAGCAGCGGACGGCCAGGATGTGATTTGGCTCGTGCTACGTGGTGCGATCTTGAGCCTGCCATGTGCGCCTACATCAAATGTGAAATTTGAGAAGTAGAAAAGATCTTCTATTTTTTTGGAGATTTTTGAAAAGATAAAGATCATTTGAGTTTGAGAATTCTTCAATATCTGAAATTGTGAAGTTTATTATTTTACATTGTTCGATACTATTATAAATAATAAAAAGAATATTAAATAAAAATATTATTCTATTAATAAACAAATATTATGATTTATTAAAATAAATAATAATTTATTACTTTCTTAATAATAATAATTTATTTATTATTATTGAAAAATTATAAATAAAAATGCTTTAATATTATTAATAAACATATTACTAAACATTAGTATTTGTTTAAATTAAAATGATATCATTTATTATTTTATTATAATAATTATTTCATAGTAATATATTTATTAGTATTAAATAATAATAAGAATATTATTATTGATATTACTATTATTGTTAAATAAATATTATTACTAATATTATAGTTTATTTAAATAAATTTATAATATTATTTAAATTATTATTATTATTTATTAATTAAATAGTATTAATAAATGTTATTATTTATGTAAACAAAATGCTATTATTTATTGTTGTTGTTATTATTGAATAGATGATATTAATGTGGGAATTAACATCATTTTATCATTCTAAATGCATCTCATTCGATTAAGACAAGAAATGGCGTTTGATAAATTTGAAATCTGAAAAGTTAAAAAAAATACTATTTGTGTTTGAAATCTTAAAAGCAACATTTATACTTTTTTGAGGTTTTGAATAATTAAGGTTGTTTGTGTTGGATCAATCATTCAACATCTGAAATTCCCCGATATTAATACTTTACCCTAATATAGATTAATTGGTAATTTTGAGTTCAATTTGCACTATTTCATAAAAAGAATTTATTAAATTCAAACAAAATATTGAACAATACAAATAAATAATAATAATTAATAATTAATTAAAATAATCAATAATTAATAAAAAATATTAAAAAATTAATAATTAACAAAAATAAAAATAATTAATAATTAATACAAATAAAAATTATAAAAAATAAAAAATATTAAATTGAAAATAATATTAAAATTTATGAATAAATTATTAAAAATTAAAACATTAAAATTATAAAAAATATTATTAAAATTAAAAAATAAAATAATATTGAAAATTCAAATAAATTCCACAAATCCATGAAATAATATTTAATAATTAGAAAATTAATATCTTAAAAACTATTAAAATAATTAAAATTAATAAATTAATAATTAACAACAACCAAGACTAAAAGAATTATGGAATCCCATCACCATTGTTCATCAATCCTTTTTTACCAAGGAGAGACAACACAACAAAATACAATCCGTTAAACCCAAATCGAAAAAACCAAATAGTAAAACCAAGTCGATTCTGGATTACCGTCACTTCCATTCTTCTTACCCTGGACTGAGCATGAAGTCGGTGAAGAGATCCAAGCACTGAGCCAGGAACACCAATGTGTATAGCTCTTGTTGTAGGTAGGGTAAAGGCTAGGTTGGGGAGTGGTCTCTTTGAAAGACAGAGAAAGACCAACAGTTGGAATGGGAGTGGATGAGGGTTGGGTGGTAGAGTTGGGAGTCAATGGTAAGGGTGCTCAATTGCCAAATGAATTTCAATATGATGAGGATTTCTATTTATGGGGGAGATCCCGAGATCCTAAAAGGAAGGAAATAAGGGTGCTCGTCTCCTATTAGGAAATGGAATATTGGGCTTGTTGTCAATCATTAAGTGCACCACTAGGGTTTCACCATGTATTTCATGGGGATCTTTCCAAGGATTGGCTTTCTTTTCACTCGGGAACCCTCATAATTCACATGTTCTACTACCTCTTGTGTGCCTTAATTGACATGGCACTAGTGACGTCATTGCATGGCGGGTGACGTCTTGTTAGTCTTACATGGCGCCTCACCATGTTCGTCCCCTCAACATTGCACGCGTAGGTGGCGTCTAGATGCAACTTCTTGGCGAGCCGTGACACTGTAGTGGCCGAGGGTTTATTGTAGGTCTACGTGTATGCAAACCTCAAACCCAAGTTCAAACTAGGTTTGCCTTGGTTCGAGCTACGAGTGGGCTCGTTGAGAGCATGCGATGAACCACGAGTTTATTGCGGTTCCTGCGATGTGCGTTGTAGGTTCATCGCAGGCCTGTAATGTATTGCGGGTTCATCGTAGAGGGAAAGTTAACTGCAGGCTGATTGCAAGCGTCCATGTGGTATCAGTACAATGTTTAATGTGCTTTGAGGGATTGAGTGAGCACTATATACCTGCACCTACGTCTTAAGCAAAATCCCTAATTGCAACAACAAGATTTTAGAAGAAGAAGAATTCAACTCTACCACCTGAATCAAATTAACAAAAACCCTAGAAAATACTAAGCCAAGGACCCTAATTTCTAGTCCAAGTGGAGAAATTTGCGTCACCTTAACACGGTTTGGTAGCATAGATTTTGAGAAGCAGCACCAGGATACTAATCAAATGCGTCATGTCACCTACAAGTCAAAAGATATTCATGGCTGTAGAGATTGTCAATAGGTTTCGTGCCCTCGATTTTGAAAATCGGAACTAAAGGAACGAAAAATGTCTGAAATGAGGAAAATTATGAAACCGAATTGAAGAATTGAAAGTGCAAAAAGTTAAAGAAAATCATATGCAGTAAAGAGCTTGACGGTGGTGGAGCTCCTTTCTTGTTCCAATTGAGGAGTTGAATGACCTGATTTTTGACTTATATGAAGGGCCTTATGAGTCATTTGAAAATTGTATGAGGATATTTTTGTCTTTCACCAAGGTCTAAAACGTGTCTGACCGCGTTAAGTACCTGGTCCGGCTCATACCAATTGAGATCTGAATTTGGGTTTTAGATCTGTTAATCAGGCTTAAACCCAAATGTAAGTGGCATCTGAAAAACAACATTTTTAGACTTTAGAGGTCTAAAAAGTTTAAACCCAAATGCCGATAAAAGTGTAAACCCATTTTCAGATCTGAATTTTGTATTTTAGATCCACCAATCAAATGTAAACCCAAATGCCAGTAAAAGTTCAAAAAACCCATAAAGAAAATCTATGATGCCAAAAAGACATGATACCAAAAAAGGTTTGACAAATCAGAACCCCCTCTCAATTTTGATAAAACTACGTAATCAGTTACCACTATGATTATGGCAGTTGATTGATTGTTTCAATGTTCTGAGAACTGGATCAGGCATTGACCCGACAAAGGCAGAGCTTCACAGGTTAGAGGTCCAATCGAGGTTGAACCATGCTGATGTAATAAATATATATATAATAAATCAAAAATCAAAAAAATTACTGAATATGAAGGAAAATTAATCCAAAATAGAAATAAGTCAATAACACTTTAAACTTTCAGAGTTTAAGACAATATGTCCCACAACGAAAACAAATGCATCAACAATCCAATAAAATTCAAGACTCAAATACTCAGTAAGTCAGTATCACAAATCACAATTCTAAATTCAATTTCAATTTTCAACTATTTGGAAGGGCTTAAACAATTAGGTAAGCTGCAAGACTGAGCAACTAGTTGGAGACTCCATTTGGTGGATTGAAGTGAAAGCTTGAAGGAATGATCAAATTCCAAACGAAGCAAAAATCAAGTTGGAATTTCATGACTAATCAAATAATCAAGTTCAATAATTAAAAAATAAACTTTAAAATTTTTAAATTTAAGTGTAACTAAAAGAATTCAGTGAAAGAAGAAGAAGGAGAGAGAAGGAGAACCTATCGGTGGCGACGGTAATGGCGTCGACGGATCTGGAGGTGCTGGTGGTGGTTAGGTCAGGTGGTATTAGGTTAGGTTTTGCCGTTTTAAAGAATCAGAGATCAATGGTTGATTTGGGATTCGAATGGATTTGGACCTAAGGGCCTGTTTGGCCCAATTTAACACTTTTTGTCTTTTTGTACTAAATCTGAAAATGAAAAAAAAGGCCGGTTTTGCAGCTTGCCGGTTCAACTGGCTGGCTGACCGGTAATTCCCAATTTTTTTTTGACATACTGTACTGATTTTGGGGTATATCTGGACCGGCTAGGGGCTGGGTCACGGTCCAACCGGTTCAACCGTCCGGTCCGGTTTTCAGAACAGTGGATTGTTTATAAACTTTTTAGTATTATGTCTTTCCAAGTTTTATGCTTTTTTTAATTATTTTGGCAAATTAAACGTTTAAAAACTCAAACTTCTAAAATCCTTTTCAATGGCGCTAGAAGAAGGGCTTGAACCTTCGACCTTGTGGTTAACAGCCACACGCTCTAACCAACTGAGCTACTCCAGCTAGTTTATATCTTGTTTTTCATTATTTTAAATAAATATTACGACATAAGACAAATCTTATTCTTCTCGAATAGTTCATACTTAAAATTAATTTGTTTGCTTTGTATTGGTTTTCAGTTTTCTCAACGACTCGGAATTGATTCTTCACCGCCTAAGAAAATCTAAAAAGTAAACTACTAACATCAATATTATACGTTGAATCACTAAGGAAATTAAATTATCTTGATAATTTCATTCATTATAAGTTGAATTTTGGATTGATATGGTAAATCATTTGGATGGGCCAGATTAACTGATCTATCCATTTTGATGGTCAGTTCAGTTGAATCATTTCAATCTGCACCCGGCCTTGATTTTGGGTCCGGTATTATTGAAACCTGTCATTCAGTTTAAAATCATCCAATTTGGATGGTTCAACCGTTGACCCATTCAACTTGATACTAGGTTGCAGGTTGCATATTTAATGTATGTGTAAACTTTAAGATGCCATAACTTTGCACTCTAATGTCTGATTAAGGTGATTTTTGGTATTCTTTCGAGATCTATGCATCCCAGTGTAGCATGGGCACCTTGCCCTGTTATCTTTGTGAAAAAACCCTTTTTTGCCTCAAATCATAATTTTTAATGAATTTTATAAATAAAAAAATAAAAACTGAATTAATATATAGAGTGTTGATGTTGAATAGTCTAACCCATTCGACTTGGATGGTTGAACTGGTGGTCGTGACTCGAATGCAAAAGCAGGTCGATCTCCGGGCTAGTTTTTAAAACATTGACCGATACAACTCAAGTTGGTCGACTTTTCTAATGGTCGGTCAGTTTTAAGTGACCAATTCCCCAACCCAACCAAATCAGTTTGGTTGGCAAAACAATCTGCAACCTAATTGAACCAAACTGATCAGTGAATATTCCTAATTTTAGCTAAATTGATAGTCTAATCTCTAACAAATAATAATAGCTTAATCTCCAATAACTATTGGAAATTTATAGTGAAAATATACAATTACTAAAAATAAATTTATAACGAAAATTCAATAACTAACTAATAAAAAGCTTCAATACTTCTAAGTTATTTAATCTATTTTTTAATATTTCAATAATATTTAAATTTTTAAAATTATTTATATTTTATATTCTTATCATTGAATATTATTAAATTTATTATAATTAATTTTGCGTTTTTGGTAAACTTTTTTAAAGTTATTACATAATTTTGTTATTTAATCTATTTTTTGTTTTTAAATAATGTTTAAAATGTGATTTAGTTATTAATTTTTTATATTTAAAATATTTAAAAATTTATTATTTATAATATTATTTAGTTACTTTTTAAATTATTTATATTTTATATTCTTATTATTTGTTAGACAATGTATGACCTTAGCTCCAATCAGATTGATGTACACAAATATTTATCAATAAATGATAAAAGTACATTATTGTTTCATGTTCTTATTGGTGTGTTTCTGTGAATTACTCCTTAAACTGGACACATATGAGACTCGTGTTAGTTTGGAATGTTCTCAACCATTGTGTAGACTTTGGGAGTTTAAATTGATAAGGTTAACACTGGTGTGCCGCTAAACTGGTGGGGCAGCTTGTCTCAACTGCTAGGGTTAGATCCCAAGCATAGTTAGTGGGTGTTTAAAGAAACACTCAACTTGAACCAATATCTAGTTATTCCCTAAACCTTGGAGATAGATGAGAAAAACTGAAAGTTGCATTTAACCCCATACTTTATTATGATACTACACTGGGTTCTAGACTTAGCTGTCTTTGATATGTCAACCAGTGAAATCCATCGAGGGTCAAATGCTTGGATATGTTGAGGTAGTTTGGGAAATTACCTGAGTGGGTGATTATAGTGGTAGGATCAGCCCATTTGTCAGACAAAGTGAATATCAAGGTTTACGTTCTCTCTAATGGAAACCTAAACTACCGGTAGTGGATTTCAATTGTATTTGAAATCTGATTTGCAAAAAGTATTTATATGCTATATTACTATTTTATGAAAAAGGTTTGCAAAAATTTTTAATCCCGGGATCCATTCGAGAAAATAATGTGACACTGCATTTTGTAGTCAGAGAATAGGTCATTCCTTATGAGTAGTGTTCTGATGATTATGGACCGAGTGGTTAGATGTAAGAGACCATTACAGGGTTGATTACATGGTGGGCTTTGTTTTACCTAAGTCCATTATCCTTGGGTCTTCATAGGGTGGTTGAATTCAATGATCATTTATGTGTAAATATTGGGCCCAAACTGAGCCTAAATTGATTGGGTTAGGGGTTCACTACCCCTAAGCAGTGAATTTGGCCTAATCTCTTCCAGAAGTGGGGTTGAACTCTTATGAACTTGTGTGAGAACTTTTGGATCCCACTATATACAATATCAAGGCCCAAAGTGTCCATTCAACACTTTGGTGAACCATTAAATAATATGGGCTTAAGTTGTCATGTGATTTAGGTTGAAAATGGGTATAAATATGGGTATAGAGCACCCATTCTCTTAAGAAAACAATGCCTATCAATTAAAGATAAAGTCCTAATCCAAATTTGATTTGGATTAGCTCCTAATAAGATTAGGAGAGTGTTCTATATAAGGGACTAAGAGGGGAGCTCCACTCTCTTACTCTCTTCTTTTCTCCTCTCCCTTGCCTCTGAGAAACCTAAATTTGACCCAACTATGATTGGGGCTGATTTCCATAAGTTCTCTATTGTGTTTTTGCAAAAAAAACATAAGAGGATATCAAGTTCACATACCCACATCGATCCAAGCAAGTTGAGAACCAGTTTTGCTGAAACAGTGTTGTTGAATCGGTTTCACGCACACAAATGCACCATTTTCAGTTAGAGGCCAATTTTTGGAGTGATATTTGGCGTAAACTACCACTATAGGAGCTGCAGACTATGGTCTCTGTATCAGGTATGATCAGTTTTAATTTGGGTTTCAAATTTAGTCTGGTTCTATGCAAGATCGATCTCGAATTTTCAGATTTCAAAATCACTAGGAAATCGGTTCCGGGGTTGGGTTAGAAAATTTTTAATAATTTGGATAGGTACTAAACCTAGTTTGTCCATGTGAAACCTGATTTCTAACCCTTGCAACAATGGTATTAGAGCACTAGGTTCAGTTCTTGGACTGAACCAAATCAGATTTGAAAGAAATATCAAATCAGCATGAACTAGTTTAGTTGATTTGACCTAGTTGACATATGAACTCAGAATTCGGTTCCCAGTTTGGGGCCAATGATCTGAAATTTAATCTTTACATTTTTAATATTATTTGGAATGATTCTATGGTGAATTTTTGAATTCTTGGATTGAAAGTGTGATGGAAATCGAATTCTTTATTGGTGGCAAGTTTAATGCACGCATGGGTTTTTGATATTTATGGTTTGTAATTTATTATTTTTTCTTATTTTTCTAGGCAAGATGTATTATGGTTTTTCCTATTTTAAGCATTATAAATTAGGGTTTTCTAAGTTTGTTTACATTGGAGAACAAGTTGGAGATTGCAGAGGATGATGGAGAACAAGATCGATGGATTTCTGTAGATTGTCTGGATTAAATTTGAACCATCACACTATGAACCCTAGTTATTTCATTATATTATATTGCTGATTATTTTCTTATTTGATTTTGAATCATACCTAAAAATTTTCAGACCATAGTTCTTTTGAATTGATGCATGTTTTGGGCAACAAATCCTAGGCCGATTTGACCTAGTTTTAGTCCACCTTTCATGGGCTAAACTTAGGGTTCTTTGGGGACTGTTAATATCACCTTAGATCACTGATTGAGTGATAATTTTTGGAACAAGGCCAATGATTTGATGGGCCATTGCATGGACTAATTTGGCCCACACTTGTGAAACCAAGTTAGATTTAGGTTAAAGTAAGATAAGCCCATTTCAACATGGACTGCTATATGGCTCGAACTGCTTCTTACAATTGGGCTCATATACCAAGACAAGTTTTATTGGATAAATGGGTCCAGCAATGGGCTGATAATGTGTTAAGCTAATTGGATCTTGGTTAAGTTGACTTTTTATCAATTATGTGTGATGTGCTATGTGAATCTGATTCGTACATGGACCATAAGTAGGGGTGTCAACGGTATTCGAAAATCCGATTTCGAATTCGAGATTCGACAAAATCGAATCGAATTCGGATATCATATTCATATTGAATAGTTAATTAGATTCGAATTTGGATATGACCTTATTCAATTTGATAAATATCTAAATTCGATGGATTATTTAATTCTTATATATAATATATAAAATATTTAAATATTTTATATAATTTATATATATAATAATAATTAAATTATATAAATAATTTATATATTTATATACTTTATATAAATAAAATATTTATTTTATATATTTATTAATTACCTAAAATAATTAATTAATTGAATTTAGATAGAATCAAATATTCGAATAATTAATCAGATTCAAATTCGAATATTAATTTTCAATATCTTTCGAATATCAAATCGAATTCGGATATCAGATTTTCTACTCGGATTCTAATTTGGATATTGTCTTGTAGCTACCTGACCCGGAGGGGGAATGGTTAGAATATAGAAGGAGTGTGGAGTCGTGACCTAAATTTTTAGAAATTGGGAATTTAAGAAAACCCAAGATTTTTCAAGAAAAAACAAATGTTTTATTTCTTGGTGACTCATTGCCCAAAGGAGATGAGATTCTTGGGGTCCAGAGACCAATGTATGGTGTGGAAAGGTGTTAGGCACCCCACACACGCCTAGTGAAACTGGCCTCTACTTCACCAATATTCCAAAAATATTTAATAATTTTTTGGACTTAAAAGAGATAAATGCTACACTAATAACCAGAAAAAAAAAACTCTAACTATTTAATTAACAACAAGGCAAGATAAATCATTAAAAACCAAAAGAAGAATGCATACCTAACTAAAAGAATAAATTGATTTCTAAATGTAACTTCCAAGAAAGATTAAAGATTAACTATAGAAAATAAAAGAGAGATCAATGAATTCAATTAAAATGAGAATGTATGTAAATAAAAACAGAAAAAGAAAAAAGAAAAAGTAAACTAAGACGGTGCCATCTAAAGATCGACTAATGCCTAGGTGGTTGGGGTAGGAGGCGGACGTGGTGTTGATCCAATAAATGAAAGGTGCTAGCTATGGAGAATCTAATAGAAGATGGTTCGGTGGTGTGACAGATGAATGAGGGGTGCAAACAAAAAGTGGGATGAGAAAGATGTTTGGTTACTGGTTAGATCGGTGCTACTTAGAATAAAAAACTAATTGAAAAGGAAAATTTCTTTCAAGAAAAGTATGCTTTTGGATGTTGAAATGTAAAGGCAAAAAAAAGGTGGAATTTAGAATTTACCAAAAAAATGTTAAATATCCTATCATGCATAAAGGGAAAGACAACAATCTCCTATTCATGAGTAAACAAAAACTACTAAAAATTAAGGTGGAGCATGACGTCATTACATAATGTAAATTTAAATCAAGAAAAAAAAAAGAATAGAATGTATGAATATGTCGATGGAGTGAATAATTAAGAAAAGTCAAAGAACACAGCTAGTAAATAAAATCAAGATAAAGAACATTCAGAAATGAATATGAGAATGGAGGGGCCAGCTAATTTGCTAATGAAAATTGAGATAAAAACAAACTAATAACTCACCAAAGACAATCTGAATATTTTAATAGAGAAAAAGAGATTATTAGATTTCAAATAACTAATTAACTACCTGATGTTGCACAATTTGGTTGCTCCCTTGTGTTAGACAATTCGGGTGCTGATTCAGATGGTTTCTTGTCCAAGCCGAGCTGTGTTAGGCTAAGCTGTAGATGTCCGAACTGATATGTTATGCAAGAAGGAAGATTAGAGTGCCCAGGTTGTCTTTACTTGGGGAGGGCACTCTGATGCTTAAGTTAGAGAATGTTTTTAGAGTTCTTGAGCGAATGAGAGAGCTAGAGAGTTAGAGATTGTGTAATCGCACATACCTTTACAGGTAAAATTGAGCCTCTTATATAGGTGTCAGTGGTCAGAGCCCTCTTCTAACGGGTCTCATCTTTTTGCGGAGCCATTTCCGCTTAGCTGGGCGCAATAATATGTCGGTTACGGTTACTCGAATAACTCTGAGTCATGTAGTGCAGTAGGCCAGTCTAACGGTCGAGGTATTAGCATTCCGGATATCTCAGGTTGGTAAGTTATTGTCGGTCCAAGTCACCAAGCTTTCCTCGCAGGTCATCGTAGATTCCTATAGCTTGTCCAGTTTTTGGGATAGGTCGCTGTAATTTAGGGAACCTACTAGTTCAGCCTTGTTGAGGTGGAGGCCGGCCTGGACGAGGTGCTCCAAGCTAACTTGCTGAGCTAGTTCGCTTGGCAATCGACGTCCGAGCTGCCTTACAGCTAGGAGAATCTAGATTGCGCACAATCAATTGGCGCCGTCTGTGGGAAACGCTACAAGAAGCTAAGTTCTCACCTTCTAAAAAGCTAAGTCCTCATCTTCCAGAAAGCTAAGATCTTGCCTTTTAAAGATTTAAGTTCTTACTCTCTAATTTCCATTTTTTATGAACTAAAAGCATTTTTGAGCAGCACCAACAACCAGAACGAATATCAATTATTGGGGGGGCAAGAATATTTGTGATGAACCTTGAGAATTCCCCTGTGACAATCAGACAAGTTCAGGCCAAACCTAGCATTCCTAGTGCCCTAGATAAATACGCTGCTACCGCATGTGAATGCCCCTCTCCCCGTGGTAGAGCTATCAACGTTTCCCACCAGGATTGAAGCATGGTAGTTCTATGAGATGAAGCATGAATTTCCAAATCTGAGCATGGGAGAAGCCCGATGTAGACAGTAGCATAACGACCACAACTCATCCTCAACAGCAATCAGCCAAGACGAGGCCTCATCAGCCCCGTTTCACGAGGTCGCCTCCGTAAATTGAGTTCTTCGTGGTGACCTAAAGTCAGTAGTGCTGCCCCCGCAGGTCGAGCTCTCAGTGGCTTCTTGTAGGAGTGGATGACCGGCGTCACTACGAGGTTGGTGCAGCGCAGTCGTGGCCCCGAACTACCGAGTCACGCCGACAACAACTTTATGTATCAACAACCCTCACAAGGGGGGGCAGAACATGTATGCTATGGTCTCGCAACCACTCACCTAAGAAGATAATCCCATAGGATGACGTAGAAGCAGCCATATGAGAAATTACTACAGAATGACCACCCGCTTAGGCGGAGAGGTCAAGCCTTACGTCGGCTAAATAATATTATGGGGAGTGGACTATGAGTCGCTCCCAGGGCCCAAGGGCCACGGCGCCAAACAAATAGTGACCTCAGCGCTAAACATGAATAAGACCTAGTCCTCTTCGGCATGGGCAACTTAAGACCCAATTGCCTCTTTGGCATGAGCAACAAAAGACCCAGTCGCCTCTTCGGCATGGGCGGAATAAAAAAGCAGTTCGCATTCAGCCCCATCGGTAGATAGGTCGGGTACATATCATTCAGCCTCAACCTCATCAGTGTGCAGAAGAAGAAAGAGAAAACGAAGCAAAGGAAGGAAGACTAATTCAGCACAAGAAAGAGAAACAAAGGAAAGACTAGTTCGCTTTCAACACCATGACAGGCACAAACTTGATCGATCTCTTCACAGTAGACCTCCACTTCGGTTTCAGGCTCCGCATCGAACTCGCTGTCTACTTTTTTGAGAACCAGCTCGAGGGACACTGCGTCAAAATCTACCTAGGTGGAGCGACCTAATAAAGCAGTCACACAGAACCCCTTTTTGAGGATGGCATGATGAGCTTTGCTCTTGAGGTACTTAGTCGGATTGCAGAACCCCTTCATGGTTGCATCCCTAATAAGGTAGATGTCCTTGGGGTACCTGTTCCACCTCTCCTCAAGCGAATGAATTTGCTCTTGTGCCCCGATAATCAAGACTGCGAGGTCCTGTGTAAGGCTACAAGCACTTGGACTCTTCCGACCTGAGGAGCAAAATTGATGCCAACGACTATGAACTCATCAAACAGTCATTCCGGGCCAAAGGAACAATCTACTCCCTTCGCCGAGCTGCCCTTAGCTCAGGAGTGGGGGCCAATTGATGAGGGCGGATTTAGCCCTCTAGTAACCTCATGACACATGGCATCCCAAAACACCTAGACGACACCTAGACACCACCTAAGCGATGATCTGGGGTCCCAAGCCATAGTTCGTCTTCACCTCGACCTGGCGACCTGCCTTTACCGCCGACCTAGCGACCTCAGCCACAACTTAGGTCGACTTGAAGCACCTCGTCCAGGGCTGACCTGTAGCACCTCGTCATCGACCGAAGTGACCTCGACACAAGGTGCAACCTCCCTCGAGGGCTTGCCGACTTGACTGAGGACCAGGTGATGACCTGCGATATGTGCTCGTTGACAAATTTGGCATGCATATCCCGACACTCCAAGGTTTCTCAGAAATTGGCCCGCATACCGAATGCTCTAGAGGATGGTCAACATGCATAGTGGTTACCTCCGAGGATTTCAGACTAGTAAGGCATGACCTCCCAGAAATCTCGAATGCAGTGTGTGATGCCTACACCAAACAATGCCTATATAAAGGCACCAACCCCAATGACACAGGGTACGCGCGATTAAGTGCATTCTATCTCTTTATTTTATTGATTTCCAGCTCGCATCTATTTACTGAGTACTAACTAAAGCATCGGAGTGACCTCGCCGAGTTAGTCACCCCAGGTTCTCTGATCCTTAGTTCTTGCAGTTTGGACGATCCACTTGGCCACCGACGTCCGAGCTGCCTTACAGCTAGGAGCATCCAGATTGCGCATGATCAAAACCCGTAGGCCCAACACAGCCCACATGATCATGTGGATCTTGGCATGGCCCACAGATCGTCATGCTGAGCCGATCCAAATTTGTGCCAGGCCGTAGGCAGCATAGCCCAATTTACAGCTCTAGGTGCTCAGTCTCAAGCCTAATCATTTTCTATTTATAAAGGGACAAAGCCCAACCCAACCCAACCCAAGAAATAGGTCTTTGACTAAGGAGGGTTATCTGCCCCTATTTATGCTTTTAAAAATTGACCTAGATGTTGAACTGTTTTTACCTCTTGGTCATGGGTCAACGGTTTAACTATTTGGGCCACAAAGTTAGACCATGACATGACATCAGTATATATATATATATATATATATATATATATATATATATATATATATATATATANTATATATATATATATATATATATATATATATATGGTTTATATTAGGTCTAATTTATATTTATTATTTTCTATAAAGTAAAAATATAAAAATTAAAATTTAAGCTTGAAAAAGAGTTTTTTTGGTAAAAAAATAGCAAGGCAAAAAGCTTTCAGCTCGTTTGATGTTCATAAATTACAAAAAAGTACTCAAAATCCCCCAAAAAATCATCCAATTAATTAGAAACTGAGTGCAAAGTTGTGGCTTTTGAAAGTTTGCATATAAACCCATGTCCCGATGGACAAATTAAATGAGCCGATAGTTCAACCACTCAAGTCGAATAAGTTTTGACTAAGTCAACATTTTTTTGTCAAATCCTAAGTTTTATGAGAAAAAAAAAATATCAATACATTTTGGGTACTGTGAGTATCAGTGTGATGTTAATAATAGTCTCCTTGTTTATTTTTTATTTTTTCATCTTATAATCATTAGAGGGATGAGCCCACAGTATCAGTGTATCCATGCATATGTAGGAACACCGTTATGGATATGTCATACCTCTATACACGTTAACTTAGGTTGGGATCATAACAAGGTCATGGGTGGATGTTGAATGGTTCGATGGGTCGAGTCAATAACAGTTGTAGCCTATCACCAAAAGCAAGGATTTATATGTTTTTTCATAATTATAAGGCTTTATGCGATGACTGAACCACTTTTCATTCTAGGTTGCAAGTCACCAGTTCAATTGCCCCGGACAAATGGTTAAATATGCATATATAATTAATTGATTAATTATATAATAAATTTTAATTAATAAATTAATAATTAATATTTAGTTATTTATTTACATTTTAATTTATTATAACTTAAATTATGAAAATATTAATAATTTATTTGTTAATTAATTTCTTATTAAAAATAATCATTAAGTATTATTCGTCAATAATTATCTAATAATAATATTTATTCATTACTAATATTTTCTGTTGATAAATAATTAGTTAATTATTAACAATAATTAATAAATAGACAAGTAATAATTATTTATTAAGTTTTCATCTATTTTACTGTTTTTTAATAATTTTACTAATTACTTACTAGTTTATAATTTTATCAGTTTATTAATTAATTATTTTTTGTTAGCTTTTTAATTATTTATTATTTATTAACCATTTTCCATTATATTCTAATCAATTTATTAATAATTATTTATTTTTTGTTACTTATCATTTCACAAAATGTCACAATGAAATTTCAAAACAATATTCTCCACATTTGGATGTTAGAAAAAGCACAAAATCACAAGTTTTAATATTATAACTTTTAGCCACAAAAATGTGATATTTATCCTCAACCAAAACGATTGTAGCTAAAAGGCAACTTCATCTTCTATAATCTATAGCTACAGATGTTTAGTTATCCGTGGCTATAGTTATAAATAGCCTTTAGCCACAGATAATAGATCCGTAGCTATAGATCAAGTTCGATCTTCTACAACATATAACTACGGATATTAAAATCCGTAGCTATAAATAGGTTTTAGCCACGGGCACAATGACATTTAGCTACCGACAAAATGACCGTAGCTGGAGATCAAGTTTTAGCTATGATTTTTGCAATTTCTATAATTTTTTATAGTTTTTGTAATTTCTATGTTTTTATGTATTTTATATTTCAAAATATTTTTAAACTTTTTCTTTTTTTTCATGTCTAAATATTAAAATTGTAATATATTAACACCCATTGATTTATTTGATATATTTTGTATTTTTCTATGAAGGTTAAAATGGTAACATAATAACATCCATCAGTTTGTTTAATGTCAAGTTAGTGACATGGTGAGTTTTAGACATTTTGAAAAGTTGTGATGAGTTTAAGAGAAATGCTGAAAACTCATGGTGAGTTTTAGACAATTTTCCTAAATTAAAAAACAACAAAAATCCCCCAATAATTATTAATTCATTAAGTATTAATTTATTAAATAAATGCTTAATTTTTAGGTAAATAAATATTAATTAGTATTTATTTATATTTTATAACTAGATTTATTAATAATTTATTTGTGAAATTACAAGTAATTTAGTTTAATTGTCATTATCTAATAATAGTTAATAATTATGTTTTCATTAATCATTAACTAATATTAATTAATTAATTATCAATGATTAATCATATTTAATTTCTTAATAGTTAATTATTAGTTATTACTTTCTATTAATGAACAATGTATTTAAATAAATAAATAAATAAATTATTTTTTGATAATTAGTTTTTAATTAATTAATTACATAATAATTAAAATATGTATTAACATTTTAGAAATTATTATCTTATTATTAATGTATTTATTTCTTAACTTAATTATTACTAAATAGTAACCATTAATTATTATTTTTATTCATTAGTAATTAATTAATAGTAATTTATTATTTATTAAATACTAATAATATTTATTTATTTTAATATTTTCATAATTATTAACTAATTATTAATAGTAATTAATGAATAATTAATATTATTAGTTAAAAATATATGATTATTATTGATTAGTGTTTCATACTTTACATTAATTTTTAATCATTTTAGTAAATATTTACTAGTTTACCAATTTTTTATCAATTTATTATTTATTTAATAGTTAATTGATTTTTAGTATATTTATTATTTCTTAATTATTTTATATTAGTTTCTAACCAGTTTATTAAATAATTACAAAATATTTTGCTCCTCAAGGGTAGGATTGTCAAACATTTTTGGAATTGTATTTATATATATATAATATACACAAACATAACTAAATTATTAATTAGTTATCATTTCACAAAATCCCATGCTGAAATTTCAAAACAATATTCTCCACTTTGAATGTTAGAAAAAGCACAACATCACAACTTTTAATTTTATAGCTTTTAGCCACAGAAAATGTGATATTTACCCTCAAACAAAACGACTGTAGCTAAAAAGCAACCTCATTTTTCTACAACCTATAGCTACGGATTTTTAATTATCTGTGGCTATAGCTATAAATATCCTTTAGCCACGAACATATTGATTATTAGCCACGAACCACATATCCGTAGCTATAGGCTAACTTCAATCTTCTACCACATATAACCACGGATAGTAGCTATAAATGGGTTTTAGCCATGGGAACAGTGACATTTAGCTACGAAAAAAATGACCATAGCTAGAGATCAAATTTTAACCACGGACATTTCATATCCGTAGCAATAGCTTATGCTTTAGCTATGGTTTTTTGTGTCTGTAGCTACATTGCAATAGCTATAGTCCCATTTTCTTGTAGTGGGGTGACTATTCGACTAATAAACTTTTGGATTTCTTTGATCGAACTAAGAGGTCGCATATCTAATATCTCTTGGATTTTTTCTAGGTTGGCTTCAATACCACGTCAGCTGATAATGTATCTAAGGAACTTATTGAGGTCACACCGAATACACACTTGTTTGGGTTAAGCATTAGGTTGTATTTTCTTAAAACATTGAAAACGAGATCGAGGTTAGTGATTAAATCGTTCGAAATTTAGTCTTAACAACCATGTCATCAACATAACATTCAACTTTATTTTCAATTAAGTATGAAAAAACACTGTTTACAAGTCGTTGGAAAGTTGCTCTAACATTTTTTAATTCGAAGGGCAAGACTTTGTAATAGTACAATCTCATCTCGGTTACAAAGGCGGTTTTTTCTTCATCTGCTGGGTCCATTGAGATCTGGTTGTAGCCGGAGTAAGCGTCCATGAAACTCAATAGATCGAACCCTAAGGTCGCACCAAGCGGTCTATTCGGGGGACAGGAAAGTTGTCTTTAGGGCAGGGTCGGTTCAGGTCGATATAGTCGATGCACATGTGACACTTTCCGTTGGCCTTATTTACAAGCATTGGATTTGCAATCTAGCTCGGGTACTAGACTTCTCTCACGAAGTCCATAGTGAGCAGCTTCCCTATTTCTTCATTTACTACTTTCCATCTCTTCGGGGTGAGATTCCTTTTCCTCTACCGGGCTGGTCTGACCGTAGGGTCAACATTTAATTTGTGAGTTATTACCTTAGGGTCTATGCTGGGCATTTCTGTTACCGACCAGGCAAAAACATCTAAGTTATTAAGTGAAAAACATACCAAGCTGGAGTGCACTAGTTCTGTTAGGCGAGCTCCTATTTGAAATATTTTTTCTGGCTCGACTTTTGAAACCGGTACCAGGATGGTTTCTTTAGTCTGTTGAGCTCGCTCATCTGTGTTTTTTGAAGGTGGCTCCAAGTTGATGTCGACGACAATCTTGCCATTTGCCTTCAGGGTGGCTACATAGCACTTGTGAGATTCCAGTTGGTCACCTCGCATGACTCCGATGCCTCCATCAGTAGGGAACTTTACAGCTAGGTGATATGTTGAGACGACTGGCCAGAGGGCGTGTAGGATAGGTCGGCTCAGTATAGCGTTATATGGGGAGGGAGTGGCAACCACTAGAAAATTGTGATCGAATCGCACTATGTTAGGAGGCGAACCCGCCACGACTGGAACCCTCACCTGGCCAACGGGCTGGACTACTTCCCCACTAAAGCCGACCAAGGGTACATCGGCTGGTTGTAGGTCTTCTCTTCTGAGATCCATGCGCTCAAAGGCTTCTAAAAATATAATGTTGGCCGAGTTGCCAGAGTTGACCAAAATTCTCTTCACTTTGAGGTCATTGATCAGTAACCTTACTACCAAGGCGTCGTCGTGTGGATATTGTATTCCGTGTATGTCATCTTCGATGAAGTAAATTACTTCTTCCTTTCGTGGGTGCTTTGGTGGATTGTCATTTTCATGCTCTAGTTCCCTAACTGAATTTTTTCCGACCGAGGTGTTGCATCCGGTCACAATTGATCCTTCGGTGATCATGTTAATGACCCCCTAGACAAGTCACTCCTGTTGCTAGTTCCTGTGAGCTGCTTCTTGCTCCTAGCTTGTTTGGGGTGCCTCCCTGCCTTGATCTATAGGTTGGCCTTCATCCTTGATGAACTTCTTATGGTACCCTCACCTGATTAAATCTTCATTCTCATTTTTTAGGTTATAGCAGTTCTCTGTATCGTGACCAACGTCATGAAGGAAGTGGCAGTACTTATTTGGGTTCCTAGTGGCTGAGTCGCCCTTCATCCTAGGCAGCCACTTTACATAATTGGTTGATTTTATTTGCATTAATATTTCCCCCCTTTTTGCATTTAGGGGAGTGAAGGTTTCATTGTACAAAGGTGGGGTTCCAAATCGTTGGTTTGAACCCCGCTGGGTTGACTTACTTTTTCTTCTAGGCGAGCTACTTCACCTACTTCTTTTTGGAGACTTACTCTTCTTGGATTTGCTACTACTTGCCTATTCTTCAGCCTGCTTCCTTTTCCCGAACAGTTCAGACCATGACCCTAGGGCTTCTTCTGCCTTGATGAATTTGTCCGCCACTACGAGGAATTTCTCCATAATGGTTGAAGGGTTTAGTTTGATCTCCCAGAGTAGGTCAGGATGACGCACACAGTTTTTGGCCGCGGTGAGCTGCATGACTGGGTCTAGGTTCAGGATTTGTAGTCATTCCATGTTAAACCTTCTTATGTACTCCTGGAGAGTTTCATTAGGTCTCTGAATTACATAAAGTAAGCAGGTCGCAGACTTAGAATGTCTCTTGTTGCAAAATGGTCGATGAACAGTTTGGCGAACTGGTTCCAACTTTTTATGGAGCTAGAGGCTAGCCTAGAGTACCACAACTGAGCCTCTTCTCTGAGGGTGGTAGGAAAAGCGATGCATATGCTTGCATCATTAGCCCTGTGAAGCAACATAAGGGCTTGAAATTGTCAGTGTGCTCGACCGGGTTGGTTGCACCCTTATAGGTCTCAAAAGTAGGTGCTCTAAAGTTTTTTGGCCTCGGGGCCTAGAGGATCTCTGGTGCCAATGGAGACTCTCGAGTTATGAGAGGCTGCTCGGGTGAAACGCCTACCTGACTTACTGCCTTATTGTCTGCTTTCTTGTTCGTCATGCTCCTAGTTAGAGTGAGCTAACTCTTCTTTGCGGCGTGGTTAGTATGTCTCCTGCGCCTCCTCTCAGACCCCTCAAACGAACTAGCAACCTCGGTTCCGATGGGAGTCGTAGCTCGGCTTTCCACTGGTATCTAATTCTGATTATAGTTGGGGACTGCATTTTTGATTGGGTGTTGGTTGTTAATTAGCTTAGGAGCTTGATTAGAGACATGAGCTTGGCTGGGAACCCGAGGTAGGGTTAGGTTCTGGTTTCTGGTTTGATTCAGCCCAGCGTTTAGTCGTGGCACTTGCCGAGGTGGCAGCACCTGGCAATTTTGTTGCTAATGTTGCTGCTATTGTTGTTGTTGTTGTTGCCCCCATCATGGTGGCAAACTTGTTTTCCCAAAATCGGAGTTGCTCACTCATCCCCCGTACACACTGCACCAGAGGGACCTCTGTTTGCCCAATGGTCACGGTGGACAATTGGTTGTTGTTGGTGGGTATGTTGCTTGAAGAGGCCATCGATTCTTTAGTTCTAAAAAAGTGAAAAGGGAGTACTAAGCTTTTTGTATCAGTATTCCCAAAGACGACGCCAATTGATGTTGCGCGATCTGGTTGCTCCCTCGTGTCAGACAGCTCGGATGCTATTTCAGATGGCTCCCTGTCCAAGCTGAGCTATGCTAGGCCGAGCTGGAGATGTCCTTGCTGATATGTTCTACAAGAAGGAAGATTAGAGTGCCCGGGTTATCTTTACCCAAGGAGGGCACTCTGTTGCTTAAGTCAGAGAATGTTTTTAGAGTTTTTGAGAGAGTGAGAGAGCTAGAGATTGTGTAATCGCATGTACCTTTATAGGTAAAATTGAGCGCCTTATATAGGTGTCAATGGTCAAAGCCCTCTTCTAACGGGTCTCACCTTTTCATGGAGCCGTTTCCGCGTAGCTGGGCGCATTAATATGTCGGTTACGGTTACCCGAATATTAACGCTCTGAAGATCTCGGGTTGATAACATATTGTCGGTCCAAGTCAATGGGCTTTCCTCACAGGTTGTCGTAGATTCCTACAACTCGATCAGTTTCTGGGATAGGTCGCCATAATCTAGGGAACCTACTAGTTCATCCTTGCCGAGGTGGAGGTCGGCCTGGATGAGGTGCTCTAAGTTAACTTGCCGAGCTAGTTCGCTTACTTAGTATTGAGGTATCACTTGAAAGCGATGTATCACGAGATGATTTGAGGACCAAATTACCCCTCATCACTACCAACTAACAATTAAATTTACCAAATGAAATAAATCCTACAACTAATGGTACTTATTCAAAAAGAGAACAAAACCCTATGAAGAAATTTCGTCTAAAAAAAAATTTCTCGATACATTCAGCAACGTTTGAATTTTGAACCAATGAATGCATAAACCAGCTATTGCACTTTGAGTGACTCAATGATTTCAAGATGAAATTCCCAGCCAAAGGTATGGATTATGTAACTCAAATGGTATGGAACGCTGTTGTAGTACTGGTTTTTTGCTGCATTGTTCTTCACTTCAACCATGCTTCGGATTGCTCTTCTTGAATGTATGCACGACTTCAAAGGGATTTCATGGCTTCAATCATGTATTGGGGGACACTAAAGATGTTGGAGAGTGAGTGGGGAGGCTTTGGGACGTGGCTAATGGCTGTGAGAGTGTGTTTTCATAAGTTTTAGAATGTGTCACTAGGTTAGAGTATATGTAGACTTGACCTAGGGGGGAGGTTCTTTGGACGTGATGGAGGTTTTCTCATGAATTTGGACGTGGGTTTGGGAAGATTGGGGCTGCTTGGGACATGAAAGGGGGGTATGCTCTAGGCTAATGGGGGTAGAGTTCTCTCCCTAAGCAAGATTGTGTATCTAGAATGTGAGAAATGGTGGTATTTATAGATTTTTTGAGAGGGGAATGGAGGACTGAGATAAGAAGCAAGGGAGATCAATGGATGAGGTTTAAAGGGGTTTTGGAGGGAGATTTATTGAGAGAATGGGCTGTCAAGAAGGCTTTGGGAGAGATCCTCTTAATCAATAAAGCCAATGAGTGGAAGATTTCACCAATTAACCTAAATTGGACATTCCGAATTTAGGTCATTGGCTTGATTGATTAGAGTCTCCTAGCTTGTTAAATCTTGGATTTTAAGATGGTTTTAGAGGTTGGGAGAAAGGTTTGATTGTGGAATGCCCTATGTTTGAAGTTGTAGTGAAGAGGATTCCAAACGGAAGGCCCAGATCCAGTCTAGCTTCGGGTATCAAGATAGAGGGGTTAACGGTGTCAGAATTGGACGATTTTGGTACTGTTGGACTCAAAATTTTGAGATCTATCCATCTATAAGGTTGGATTTCAAATTTAATATGCTATATGGATCAGGATCAAAGGTGACGATCGGAATTGGTTCCGACTTCAGGTCTTGAGATGAAGGGGTAAACGGTGTCAGATTTTGGTGATCTTGATGTTGTTGGATTTAGGTGATCATGGTGTTGTCGGATTTGGATTTTCGGGCTCTACGTACCTATGGTTTTATATTTCTGATTTGATGTAAAATGAGGTTCAAGATCAAAATGACCCTAATCGGACAATCAAAATCGACTCCGGCTTCGGGTGTAAGATGAAGGGGTAAATGGTGTTAGATTTGAATTTTGGGGCTCTACATAACTATAGTTACGTGTGGGTTTCGTCGGATTTGGATTTTGGGGCTTTATGTAACTATAGTTTTGGATTTCCGATTTGACATGAAATGAGGTTTAGGATCAAGATGACCCCAATCGGACGATCAAAATCAATTTTGACTTCGGGTCTTAAGATGAAGGGGTAACAATGTCAGATTTGGGTGATCTTGGTGTTGTCGGATTTGGATTTTTGGGCTCTACACCTATGGTCTTGGATTTCTAATTTGATATGAGATGAGATTTATGATCAAAATGACCCTAATTAGATAATTAGAATCGGTTTCGATTTCGGGCCTTAAGATGAAGGTATAAATAATGTCTGATGTGGGTGATATTGGTGTCGTCGGGTTTGGATTTTTAGGCTCTATGTACCTATGCTTTCATATTCTTGATTTTATGTGAAATGAGGTTTAATTTCAAAATGATCCTAATCGGACGATCAGAATAAGTTCTAGCTTTGGCTTTGGGTGTTAAGATGAAGGGGTAAATGGTGTTGGATTTGGGTGATCTTGGTGCCGTAGGATTCAAATTTTTGGGCTCTACATACCTATGGTATTGGATTCTTGAGGTTCAAAGTTTCAGGGCTGTTCACACTAGTGTAAAAACTGACCAAACCGACTGAAACTGATCCAACTTGAACCAATGTGGTCAGTTCTCAAATAAGCCAATCAGTTTTAGTTTAGAAATAAGCATAACCCGATTGAACAGTTTGGTTGCAGTTTATAAATCTATAAACCAAAATAAAACCGAACCAAACTGAGTGCATGTTAATAAAACATGTGCCCTTAAGAGGCAATCAATTCCCATGTCTCAATTCTCATTTCCCAATTTAGAAGAGGCAATCAATTCCCATTTCCTAATTTGTAAGAGGTAGTTAATTAATAACTGGTGTGAAGGTTTGATTCTTAGGCATAGCCCCTAGACATTGTATAAGTAAGAAGTAACTTGACCCAGCATAGCCCCTAGGCATTGTATAAGTGAGAAGTGACTTGACCCCTAGTCGCAAGGCATAATTATTCTCTCTATCAAAAGTCAAACCTATTAGTTGTTCTCTCTCATATCTCATATTTATTCTTGATTTACTTTTAAAAATGATAATAATAAAATATTGTTTTGAGAGAGAGGAAGAGATTAATAATTGAATAATAATTAATTATAAAGCAATAATATCAGGTTTTTTAGGGGTGTATAGGTTGTACTCTCTACTCATTGTCTAAATTATTAACAAAAGAATAAAATATTTAGTTATTTACATGTTGAACTCCGAACAGATCAATTTCCTTGGGTTGTGGGCCCAAATCAAATCAAGACTAAGGTAAAGAGTTACTTGGTTTGGTATAAATCGATCAAACCGACAAACCGAGACATACTATTATACTTTGGTCTATTTCGGTCGATTTTGGTTGATGTAATAGTCAATCCAAGATGTTCGGTTCGGTTGGAAAATTTGTGTGCAACTGAACCGGACCAACTTGTGTACAACCCTACAAAGTTTTGTGAAATTCTAAAAGTACTCCAAGTTGGCTGAGAGGTCTGTTGAAGCATGTTCGAAGCTCGAAGTGCTATAGAAAGATTAAGGGGCACAAAAATGGGGTGTTTACATGTTTGATTCAATTTGAATTTGATCCGTTTACACCCCTACACATAAGTGCTTGACTCATGTAAAGACTTTATGTGGCTCTCTACGCCCATTATGGCTGAATGCACATCATTGCCATGATGTGCATAGATTATTGAATGATCTCCCACTTGATGGGCCTTTCTATTGTTTTCTCTCCAAAGAGGGAACCTCGTGAGAACCCAAGCTCATTTAGGGCCCACTTAAATATGACTTTATGAAAATTAATGGGAGTCACTCTGGTAAGACCTAAAATCAACTTAGGGACTGATATAGTTATTCCCTTATTAGTGATATAAATGCTATGTTATTCCCATTATGGTTGAATGCATCATTGTCATGATGTCCATAGATCATTGAATGGTTTCCCACTTAATGGGCCCTTCTCTTGTTTCCTCTCTAAAGAGGGAAGGGAACCCTACAAAAACCCTAACCCATTTAGGGCCTACTTAAATTTGACTTTTTGAAAGTGGGAGCCACTATGGTAAGACTTAAAATCAACTTAGGGACTGATATAATGGTTCTCTAATCAATTTTATAAGTGCTAGATGATAGAGAATATCAAAAGATGACATCTCTAAATGCCTTCTGTAATTAGCATGAAATTGGGCTGAAATAATAAGCAGAGATGCACCATAAGTTTGGGCTATCTATTTCACTAAAACAGTTAGTTGAATTGCTTCATTGGATGATAGGGGTGTCATAGACTAGTGAAAGGGGCCTATCTTAAAATGGAAGACTCTTTCATAGTACCGTAGGGATTTGGATATGATGGGTCAGTACTTACTGATTAAAAAGGTCTAATATAAAATGGTTATAAACCTTGTCTAATAGAGGCCAAAGAGGAAGTTCATGAGACATGGGTGGATTCATGATCTTTCATAGAAAGTGATGAGTTATGCAGCTGAAACAGTTGGCCACATGCTCTTATGTGATTCCTTACATTTCTAGAGACATGAATAATGCTTCCATACCAGGAATACAGGGAAGTCTCAAAAATGAATAGATGGAAATGAAACATAGGTAAAAGTCCATTCTATTATATATAACATCAAACAATAATTAGGCTATGGACTAATTACTTTTGCAATTTTCCAGAAATGGCACATAGATCATTTGCTAAGTTGCTAAATGATAACAAATTGAAAGGACCCAACTATGTAGACTGGATTCGCAACCTTAACCTATTGCTCACATCCAAAAAATTGGAAAAAAATGCCAATAAGAAAGCACCAAAACATCCCAGTAAAAGAGCTTTTGAGGCTAGAAAGAAGGAATATTAGGAATGGGAGGAGAAGAACTTTCTTGCTCGTTGTTAAATCATCACCTTATTGAACAACTCTATCCAGAGACAATTTGATAAAATAACAACTTGTAAAGAAATTTTGGATAGTTTAAAGGCCATGTATGAGGAGCAAAAGCATTCTACATGGCAAAAAGTCCTTAAACTGTTGATGATCACTAGGATGACTAAGAAACAGTCGGTTCATGACCATATCATGAAGATGGTAGGGTTCATAAATGAATTGGAGGCTCTTGGCTCCAAATTAGACGATGATACAAAAATTGTGATGCCATCTTGAACTCCTTGCCCACGTCTTTTAATCAGTTTGTCCTCAACTATAACATGAATAAGCTAAAAGCTAGCTTTCAAGAGCTCGACAATATATTGTAAAGGGCTAGTGAACTGATTAGAAAGGAAAAGCCAGTAGCCATTCTTGTTGAAAGAGGCAAATCTAGAAGAAAGATGAGTGTCGCTTCTACAAATAGACTTGGCACTAGAAAAGGAACTATCCTAAATATCTAGGATCCCTCAATAAGAAGAAAGAAGGTATTTTTCAAAGTCAGGTTATAAAGACCAATATATTGGTCACTTTTACCTCCTAGTGTATTGACTCGAGGACTTTTACTCATGCATGTAACACTTTGTAGGGTGTCAACACCTGATTTTTGCTCAATCCCTTATCTAACCCACTTCTCTTACCCCAAATGTCTGATCAGATCTCACCAACCCCTTTGGAACATGCTAAAACCCGATGACACCAAATTTCAACTTGAATACCCTCAAATCCATCGTTAATCTACAAGATTCCCTTTCAATGGTCATAATCGCACCATGTTACCATACCGCTACATGGTCAGACTCCACCATATGAAACAAAACCTTTTAACATCCAATCACACCATTTCAACCCCAAATTCCTTGATTCCATTGGATCTCCTGTGTCAAACACCTAACCATTGGATCTCCTTAGAGACTCTAAAACTAATCTAGGACATCCAAAGGCTATTTGTCTTTTCCTTGTGTGAAAATTATAGTCTAGACCCTACTCTTGAACCCTTGTTTTCAAAGTATTTGTAGGGAGGTCCCCACCATGTGTCAAAGCCCCAACCATTGGATCTTCTTGCTTTTAGCCTTGTTTAATCCCAGCCATAGATTGTTTTCCCTCCTTTTGGCAAATTCTAGGCGCCCCTTGACTTTTTTGGAAGATCTCCTCTTGTTCCCTTAAAAGGCCATGCAAACTTTTCCTTCCAAGAAAGTCTTGTACAAGAAAGGCAACTATCTTGTTCTTTAAGAAACAAAAAGGTCTTGCTTCAGAAGGGAAACAAGAGACACTCCCTTCTATTCGAATCATATTTAAAAGAAGAATTTCCTAATGACCCAGAGGCCTGAAGGATGGAATACTTCCCCCTCCTTTGACTCAATCTCTCATTGGTTAAGCCCTTTTCTTTTTAGCCGAAATTCCCTCCCCCAAACAAAGAGAAAAAACTATCTCTAACACTAAAAACTTTCTCCCTTTCTTAACAAGAAAGCTCTCAACCGAGCACCCCTCTCTACACTCACTCCCTCTCAACCAAACACCCCTCTCTACACTCACACCCTCTCAACCGAATACCCCTCTCTACACTCACCCCCTTGAACCGAGATAAACTACTCTCCTTCATCTTCCTTCTAGCTTTTTTTCTTCTCTAGATTTTTTTTTTCTAGTAGAGAACCACAAAACAACCTCAAGGATTTCTCCACACCCTTTGAAATCCACCATCTCTCTACCCTCCTTCTCTTCCACCTTCCTCCATTTGAAGTTAGGCCCAAGGGGTAGAGACAACTCTCCACCATGAAACTCCATGATAAATGCAAGCTTAAGGATTGGAAGGATGGTGTGATGTAAGAAACAAAGAAATATTCTGATCACATTGTCCATCAAACTCCTCTCAACAACAACCCTAACCGTAAGGAAGAAAAGCCAATACACAGGTAATCACCCTTCACTTGTCTAAGATTAGTCATAGCCATGTATTTAGTCCCTTTAGACTTTTATTTTTGCTTTTTTTATGTTTTTTTTTTCATGTCTCTTCTATAAGAAAAAAATGATTAGAACAAGCTGTTTTAGATATGTTTTCCATTGTTTTAGCATTCTTTGGTTTACCTTGGTAGTTAACTAACGACACTAGACCGAGTATATGTGTAGAATGCATGCTTTTTTTTTTCTTTCTCTCTCTCTCTCTCTCTCTCTCTCTTAGTTGATGTTGGATAAAGCTGGTTAGGTTGTTTGTTTTGAAAGCTTCTTTTTGAATTCTTGTGTGCTAAGTTTTGAGTTCTTCCTTGGTCTTTTGTCATAGAGTTAGGTATTTCATTCTTATTGGCATTGTTAATTTTTTTCTTATTTATTTATTTATTTATTTTATGCATGATGTGTTTTAATCCCTAGTGAAGGGGTGACCGTGGGATGGATTCCATGGGTCTTTATCTTCTCCTTGAGTAGGAGCATGAAAGACTTTGGATAAAGGGGGGGGGGGGGGGGTTGTGTATTCAGCTGCCTCTTTTCTCCTCTAAGAGTCTCCCATGCCCGGAATAAGAAGATGAGGGGAAGGACTCTCATGAGAAAATATCCCCCTTGTGGCACAACCCTCATTGGATTTGGAGGAACATTCTTGCATGTTTTTATTTTCTTCTTTAATTTCCTTTAGCATACATAGTGCAAGAGTGGGAGAGGGGTACCTAACACCTTCCCTCTCCCTCCCTTGACCACCTAGAATCTTGCCTAATATCGGTTTTGGAGTCAACATTTTCTATCTAACAAGGGAGGCCCATCACTCCTTGTTCTAGTTCATGATGTCCTACATGTTCTCATGTTTCCCTGAAATTGGAACCCCAAATTCATTGGGATTTCCACATAGGGGTTCAAGGATAGCAAAAGGATGAGTGGTCCTCTACATGGGCACATGTACAACTATTGCAGTTGTTCTAATAGGACCAGTAGATCTAATAATCCATAAAATTTTAATTTATACTATTTTGAATATTATGAAATCAATAATAATTATGTTTCTATTTCTAAGAAAGTTTTTTAAATTTATTATATAATTTTTTTATTTGAAATATTTAAAATTTAGTTATGTTAAATATTTCATTATTTAAAATATGTAATTATTTAAAAATTTCAATAATATATAAAATATATAAAATTTTTGTTATTTATCATTTATTTTAATGTTATTATGTAATATTAAATACTTTTTATATATTATTTATCTGTTTTTAATATTTTTTTTATTTAAAATAATTTATTACTTAAATATTTAAATAATATTTTATTTTATATTTTTAATTTTATTAATTGAATAACATTGAACTAATTTTTTATTTAATGTAAAATATTTAAAATTTGTCTTATATAAATTTTATTTATTTTAAAGTTATTATGACATATTAAATATTTTGTTATATAATTTTTAAGCTATTTTTAATTTTTTGTTATTTATAATATTTAGTTACTGAAATATTTAAATAATATTTTATATTTTAATTATTAATTTTTTATTTTAATAACATTTAAATAATTTTTATTTAATTTTTAAAATATTATTTAGTTATTGAATTTAATTATCCATAATATTATAATTTATATTGTTATTACAAAATTTCATTATGAATTTCATAGAAATATAAAGTTATTAATAATATGGATATAATTAAATTTATTATAATTTTTTTCTTGTTTGTAGTAAGTATTTTAAAGTTGTTACATAACTTCATTATAATATTTAAATAATTGTTAAATTTTTAATTCAAACTTTTTTAGATAGATATAAATGAAAATTGGAGGATGAAATAAATAGGAATTAGAGATAATTTAGGAGAGAAACTCTTTCCTAAATTAAAGATAACTTATGACATAATTAGGAATTAAAGGTAATAGAGATAATTTAGGAGAACGTGGAGGATAGTGGAGCTACGTGGCTAGTGGGGGATAGAAACAAATTGGAGTAAGATTGCTTTTACAAAGGTCTCTTATATCTTTACTAAAAAATAGGTGGTAACCATATGATTTTTATTAGTTTCCTAATATAAAGGAAAGGAAAATGGAGATAAGGCATGCTGAGGTAGCAACTGCATGGTCTTCTAAAGGGAATATTGCACCCCCTCTAGAATTGCTTGGTTGGGGTAATGGAGCAAGGAGATGTGTACTGACATGGCATGCTTTACTTTGTTATATATATATAGATAAGATTATTATTATTATTATTATTATTATTATTATTATTATTATTATTATTATTATAAAATAAACATTATTACTAATATTATTATTTATTTAAGTAAAATAAATAATAGTACTTATTAATTAATAATAAATTTTTTTAACAACATTGATTTCTTACTATTATTAAATAATATTTTTTAATATTATGAAATAATATTTTATAATATTATTTAAACAATTATTATTATTTATTAAATAAATTTTATTAATAAATGTTATTATTTATGTAAATAAAAATACTATTATTTATTAATTAATTAATTAATTAATATTTTATTATTATTATTATTATTAAATATATGACAATAATGAGGGTATTAACATCATTTTGGCACATCTAAAATGCATTTGATTCTAGTATGACATGAAACCTTACCATTTTACATTTGAATTGTGTTTCAAACTTTTAGATCCTCTAATCAGACCTAAACCCAAATGCCAGTTTGAAAAGCATTATCAAACACCACATAAAAGCCTTCACAAAAAGTTCAAAATGCCTCTCCAACATCATAGTGGAACCTTGAAGAAAATCTATAATGCTGTTAATACATGATACAAGAAAGGCTTTGACCAATCAGAACCCCTTGTGAATTTTGATGAAGCCTACGTGATCAGTTCCCACTATGATGATGCCGATTGATTGGTTGTAAGCTTTTCCTGTATCATGTCTTCCGGGCATTGTGTCCTTCCATATTTTATGCTTTTTTCTCTTGACCAATACTAAAGGAAGATCTTAAACCTTCGACCTTATGGTTATCAGCCACACTGTCTACCAACCGAGCTACTCCAACTTATATTATTTTTTGACTTCTATTATCTTAAGTACATTATTACAACAGAGAAGACAAAACTTACTATCTCAAATAGTTCATACTTAAAATTAAGGCCTTTTTGTTTTCGTTTTCAGTTTTCTCAAACCAAAACATAAACTAAAAACATCATTGTTACATTTTCCTACCTATAAACTAAAATAGTTTACTTTTTAGTTTTCTAAAAAGTAAATTAAAAACATTATTGTTACATTTCCCTACACCTATTTCCTAAAATCTCATTCATTTTTTAACTCCTAAACTGCCTTAAAATGCAATTTGAGTCCAATATGAATTCAAGTTTCAACCAACACTTGCATTTTGACCTGACTTTTGGTTGCTAGATTTATAATAAAAAATTTTATATCAGCTTCAAAAACCACATTATACGTTGAATCACTAGGAAATTAAATTATCTCGATAACATCATTTTTTTATTATTCATTGGTTCTAGTACTTTTTAGGGTAAATTACAGTTACTTTGATGGCTTGTATCTCTGGATTGATTTGGTAAATCATTCGGATGGACCAGATTGATTGATCTATCCATTTTGATAGTCAATAAAAACAAAAAGATAACAAAAAGGGATGGAGTTTAACATTCTTGTATTTTGAATCTTCCCTCCAAAATACAAAAACCCAATATATTATACTTTTAAATTGGACTCGGCTGTATCGACCTAGAATTTTAGGGCCCAGGCCCGGCCTGAATCATGCATCATGTCATTCATGTGTATAGGCTTGATGCGGGCCCAAGCTGGCTCAGGCTTGGAAGAAAACCTTCGTCCTAGGCTTAGAAATTTCTGGGATGGGCTGGGCCACACAATGTGGGTAGGGGTTCATCTTGTATGGGTCTGGGTTGGGGTTTTGTCAAAATTTGAATAGGCCTGATGCAATGTAAAATCTTAAAATCGGGACAATATCTGTTTGTTTCTATCGTCTATTCACTAGGTGCAAGGAAATTGCAGTCGTTTGTCCAGCAATTTGTTGATGATGAGAATTTGTGGGATCTGTCTCATTGACGTGAGGCCAAGGCAAATTCAAGCTTAGACCATCACCCTGCGTACCTTACAAATAACCTCAATGGCTCAATTTTCATTATCTGTGTGCATGATATTGACTATATATATATCCTAGCCTCTTCTTTATTGTTGGGTTCTCTTGTTGCAGTGGTTGAATCCTTTTTCTTATAGTTGTTAAGCTATCAGTGTCCTCAACCCAAAAGTCACACCACTGCATCCGTCTCTCTTTTGTTCTTCAGTCATCACGGCAGGATGTGAATGATAATGATATTTGCAACAATTGAAGGAAGCAAGGAGGGAGAGAGACGCAAATATGCATGCCCACCACAATTGCTGAATCCGGGCTTCATTAATTGATTTCTTCTCTTCAGATTGAAGTTTCTTTTCCATTAAACAAAAGGGAACTCTAGAGACTTCAAGTTCAGATTTCTCAAGCATTATTGCATTCAGTAATGAGTGCCAAAAGCATTGATCATAGATGTGCTTAATTATGTATTGACGTCCCTGGAGAATTCAAACTTCAGAAAAGGATCGATGTTTCACCATCAGGTTCCGTGTTGTATTGTCTGTGTCCTTTTTTCAGAGAAGACAGGAAGAATCATACATGCTTACTCTACCTCCACCCAGGCTGAATCATACACGCTTATTCAAAGACCAAATGTAGCAGCCAAGGCAGTGGATTGGCTTACTACTTTAACAAACTGGTAATGGCTTTAGATCATTTTTCGGTAGTTCTCTCCTTTTTTGTCATTTTCCTTAGCTAATTTTCTCTTGAAAACTTCACTATTTTCACAATCACTAAACAAGAATTAGTTTCCTCTTAGGTATAGATAGTTTCCAGATTTTAAAACTAAGGATTTGTTTGTTTGTGGTGCAAATCTGAATGAGATACAAATTTTGCATCTGTTTGTTTGTATCTATGATTTACATTCCTTTATGATATAAAATTTGTATTTTTACTAAATTGCACTTATACCTGATCATGGCTTGGCTGGGTTGGGTCCAGGCTTTACCTCTTTATAAACAAAAGATACAAGACCCCAGTCCAAGCCTAGCCCAATCATCGGGCCTAGATCTTGAGTCTGAGCCCGAAGCCCAATTTAAATCAAAATTGTATAATATATTAATTGTATATTATTAATAATATATTATATACTATAATATATAGAATATTATATAATACTTTATTCTGCTAATAATATTATTACAATATATTGTACATTATTAATATATATATATATATATATATATATATATAATATTATTGGCTAGTCATATTTTGGAAATCTTGATCCCAACTTGAAAAATAGTCCAGCTCGGTGTTTGGAGCTCGAGCTTGAGTCTACATGCTTAAAAATTTGTCCAAGTCCAATATAAAATGGGCCAAGCCAGGCCAGCTCATTAGGCTACCCAACCCATGAACTCTATTTGCACTTATAACAGTGCAAATTTTGCATCCCAAAAACTAATGAAAAATTTGCACCACCTTCCTCTTACCTCATTTCTCTCAAAAGTGGGGACCATGTCATCATGCTTCCTACCTCACTCCTAAACAAATAATCCTCCTGTCTCAATTATTATTTCTCATATTATAAAATTGGAACTAGGGGTGGATTCAAGTCGAGCAGAGCCAAATATCTAGCTATTCAAGCTCCACTTGCCAATAAAGTATGAGGCTCGGGCTCAAGTTCGAGCTCGATTCGAACTAGAGACATAAGCTCGAGTCAAAAGCTCGTAAGCTCAAGCTCGACTGTGAGCCAAATGTTTTATAAACATAAAAAAATCATACATATAAAAATTTAGAATTAGAAAAACTAGTTGTTATTATTATTATTATATATAGAAAATAAAAATATTATATATAGCATTTTTATTATATATATATATATTTATATATATTTATGTATGTATATATATATGTAAAAGTTCAATTAGGCTCCAGCTCGGATCGAAGCTCGGTTTAGATCGAACCGAATCGAACTTTTCAAGAGCCAAGATCAAATATCTCATGAAAGCTTGGCTTATGGCCACCCCTAGTTGGAAGTTGGAACCGCTTCATTTCACTTCTTACAAATAAATAAAACAGTGAATTCTAAAACAAAAGTATAGCAGAATTTACATTTGCATTCTCATGCATTTACACTATACTGCAAATGAAATTCATACCGCAAATGAACTGAACCTAAACACCATAATGGCGGATTAATTTCTACATTTTATTGTGCTCTTTTTTATACACCCTTTATTCTCGCTAAATTTGATTTGTTTGGAGTTTAGAGTTTAAAAATACAAATTTCTAATGATTGCCCAATATTGGTCCCAAGCAATCTAGGTCCTAGGAAATAGGAGTGCCAATTGCACTAAATTTGATTCAATCTGATCCCGTCCAATGTGAGTCCATTACAAATGCACCAGGTCCAATCCAATCCAATGAATATTTTGGATCATTTTGGATTGGTCCAATTCAATGTCTGGACTGTTCAATTTGTTCAAATTTGTTTTAGTTTAGATTGATTTCAACTCAAACCCAGTCCATTGATACCTATATTCTTATCTTATATCAATGAACCACATATTTGCTTTATCCAACCCAATCCAATATGAACTTATATTGGATAAACCAGGTCCAGTCCAATCTAATTAATATTATGGATTGGACAATCCAATATGCCTTGTTGGTCCATCCAAAACTGGTCCATTGAAACCCTTACTAGGAAGGGTGGACTGATCCCATCCTTTTGGCTCCATTTGTTTGCAGTGAAAATTCATTTCTACCAGTGC
Organism: Nelumbo nucifera; assembly: GCF_000365185.1. Next base: position 943,460 of record NW_010729213.1, on the reverse strand, counting down.
GAATGTATGGGATTGGAAATTTTGGATTACTTCTTCTTCAGGCTTTACTTCATTTACAATGTGAACAAACAAAACAAAGTAAAAATTGAAATAAAAGTAAATTAAGAGGTTGTTTGGTACCAATGGCGTCTATAAGATAAACGTTTTGTATGTTTTGTCTTGAAAAATAAGACAAAATCTGCTTTAAATGTTTTGTACGATTATTTTACACCTCAGTGCCATTAGGCACCATATAAGCTAAACAGTGAAAAATCGGTCTTGAAAATGAAAAATGTTAAAATTGGTGTTTTTTTAATAAATGATTCACACGATTTTCGAGAGAGCTGTTTCTAACCAAATAACTTTTTAGGCATTTTTTTGTTAAACACATCTCCAATTCTGAGCTGACACCACTTCTTCCAAAAGCTACATGGATACCAAACACCATCTAAAATTTGCTCTCAACTATTCATTTACACTCTGATTACTTTTGCACCAGAACAAATGAAATTGGACTTTTGACAAACCAAGCCTTTCGAGTTTTTCTTTCTTGTGGGTGTTCTCAGATTGGAACCTACATTCTCATGGTTGTCGGCCTGAGATTCTGGCACTGCACCAAGTAATAGCCCCTTGATCAACTACTGGGTATCAATTATTCCTTCATTTCTATACCCGAGCTCATATCGTCGGACAGAAAATTTTCTGTCCCGCCCAATGATGTTCGAACACGTAACACTCTCCTATAGGATTTTGAAACTGACCGAGATTTGCTCTAACAGCAATGTGGACACCAAGTTTTATCAAATATGTTTAACCCGAGTCAACCTCTCCTTTCAATATCCCGCTATTCTCTCCCCCTCCTCCCTCCCTACCAAGGTCCTTCACCCTCACCGACATCATCCCGCTATTCTTTTCACCATCATCGGAGATGGTGAAGCAACTAAGCTGTGGCAACCCTCACCATCCTTCTTTCTTCTGTTCTTCTCCCTCCAAGTCTAGAGGTGTTAATTGGACTGGATTTGGTCCAATTTAATCCAGTCCAACATTGGTCCATTTATAAATAGACCGGACAAAATCCGGTCCCCATCAACTTCTTTATCTGGTTCTCTATAACCTTGTATAGTTGTTTTCAATCAAATATTTGATGGTTAATGGTAGAATTTGAGAGTTTATTAAGGACTTGGACTTCATCTTACTAATGGGGGTTGCACTTGCATAGTTAAAAAATAAAATTAGGTTTCGTCTCCAAAAACATTTTTCATATAAAAACCAGTTAAGGATTTCGGTTTAATGTTTTTGGATAGTTCTAGTTTATGCAGCTCTGCTTTGAAAACTAAGGTCCGGTAACTGTATCACTGTCGGAAGTTAGAGGTTTTGTCTCTCTTGAGTGCATCAAGCGAACCTTCAACCCTACCAATAAATCGCTGTCTGATAAGACTTGGGAAGAAGGTTTCACTGATTCAGGAACATGGTGAAAAGCTGAAAAGACAATAAGATCAGTTCAGGTTGCCTCCGACACCGAGTTGAGGCCATCATGAAGTTCCTTTCTGTGGCCATGAATTTATTACTGTGTGGAAACTCATCATGCCTGCTTAACAGGGATCGCGTTCAGCTAATTTGAATTCGAGAGAGAAACAAAAAAAATCACTTCGAGAGGAATAACGCGGAAAGACTTGGGGTGAGTTAAAAGGAAAAAGAATTCAGGAAAGTGAAGAGAATTTATGGTCTGTTTGGTTCGAGAGAATAGAACCCTGGAATAATTTTGAGCGTAGTTGATGGATGCCATCAAGGCTATTTTTGGGAATGTGATTACATAATAGAGACTTTATCATTCCCAAAATTGTTCCTTATGTCAACACTATTTTGGGTTTATTTATTTATTTTTTTTTGGGGGGGGCTAAAAAGTCTCTAACTCAAAATATATTTAAAAGAATATTTAATGTGCTTATTCATCACCTAATGTATATGCATTGTATTTGACACATAAACCGATTTCAGCCTCTTAATGAACCAAACAGCAATAATGAGAATTCAATTCCGATTTCTGTCTGAACTAAACAAATTGGGGGAATAGACCACTCCGATTCCCATTCCAATTCCGATCACGAACCAAACGGATTCTTAATTGTTTTTGAAATCCACACTGACGTTGCCTCTTGACTCCGTTAAGTTGAATTCAAATATCAATAAAAAAAGTGGCAGTTTCCAATGGGCGGGGAAGAGACAGACGATGTGAGCTCTCTGTACCCACTTACCCAACAATTGATGCAATGTGGAAATTGTCTATAACATTTTTGCAGTGCTAATTACATAGCAATACCGCAGAGAAGTAAGAAAAGGAAGTTAACTGTTTACTACTTTCGGAAAACCCATTACTGTTATAAAACTGAAGTCATGTGGTCGTCCGCATCTTAAGCTAATTAAATACATGCAGTGGCTTCCTCGAATCCCAAGTACTTAGACAGTTAGACTAAGAACTAATATTAGTCAATTAGGGGAAGGCAAATGCAAGACTAAGAACTAATATATCCTTTAAAAACATTTTTATGAAAACATAAACACTTAAATAAAATGGTCTAGATGGCTAACCTTTTATTATTAAGGACTAAATTAATAATTAAGAAGGTATTGGCATAGTGGCGTTTTAGTCCAATATTATATTTATTTATCTATCTATCTATCTATATCTATATCTATATTTATATCTATATATATATATATATAGAATGATTCTCACCAATGTTTTTAATCCATAGTTGACCTGACTGATTGAATTGTTAAAATCGTCACCTAGCTAAGATTTCAAGTTCAGTTCAGTCAAAATCCATCAGACGGTAAAAAACCATTGATTTGGTCAAGAACCAGGTCGTAGGTTACACACTGAATACATGCAAATTTTTGGAGGCCATAACTTTGTATTGCAATGTCCGATTGGAGTGACTTTTTTTTTTTGGGTAACTTTTCGATGCGTCCCAAAGAGGCACCTTGCCCCATTATTTTTGCGAAAAAATCCTTTTTTGACCTCAAATTACAATTTTTAATATTTCTTGTAAATAAAAAAATTAAAAACATAAGTAATATAAAATAATACATATAACATATCTAAAATATATTTATATATTATTTATTACTAAAATATATATAAATATATATTTATACACATATATATGTATATAAAATATATATAGTTAATGTTTTATATACAGTTTTTAAAACATTGATTCTGACCGTACGATATATAAATTATTTTGGGGTCTTTACTAGAAATTTCTTCATTTAAATGTATGCATGCAGATTACTCTCCAACATAGGTTGGAGCAATAAGAACTGGGCAGCAAATTAGGTGCAATCCTTTATGTTTGGTAAGCATAGTTAGGTGAAAGTCTTTCAATTACTACTATTACTGCAACTACTGCCAGTACCACCAATAAAAATTCTGTGAAACGTCAGAATCAATTTATGGTGCTTCTCTTTAACAGCTCAATATATGTAGATAGACTCAAAAGTCAAAATTCAAAAAGTCAAATCTTCAAAGAACAGGAAGACAAATCAAACATGAGAGAGTGATTTTAGATCTTGGTTTAGACCCGGAAGAAGTCATACAAGACATACAGGGTTGGGTTGTTCACAAAAATAGCTCTAATTAACAATCTGTGATGAGAAGTGAAGCCGAATATATTTGTGATTTTAAATTCTCTGAATGCTTTTGGACCAGAGCAATTATGCTTTCTTCTGTACCATCTATTGATATACACGAACATGCATATGGGGTGTTGGGTGTTTCATGTGACAAAATCTTTTTTTTTTCTCACATTTTTAGAGGGGTCATTTTATGTTATTTAATTATTAAAAATAGTTTTTAAAAATACCTTAAAATATGCCTATCATTGAACAAAAGATACAATATAATACACCAATTTCAACCTTGGGTTTAACTAAGTTAGATACTTGGATTGACCTCATCCTCCGGTTCAAACTTTGGACCATTTGGCTCGTCAAATGATGTGATGATACGTGGAGTGATAGAACGATGTTGTGACACCTTAGTGACCTTGGTGACCTTAGTGATCCTATTCACAGAATGATGTGAATAGCTCAACTATATGCATCGATCTGCCGAGGTGCCACGTAACCTCAATCTAGAAGCAAGCCAATTGTCTTTGATCTCATCGGAATCACGACACCACGTCAACGGAGTTCATCTTCTCCCCACTCGATTCGGACGGACCTGGATAAGCCTTATCAACTGACGCGAGTCCATATTCGGGTGTGAAACCAACTTCGGACCAGACAGGCTGAGGATCTTGGACAAACATCATGAGGCCCACGACAACTCACTTATATAAAGCCTTGCCTCTAGTCTAACAAGGTACACTTCGCTCTTTGAATTCTCTTGCAATCTAGCTTTCAACTCTCTCAAAGCCCCCAAATCGCTAACTTAAGCATCAGAGTGCCCTCACCAAGTAAAGCACCCTGAAAGCTCTGACATCCTTGTCTTGTAGCTCGACTAAGCAACCTCACTAGCCCAATGTCCGAGCTGTCCTTCAGTAGGGAGCACCAGAACGCGCTCCATCAATTGGTGCCGTCTGTGGAAACCGCAAGAAAAGCCAAATTCTCACTTCACTTTATTACTACTAGCTCAATGGCATCCTAAGCAACCAACCCGCCAACAACAACAACCAAGTCATAGGGGGTAGGACCAACCTAGAGTACACCCCGAGATCCCCTCTGTGACCATCAGGCAGTTTACTATCCCTCTGACCTTGCCTAGCGTTCCAATCATGCAAAACCTTAATATACCATTGCCCAATGTTAACGCGCCTCTCCCTCCAATTGAGCCCTTAGTGGTTCCTGTTGGGATTAACCTGTGCCAGTTCAACGAGTTGTTGTAGTTCATTTGTGGAATTGACCTACAGATGAGAACGTGGAATCGCTTTGCAACAATGGCTGAACAACAACAGCAACAACAACAACAATAGCAACAACAACAACATATGAACCAACAATCGACAACCAGAATCAAGACCAAGTTTTGTGCCCTCCTCGAGGCATTGACGATCAGAACCAGGTCCTAGTTGAAGGGCATAGCTGAGCAACTGCACCAATAAGGATTGGAGAAAACAGCTCAATCGAGGTGTCGAGGAGGAGGCATCACTGACGTGCGCACCGCAACACAGAGAGAAGCCACCTCACTCCCACCAACAACAAGGAGGCAAAAAGGAAAGGAGAGGTGAGCTAGGTCGTCGTCTAGCCAGCAACACAACCGGGGACCCGAACCTCACCATTGGAATCAGAGATCCTTATGGCCCCACAACCTAAGGACTTTAAAGCCCTGAGCATGGAGTCCTACGACGGGACCACTAACCCAGTTGACCATCTAAATAACTTCTAGGTCCTGATGCAACTACACGGGGTGAATGACACGAGCCTTTGTATGGCCTTCCTGAATACTTTCCAAGGCACAACTCGGATGTGGTATTCAGGGTTGGTCGTGGGCTCCATCAAGAGTTGGAATCAATTCACTAACTTGTTAATGGTGCACTTCATCACCAGCAAGAGATGGCCGAAGTCAGCGACTTGCCTCCTAAACGTGATCCAACAACCTGATTAGATGCTCCAGGACTACATTAAGCGGTTCAACTTGGAGTGCCTATAGATCCCAAACCTCGACTTGGCCGTTCAACTCACCGCAATGGTCAATGGCGTCTGACACCCTGGATTGCGCTGGGAAGTTGAGTTGAAGCCTTCATCTTCTATGGAGGAGTTCCTCACCAGGCTGACAAGTTTACCAAGGTTGAAGAGGCACTCGTATTCCGGTTAGAGCTGAGCGGGAAGAGGAAAAGAGCAGAAGAACAGGCGGGAAGTAGTAAGCAGAGGTAGAAGAGTTAGTCGCTGAAGCGAAGTAGGTCCCCCCCTAACAGATGCAGCAGGTCACCCAAAAGAAGAAGTAGATCCCCGTACAAGAGCAATAGGTTGTTAGGCCAACGCTTGAGGACTCCTCCTGTATAGAACAGAAGCTACACTGCCCTCAACGTAAAAGAGGGGAAATCCTGATGCACATCAAGACGGCCGAGTACGTCAAGTGGCCACCCAGGATGAGAGGCAAACGAGAACCCGTCGTAGTGCCCTCGTGTGGAGGAAGTAATATACTTCATTGGGGATGACACTTGAGGAATCCAATATTCGGATGATGACATCCTCATAGTCAAATTGATAATTAATGACTTCGAGGTAAAGTGGATTTTGGTCGGCTCCAAAAGTTCAACCGACATATTATTTGTGGACACATTCGAGCGAATGCATTTGGAGAGAAAGGACTTGCAGCCGACCAACATCCCCCTCGTTGGTTTCATTGGAGAAGTGGTTCGACCCCTAGGCTAGATCAGAGTGCTAGTTACATCTAGCTTGGAGCCGAACTCAGTCCACTTCGAGCATGATTTTCTAGTAGTTGTAACCCCGTCCCCCTACAACGCTATCTTGGGTCAACCTATCCTGCATGCACTCTGGGTAGTAGTGTCGACCTACTACTTGTCGATGAAAATCCTAACAAACTACGGCGTAGGGGTGGTGCGAGGTGATTATCTAGAATCTCGCAAGTGCAATGTAGCGCCACTAAAAGGCAAAGGGAAGCTGGCCAACAACGATGACCTAGATGAGACATCAAGTGGCCACCTAGGATGAGAGGCAACATAGCAAACAAAAACCCTAACAAGTACTGCCACTTCCACTGCGACATCGGCCTTGATACGAAGAACTGTTGCAACCTCAAGGACGAGATCGGAGAGCTGATCCATCAAGGCTACCTGAAATAGTTCATCAAGAGAAATGACCAAGGCCGACCTGTCGACCAATCAAGAGAATTGCTAGAGACGAGCAAGAACTAGAATAGGGACTAGCCACCTCGGGATCCACCGCCACCAGAGCGGCCCATCCGTAGAGCGATCAACATAGTCATGGGCGGATCAATTGTGGTAGGATGCAATACAACGACAGAGAAGAACTCAGTCCGGGAGCTCGAGCACAAGGATAAGAACCCATTGAAGAACCCTCGTGTGGAGGAAGTAATATACTTCACCGAGGACGACGCTCGTGGAATCCAGTATTTGCATGATGACACCCTCATAGTCAAAATGGTCATCAATGACTTCGAGGTAAAGTGGATTCTGGTCGGCTCCAAAAGCTCGACCAACATATTATTTGTGGACACATTTGATCTAATGCAGCTGGAGAGAAAGGACTTGCAGCCAGCCAATGTCTCTCTCATCAGTTTCAATGGAGAAGTGGTGCGACCCTTAGGTCAGTTCAAAATGATAGTGACAGCTAGCTCGGAGCCAAACTCAGTCCACATCAAGCATGATTTTATAGTGGTCGCGACTCCATCCTCCTACAATTTCATCTTTGGCCAACCTATCCTGCATGCACTCTGGGCAATATTGTCGACCTACTACTTGATGAAATTCCCAACAAACTACGACATTGGGGTGGTGCGACGTAATCAGCTGGAACCTCACAAGTGCTATGTAGCGGCACTGAAAGGTAAAAGGAAGATGGCAAACGACGTCGACTTGGATCCACCCCCGAAGAACACTTACAAGCGCTCTCTCCCTATGGAGGATACCGTCCTAGTACCAGTCTTAGACATCGAGCCCGAGAAGGTGCACACCAGAGCTCTCCATATGGAACCACTACAATCAGAGCTTGTAAATTTTTTACTTAATAATTTAGATATTTTTGCTTGGTCAACAGCAGAAATGCCCGACATAAACCCCTCTGTCATAACTCATAGGTTGAATGTTGACCCTTTAGTCAGACCATTCAGGTAGAAAAAGAGAAACCTTTCCCGAGAAAGGTGGAGGATAGTAGATGAGGAGATTGGGAAGCTTCTCGTAGAAGACTTTGTTAGAGAGGTCCAGTACCCGAGTTGGGTTGCCAACCCAATGCTCGTGAAAAAAGCCAATGGCAAATGGTGCATGTGCATCGACTACACTGACCTTAATAGAGCCTACCCAAAGGATAGTTTCCTGCTCCCTAGAATTGACCGCCTGGTAAACGCGACCTCAGAGCACAAGTTGTTAAACTTCATGGATGCATACTTCAGCTATAATCAAATCCGGGTGGACCTAACCTACTAGGAAAAGACCACTTTTATAATTGAATTGGGCTTGTACTGCTATAAAGTAATGCCCTTTGGATGGAAAAATGTTGGAACAACTTTCTAGCGACTTGTAAACAATTTTTTTTTTCAAATTTAATTGGAAATGCAATAGAGGCTTATGTTGATGACCTGGTAGTAAAGACCTAATTTTCTAATTCTTTAATTTCCGACTTGAATTGTGTTTTTGACATTTTAAGAAAATATAACCTGAAGCTCAACCCGAACAAGTGTGTCTTCAGGGTCACATTGGGCAAATTCCTCGGTTATATAGTGCACTGTCGTGGCAATGAAGCCAACCCAGACAAAATGTAGGCTATTTTAGATATGAAACCACCTAGGTCAATTAAAGAAGTTCAAAAACTAGTAGGCCGGGTAGCCACCCTAAATCGACTTATGTCTAAGTTGGTTGGGCGATGTCTCTCATTCTTTAAGGCCATAAACAAAAACCAAGATTTCGAGTGGACCGAGGGATGCCAACTCGCATTCGATGAGCTCAAAAGGTACCTCAGTTCACCACCCCTATTGACCAGACCAGAACTCGGAGATGAGGCTAAAACTTTACCTCTCTGCGAGCGACGAGGAGGTTAGCTCAGTAGTGATTTGAGAAGTGGACAGGGAGCAGTGACCTATCTATTATATAAGCAAAGTCTTGCATGAAGATGAGACTAAGTACCCCGATATAGAAAATTTGGCCTTTGCCTTGGTATTGGCAGCTCGAAAGTTGCACCCTTACTTTCAAGCCCATACCATTGTAGTCCTAACCGACAGATCTCTAAGGCAAGTTCTTCAGAAGCACGTGATCTTGGCAAGGTTGACAAAGTGGGCCATCGAGTTAAGCGAATACGACATCCGGTTCGAGCCGCACCTAACAATCAAAGCATAGGTCCTGGCTGACTTTGTCACCGTGTGCACATTCAGCAAACCAACCCCTAGAGCGGTTGAACCTACTACCACTTCAAAGGCATCTACCAGTGCGGCGTCCAACCCGACCTGGGACGAGGAGCCATGGATCCTCCACGTGGGCAGATCATCCAACCAACGCGGAAACGGAGCTGGGTTGATCCTTTATGGGCCTAGCGAGGTGAAGCTGGAATACACCCTTCGGTTCGCGTTCAAAGCATCGAATAATAAAGCAGAGTATGATGCACTAATAACTAGGTTGTCATTAGCAAAGGAGGTCGGTGCAAAGCACCTCATGGTGTGCAGTGACTCTCAACTAGTAGTGAACTAGGTGAATGGTAGTATGAGACTCGGAAGCCTGCCATGTTGACCTATTTGGACAAGGTGAGAGAGCTCTTGCTCAACTTCCAGTCTTGGTACATCCAACAAATACCGAGGTCCAAGAACACCGAGGCCAACGTGCTTTCGAGGCGGGTTAGTAAAACAAAAATTACAAGGAGAACGGTCTATGTTGAAGACCTGCCATGACCTAGCATAGAGAGGGTGGTAGAAAAGGTCTCTCCTATTTTGGTTGTGGAGCTGAGTTGGATGGATCTGCTTTTCGACTATTTGCACCACAAGACCCTACCAACAAACAACAACGTAGCACAGAGGGTAGAGTGGCAGTCAGCTCTCTACGTCATCATCGACAAATAGTTGTACCGCATGTCGTTTATGCTCCCCTACCTATGTTGCTTGCGTCCAACTAAGGCAAGCCAAGTGCTATGCGACATCCACGAAGGTCTCTGCGGAGGACACTTGGGGGGAAGGCGCTTGCCTAGAAGGCTCTAAGGCAAGGATATTATTAGCCTACGATGAAGGCGAACGTACTCGAGCTCGTTCGGAGGTGTGATAAGTGCTAGAGGCATGCTAACGTACCACACTAACCCGCCGTCGACCTAAGGTACCTAACCAACCCATGGTCATTCGCTCAATGGGGAATAGACACCCTTGGTCCCTTCCCACTTGCAACCGGGCAGAGAAGGTTCTTGGTCATGGCAGTTAACTATTTTACCAAGTGGGTGGAAGCCAAGCCGCTAGTATCCACACAACTCATAATGTACAGAATTTCTTCTAGAAGAGTATTGTTTATAGATTCAGACTCCCCAAAGTGTTGATATCGGACAACAGGAAGTAGTTCCAAGACATCAAATTCCAAAACTGGTGTGTTGAAATGGGGATCTAGCAAAATTTCACTTCGATGGCTCATCCCCAAGCAAACGGGCAGGCTGAGGTAACGAACAGGGCAATCCTCTGCAAACTTAAAGCTCAACTTTCCCAAGCTAAGGGTTTGTGGATGGACAAGCTGCCCAATGTTCTTTGGGCCTATCGACTACAATTAAAAAGGCAACCGGAGGACTCCCTTCAATCTAACGTATGGAACGAAGGCTTTCATCCCCACCGAGATCGAAGTGTCAACTTTACAGTTTGAGGTGTATGACGAGGAGACCGACAAGGATGAGCTACAAACCAAACTTGACCTAGTGGAAGAAGTCTGGGACTTGGTCTATATCTGCACTACAACCTACCAGTAGCGGTAGCTCAATACTATAATGCCCGAGTCAAGAGATGCCAATTCTGAATTGGTGACCTGGTACTTCAGAAAGTTATGGTACTTGAGCCCAGTGCAGGAAAGTTAGGACCGAACTGGGAAGTCCCTACAATGTACTTAGGGTGATCGGTGAAGGAACGTATGAGTTCGATACATAGGAGAGTCATTATCCCATACTATGCCTAGTCACATTGGCACCGAGGCACTTCGGGTTACAATCCCATATTTAGTATATTTTTTGAAGTTTTACTTTTGAAGAAGGTAGATGCGAAGTGTACAAAAAGAAAACTTCACTGAAGATGAAAAAGAGTTACATCATAAAAAAAAGGCTTTTCTAGTTCGGCCCCTCCATCACTGACCACCTCGGCAACATCAACATCGGCCCCTACAGCTCCCTCGCCAACCCCATCCTCCTCATCCTTGGAGTTAGGCTCTAGATCGACCCAATCCTTCATCTCATTCATGCAGGCCGAGGACTTTATCTTGGAAAGGTCGAGCTCAAGGTACACCGACCCCACCAGCATCTGGCACAGCTTGAAACCCTAGCGAAAAGTGTTGGTGCTGAACTCCTCCCTTTCCTATAAGAAGTCTGGCGAAGTCTTGAACTCCTTGACAACTCAGACCCAAGAAGCCTGGACCTCGTCAAGGAGCTGTGCCTTAAACTCGGAAAAGAGAGCTTCCTTCTCCTACAACTCTTGGCTAAACTTCTCGATGTGAAGTTCTAGCTCGGTGATCCGGTTCCACTCTGCAAACAACTCATTCTTCAGGTTGTCGATGAGTGAAATGGCCCGTTCAACCCGAGACTGGTACTCGCTCATTACCACCTTGAAAAATTCAGCTCTTGGCAGATGCCTCTCAAGTTGTCCAACCGGGAGTGGGTCAAGGTGTTAGCCTACAAAAGAAAACATAAGCTAAGTATGGAATAACAAATCGGGAGTAGTACGATGAAGAGATTGGGAACATACCACCATGAGGTAGCGCATGATTTTGCTGCTAAACTCACCACGATGTGCTTCACGGAGTTCAATGACTTCCTCGGGGAAGACGGCCTCCTTGCTCTTAATCAGGGCGGTCCAAAAATCCATGATGGTTTGCCTCCCCTCGGGAATGTCCTCCATGTTTGAACTACTGGTCGCCATGGCCCTGGGTGGTAGACAGCGCGCCTCGGATGTTTGGGCCGCCCCGATCTCTAGTGAGGTCCTCTCTGGCTGCTATTCTTCGACCGGGTTGACCACCAAGACCGCCTCGACAACACTCGGCGTTGTAGGCTCGGGAGTTGATGCCCAAGGTGCTTCCTCGACGGCTACCTTTTTCTTCTTCCTCCTCCTCATGTTCTTAAGTAGCCTAACATTTGGTAAGCTCGACATGTCTCCTACATGAGAAGCCTAAGAGTTAGTCAAACTAAAATAATGGAAAGAAAGGGAATACCTGAACTTGAAACAATGACCTACCCGGAGGACTTAGCCTGTCCTGAATCAGCTTCTCCTCGACCAAAATGTCACTCATAATCAATTGGCGATCCACAAGGGTTCGCACTCTAGCATGCACCTGCTCGCTTAAAGTGTCGTCCCCGGAGTCTCTCACCCCCCTCTCCAGGATGTCAAGAATGGCCATCCTCTACATAGCTCAAGGAAGAAATACTTACTCTTCCAGACCGACACTTTGGAAGGGAAACCGTGCAAAAGCTTGTACCCGGGTTGGTAAGACGAGTAGTAACTAACCTTACTAGAGGTGCTAGAAGGGTTTTATTTCAATTGGTAGAGGCTGCAAGGTCTTAATATATAGAGGAAGGTTGGTATAGTAGCAAAGGGAGATTGTACCAATCAGAGTATGGATGGAGTTCGGTGCAACTAGTAGAAGCTGACATTGTAATAATTTAGGACCTCAAGAATAAATGGATGGAGAGGAAACCAGAGACATGCCTACAGAGCCTCCTCAAAGACAGCGACCTCGTCCTCATCATGCTCCCAAGGGAACACCCAAGAGGAAGGGAATAACCGAAGTGGTCGAGGATCCTATACCGAGCCGCAAGTCTGTGAATCTCATCGACAAAAAGTTCAGTAGGACCGAAGTGGTCTAGTACCTTGGCCCTAGGTGGCCAATGGGAAGACGAAGCCCCTTTATGGGAACCTTGTCGGTCTAGGACCGAGGACCCCTCCTCGGCTCGATCAAGCTGCCCTCTCTCTTTTAGAGACTCGCCACTAGACATAATTGAAAAAGCAAGGGGAGACGACTCGCCTAAGGAATGAAATGACCGACCTCGCCAACTGATCGAAAACTCCGACAACACCGTGCTCCGCAACCTCAATATGCACAAGAGCTTAGTTGGGACGAAAGAAATGGGTCCACAAGGGCCCTATTTATAAACTGCCTAAGCTGAGAAACAGACGGACCAGATCGAACAGATCCAATGGTTTCCCGAGGGTGTGACTGTTCATATTTCGAGGTGAAAACAATTGAGCGTGTTTTTGACGTCCTCGGATCTTAATGCTCACATGACGTCCGTGCATGCCCGAGACGCGACCTCACTCCTAAGGTCGAACTAGTTGAGTTGTCTAGATCTATACTGTTGGTTGAACCATGACTGAACCAAAGTCCGGGCCAAATCTTTTCAACTCGATGATACTCTTGCCCCAAGTTGACCACGTCAGGCTCAGGAGTAAGGGGCAATTGATGAGAGATAATTTGGCCCGTCAAATGATGTGACAACACATGGAACGACATAACGATGTGGGGACACCTCAACGACCTCGATGACCGCCAACTAGATCGAGGTGTGAATAACTCAACTATATGCGACCTGTCGAGGTGGCACACAACCTCAATCTAAAAGCAAGCCAATTGTCTCTAATCTCCTCAACATAACGACACCATGCCAACGGAGTTCATCTTCTCCCTACCCGATTTGGATAGACCTAGATTAGCCTTATCAGCTAACGTAGAGTCCATCTTCAGGTGCGAAACCAACTTCGGACCAGACAGGTCGAGGATCTTGGACACACATTGTGAGGCCCACGATAGCTTGCATATATAAAGGCCTTGCCTCCAGTCTAACAAGGTATGCGCAACTCAACTCTCTGAGTTCTCTTGCAAAATAGCTTTTAGCTCTCTCAAAACCTCCAAATCACTAACTTAAGCATCGGAGTGCCCACACCGGGTAATACACCCCAGACACTCTGACATCCTTGTCTTGCAGCTCGACTAGGCGACCTCACTAGCCCGACGTCCGAACCGTCCTCCATTAGGAGCACCAGATCGCAATCCATCATTGTCCACAAGTCATAAAGAGTGACTTTCACAAAATGAAGGAATGAATGAATAAATAAATAAAGTGGACAAAATTTTGTATGAATATTTGAGTTATACTTGTGGGAAGGGGGTAAGGCTCGGTTGAGAAGTGGTCTCTTTGAAAGACGAAGAAAAGCCTGCAAGGGGAGTGAAGGTCTTTCGGTAAAAGGATTTAAGAGACGAAATAGTCGTGGGAACTAAAGAGTATCAGTAGCAAATGCTTGGGATCCAATGATGTCTAACATGAGGAGGACCCCCTATTTATGAAGAAGGCCTCGAGATCCTAAAAAGTAGGAGATGGGGATATTCGCTCCGTATCGGGGAAGGGAATATTTTATTCGCTGACGATCATTGGATGCTCTACTAGGGTATCGCCACGTGTCTCATGAAGATCTTCTCAAGGATCGGCTTTCCTTATCCTTAAGATTCCTCATTACTCACGTGTGCTACTACATTTTTGCGCAATATGACGAGTCCTACGTGGCGACGATGACGCCACCATTTGGAGGCGGTATTTCGTCAATGCTTCATGAAGATTTGTGGAGTGCTTTGTTGTCGTGGGTTCGCGTGTGTCTGGGCACACGCAGGCCTCGCCATGGGCTCGACCTACTATCCTCCCCGACCTATTATCCGGAGCAGGTTTGCAAGCTGTGGGTTTATCGCATGTCATGGCGGGTGTGACTTCATTGCACACTTAAGTGTGTTTGGATCCTTTGGACGAGTCTTTCTAAGGCTTGTTTCGGTTTGGGCGTTGACTGGACTTGATGGGTCACGGTTTTATCACGATTTTCTTCAACATGTTGTGGGTTCATCGCAAAGTTTAGCGATGAACCGTAAGTTCATCGCAACGTGGGGATTGATTGTAAGCTATTCGTAAATGCTTCTATGATGTTACTCTTGGTATCTGTGTGTTCTTTAAAGGTGTAAATGGACTATACATACATACAATACTTCCACCTCTTTTCATTATAATCTATGTTTTGAGGAAAGTGAATCAAGTGTCGGATTGGATTCCGAATAAAGTCCATGTGACCAGTGCCTATTCATCTAAATTTGAACAACCTCCCCCTTGTGATTTAGTTTCTATTTGCAAGAGCGACCTGTGGGGGCGTGCTACCCCCAGCTTATGTAACACAGCTTTGTATTTTATCAAAAAGAAAAAGATTTGTTTTTCCATTTACATCAAAACAAATTAGAAGGGAGGGTAAATAAATTGCAAGCTGAAATATTTCCATTCTTCAGAGGAATAAATGCCGTCTAAAATCAGGTAAGGAAGAGGCAAGTTGGACTGGTTTACACGTCACCCGGCCATAAATTTAATTGGGTCAGTCTCATCATTAAACCATTTGCCTGTAAAAAAGAAAAAAGCTTATGATTTGGCCAAATAGGGATCCCATTTTTTCTATTTTATGTATTTTCAGTCATTTTTATCATTAGTAATAATAATTTTTATTTATTATATACTTATTCTTTACTTAAACATCAAGAAAAACAGGATTACACCCTTTAAAGACACCAATAATATAGTTATTAGTTAACGAGTTCAACAAACCAACTCGGCGTAACACTGACTAATTCCCCATCCTCCACATAGCTTCAATGAGCTATGGCATGGGAAACACAATTCTCATCTCTGTGGACATATTCAAAAGCAAGGTTCAAAGCAATGTTCAAATTTTCGATACAATACACTTTATATTGGATGTATCATATTGTATATTTTTGATACATCTATTAATGTTTTTTGGGAATCTATTCTTTTTTTAAATAATATATATAACTATATTTAAAATTAAATTGAAATTACTGAAAAAAATTAAGACAGAAGGGAAGAGTATCGTTTAGACCTGGCAATTTGGGTTGGGTGGGTCGTGTTCGGGTTGGGTCAAGGTACTTCGGGTTGATTTTGGGTCAGGTTGAATTTTGGGTTGGGTTGTCAAATGCTAGACCTTAATCCTAAATGCTCGGATTAGGGTTGACCCATGGGTCAATTTGGGTCATCCAAAAAAATAATTAAAATTTAAAAAATAAAAAAAATTACATGAAAAATGTCAAAATTAGAAAAAATTAATTTCAAAATTTCAAATATAAAATAAAAACTTGAACATTTAACAATTTAAAGAGTAAACAATAAAAAGTAAAGACTTAATAGAAAAAATTAAAGAGTGGAAACTTCAAACAATGCATAAATAATTCCAATTAGACTTGACAATCGGGTTAACAGGTTAACCCATGACCCAATTCAATCCAACCCAATTTTTTCAGATCGGGTCAGGCCAGGCCATTTTCTCAATTCGGGTAACTAAATATGAGACCCTAACTCGATTTTTTCGGGTTGGGTCAACTTTTTGCCCGGTCTAGTATCGTTCATTGCCTTGGTTTTTAAAACAAGCGACAATATGCTAACACTAACTTTTAGGGTTCACTATTTTCCCCATCTGGAAAAACTTACAGCCAATCAAGTGAGACGGGATCATCTGCCCACAAAACACGCCCCACGGCCCATCCTTTCCGTGCATTGGGAATATTTCCCCATGACAAATACGGAGATGTTCTCAGTGCACGAATGGGATGGATTGTGGGCTGCGCGTGGAACATGCTATATGGGCACTCAATCCCATCACCAATCAAATCAAGTGGGTTTGAATAGGATATATTGAGTGGTTAAAAGCCTTTCCGGTATCATCTCTAGACAGTAATTCGATTTAAATGTAGCTTGTGAACTAACAGCTTCAAGGATAGCTAGTTTCTCAGCCAGATGGAGAGAAATTGCACCCTGCCCTTACTTGACCAAATTGTAAATTTGATAAGTAAAAAATTCACCTAAATCAAATAAAAATTTAGAAATCAAAGATTATAAGTTAGGTTTTATAATGAAACACTTCCCCTTGAATCTTGGCATTTCCCACAATTTCTGGGTCACACATTTGTCCCATTTATTTATTTTTATATTTTCCGAGGACAAAGCATTAAATTCATGAACGAGTATCTAGGAACACAAATCTGACCATCGTCTATAGTCTTTGTTAGTTTTGCTTGGAGTGCAAATTTGATTTGTACTACACGAATTCATGAGAGGTAGTAGTTGGTTCAGCATTTGCACTTTACTTTGGACCAATAAAGATTCAGTTTCATCTTCCGGTTATCCATCATAAATCATAACTCATCTTTAGCTCCTGTTTGGGAGTGCTTTCCTAATAAATGATTATGAGTCTTGGTGAAAATTTGCTTTTCAGAGTAATTAGGTATTTTGAAAATTACATGATAGGTTAAGAGGGGCAGAAACACAATAAGCGTTTTCTTTCTTTTCCAAAAAGCACTTCAAAGTGCCAAAATTTTGAGTTTATTCAAAATAGACTTGTTTAAAAAAAAACACTTGTTCAATCGGACTTAGGCCAAGTTTGGGGTTACACTTATTTTGGCCGGGACTACATCAATAAGAACTTATTGGCATTTAGGAAATAAGTTCGAAATAAGTGCTTATTTTAAAAACAAATTCTTATTGAAGAAGCCCAAAATTCTAGCTTTTTTTTTTAAGTTCTTATATAATAAGCACTTATTTGAAATTTTGATTCCAAAATACTCCCCAATTAAATAAATGCCAATTATGCCCTTCAATTGACGAAAAAAAAAGGTTTGGCTCTTCATTAGTTTCTTTTTTATTATCTTCTCCAAAGACCAACAGTGCGTGGAACTGCAGTCGACCGGTCAACCAAATAGGGTATCATCTCTTTTTGTTTTTTTTTTTTTCGTTTTTTCATACTTAAATGATCAACCAGGTAAAGTTTTTTTTTTTTTCATGTTGTTCTTCAAGCCAGCCCTAGTTTCGATAATTTCTTCTCAATTATCTTCTCCAAAGACTAGTGGCGAAATTACAACTCGAACCATTCAACTAGGTTAAGTATCCTCTCTTTTCGTTTTTTTTTTTTCATTTTCTCATCCTCTCTTAAAAAAATAACCGTTCCTAAATTTCCCCACATTTTCTAGATGCATGTAATGTAAGTGGTTATTGGTGTGGTCCTAACTAAAAATTAAGCGCTTTTTTCTATAAATGCTTAAAAATAAGAATTCCCAAACAAGGTCCAGATATGCTGACCACAACAGGGGTTGCACCCATCAATTAATTCACTCTGTTAATTGGGATTTGGGGTCCATTGCCTGGTGGGCCCTAATGATCCAGCTTAGGACCATCAAAGTCCACACTCACACATGACCTTTGACCTTCCATATCAAGTCTCTGTTTGGTGAGAGATATAAAAAGAGTAAGAGACTTCGAATACTAAATCTAGGTAGAGAAAGCTATTACATGTATTTCCTTTCTAATGAACAAACAGATTATTTTGGGCTACCCAAACACGGCCCCCCACCTCCCCGAAAGAGAAGGAAAAAGAGCAAAAAGAAAAAGAGACACTCAAAAAGAAACACTGAGTTCAATTCTTGGCCGATTCTTCCTTTTTATTTGCTTCTTCTTCAAGCTCGAAAGCAGAGACGGGGAACGAACGAGAGATTCCGGCCGGCGTTTTGAACGAGATCTTACCGGAAGCGGGGTCGTCGATGTAGATATCCGACAGGGTAACCCAAATCAGGAGTTCCTTACTCTTGACCCCGGTCAGCTTCTTCATCCGGTGGTTCTCCACGAAGGCGGTGATCTCATTCGCGTACGAGACCTGTTTCCCGATGCGCTTGAAGGTGTGCTGCGTTCCTTTCCTCTGCTTCAGCCAGACGAACCCGGCTTCCCTGTTGTAGCCCACTTCCTCCATGCCGTCCAGCGGCAACAGACCCTTGGGCAGCGATATCTCCTCCAGAAGCTGCAGCGATTTTTCCTTGCAGAGAGAATCTCCATGGTAGATCTCCGCCTTCTCTCTGTAATTCGCAATCGCTTGACTCGCCATTGCTGCTGTCTGAGCTGGTCGCTAAGGCTTAGTTAGGATAAGGCAGAAATAGAATGGACTGAAGAAGAAGAAGAAAGCAAGAACGAAATACGGGTCTGAGACTGAGCCCTGAGGTGGGATGCAGAATGGACTGAAGAAGAAGAAAGCAAGAAGGAAATACGGGTCTGAGACTGAGCCCTGAGGTGGGATGCTGGCTGGATGCAGAGGGAGCCTCTTATAGATCTTCGGGTTAGTTGAAATTATTTAATTGCCCTTGTTGATTTGTTGTAATTCTTTTGTGTTATTTGATAAGACTGTTTGGGTTGGATTTGGAGTTGATAAAGAGAAAGTGATTAAGGCACATCCTATTTTTTGGATAAGACACACGTAACCCTAACGTCCCTAATAGGGGGAGGAAAAAACCACATATTACAAGACTACCCTTATATGTTTTAGTTTATCGTTACAAACACTAAACAGGGGTTTATTTGTCTTTTCAACGTGGATATTCTGTGCTTATCAAAACCAGTTTCAATGTTCCAACATCCAACCTCCATCGTCCTTGCAAAACCTAACGTCACCAAGGCCCTAACAACTAGGGGAAAAGAACCATGTATGACAGAACTACCCTTACATTGTTTTAATTTATGGTTGGAAACAGTGGTTTATTTGTCTTTTCAACATGGATATTCTGTGCTTATCAAATTTCCATAAAGAAGGAACGAGTTATTTGAATGTTCCAACTTCCAACTCCCATCGTCCTTGCTTAGTTGCATGTAAACGTGGCCGTTGACTTACGTTGTTATTATGAAATGACCTAATTGACCTTGTTTTTGTAAGTGAATTACATTGCGAGAATAGGGTTAGGGCCATTGGCCGACACTGGAACAAAATTTTGGATTGCACGTTTATCTTCAACTTTACTCGGGCCATGTAGATGGGTGAATGGTGATCTCCTCAAGTAGGGCAAAGGCAAATGGTCAATGTCATGGGGTCTATTTTTATCATAGTAGTCACATGGAACGTGCGTGTTGCACGTGCAATTGACCATAAAGAGAGGGATATAATTGGACTGAAAACATGGTGCCTAGATTGGGCCTCGGAGTCCGAGGAGAGATAAAGATATAAGTATAAGGATTTTCTTTCAAAATTAGAAGTTTTTTTAGGGTAAAATTTAAAATCCTAATCACAAAAGCCTCAGCCTCCATTTGATTTATATAGGAAGATTTGGGTGGGATGGGAAAAGATGGGATGGGATGCGATAGGAAAGTGTAAAAATTGAAGTTTCCATTGTTTGGTTGTATTGGAATGGGATGGGAAAGTTTTAAAGGGGATGGAAATGGTATTGTTCACCTTCCTCTTCAGACGAACAGAGGCGATGACTACCCCTTCATCTCTCACCTCTCGCACTCTCTTTCTCCTCTCTTTGTCTTCTTCTTCATTTCTTCTTCTTCTTCTCATTTCCGCCTCTCTGTTTCCTCGACCTATACATCAACAACCCATGCTTAAACTCAGGGATAAAAAATTCTTCCACCTCATCTAAATTCAGTCTCGTCAATGGTGTCTAGCCTTCCCTCAAACCGTCAACGGCCGGTACTGGTGTGACCTGTGCATCCCCGTTGCCGGCCTCGGACATGATGTACACCGCCCCATTAAACGATGCACTTGTTCTCTTTTGAGATACATGCAGAACAGAACCAAGAAAGGTTGAGTGTGTCTCTCCTTGTTTCTTAGCTTTGTCGTTCCGTCTAGCTCGGTTGAGTATCCTCGTCTAATAATTAGTTCTAGCTTGTCAATGCTCGCAAGATTTTTTCTTCCTTTCTAATCACTTAAGAGGTTTTCTTCAACGTCTGTTTCAATGGAAAATAGAAAGCTCGTTCATATGGACCCACTAGTTGCATTTTGTTTACCTTCTTGCTCCAGAACGCATGCTCCAGTTGAATTTTGGAGATTGAACTTGTTGATATTTATGGGAAATTATGATAATTCTGGCATTTTCTGAGGATTTCAACATGTTCGTATCATTTCCGACTTGGAAAGAAAAAATTGGTGTCTTCATAGTTTCTGAGGATTTCAACTTGCCGGAGAAGATGCATATGGGACTCTCAGCATTGACTTCTCTAGTTTCTGCTAAATTCATTTTGCAGAAACTTTTTGGAATATTCGGCGTGGTCGCTGGCAGATTTCTCTGGTTTACACTAGCGGTAGGTAGCATGCGTTTTGGAGTAAGGACTGTGTTGCTGTTAATGCGCGTGGACCTTCGACGTCATCATTTACGAGAGGAGGGAGGGAGGAGGGAGATGAAAACTCGAATTTTCTCAAATTTTTCCACTAGGGTCGCACCAAAACCGTGCAACCCCGAATCCTTGATTTTGGGATCTAGCATCCTACCTTTTTCTCACCCCATCCCACTCTTTCCCTCAAAACAAATATGAAAAAAGGGAATATTTTTTCATCCCCATTCCACAAAGCAAACGGAGCCTTATGGTTTCATTTTCACAAAAACCTTCCTTATAGTATTGAAAAAACCTATAGTTACCTCCCTTTTCTTTATTGTCATGCACACAAAATGTTATTCTAATGCATTAGTGATAATGCACGATCTGGTGATCCCTGTTGGCGGATAGCTTGGATGCCAGTGTGTTCAGGTTGCTTGACCCTAGGTGGGCATTCCAATGCTTAAGTCAGCAAAGAGTTTTGAGAGAGCTAAAAGGCGAGAGAGCTAGAGAGCTAGTGAACTATGAGAGATAAATCATGTGTATCTTTTCTGAGGAAGGGGACAATCAAGCTGTCGTGAGGCTCACGAAGCGCGTCCAAGATCTCTGGCCCGTATGGTTCGGAGGTGGTTTAACGCTTGGAGGTGGACTCTGCATAAGTGGGTAGTGCTTATCCAGTCACGCTCGAAGCGGACAAGGTGATAAGTGGCTCTTCCGATGTGGCGTCGTGATCAGGGGCGGAGCTAAAAATTTTTTGTGAGGGGGACCAAAACCAGAAGTGAAATGGGGGAAGGGGGAATAAGTATGGATGGGCCCATAGGGGGGGGCAACCATTGGGGTGGAGAGTTTGGGAGGGGGGAAATTTACATGGAAACCTTTATTTCCAAGTGAAGAATTCTGGACCATAGGGGGGGCCATGGCTACCCTGGGTCCCCTTGGCTCCACCCCTGATTGTGATCCCAGGGAAGTTAGAGATGATAGCCCGCTTAAGGAGGATGTTGCCTGGCACGTCAGGCAGGTCACCAATTGGGTCCCAGTTAGGTCGGCCCTAATGCCGAGGTCCTTAGCTCGATCGTGGTGAGGTTGCCACCTGACTCTCCGTTAGGTCAACAGAGGTAGGTTGCCTCTTCTACCGACCTAGTCCCGTCAAGATCTTATGCCTTTAGGTCGACGGAGGTAGGTCACCAACTGAGTCTCCGTCAGGTTAGCGGGAGGTAGGTCCCCTGCTGGGTCTCTGTTAGGTTGACGAAGGTAGTCATCACTTGAGTCTCTGTTAGGTAGGTGGAGGTAGGTTGCCTCTTCTGTCGACCAATTTCTATCGAGATCTTATACCATTAGGTTGGCGGAGGTAGGTTGCCAACTGGATCTCTGTCAAGTTGGTGGAAGTGTAGATAGGTTGACCACCATGTCATGCAAGTTGCTACCTGGACCTCAGTCTAGCCGGTGAGACCTTGACGGGAGGTCTCCCTTCGTGCGGAGGTCTCAAACTCGGTCCTAAGGTGGTCATCCTGATCCTGATGAGGTGTTTATAGGTCGGCCATGGCAAGGTGGTGACGAAGTGCCCTCAGGGCATGCAAGGCGCATCCGACGTGGTTCCAAGTAGGTCTCCGTCATTTTGGCTAAGGCAAGTCATCGCTTACGTGATGTTGGGGTGTCATGCGACGATTCTGGGATTGCCACATGGTGCGTTGTCACTAGAGGGCCAAATCTGCCCTCATTAGTTGTCCCCCCCCCCACTCCTGAGTTGAGGTCAAATCGATGAAGGGAGTAGTTCACTGCACGTCTCTAGCCCAAAGTGATAGTTCAGTTGTTTTTTTTTTTCCTTTTTTTTGCGCCAACCCATTTTTCTAGCTTGAGCTAGAAGAGTCTAAGGGCTAAATGCGGTACTAGGCAGAACATCGCCATCTTGACCACTAGGTGCAAGAGCGAACTCATCAACACAAGGAGAGGCACAACGGGCACTCCGAGGACATTCGTCGAGCTAGGGATGTAGCCACTGAGGAGTTCCCTCATTTGCCTGTGTACCTCAAGAGTGGAGTTTGTCATGCCTGCCCTCAAGAAGGGCTTCAAACTATGCCATGCTTCCTTAGGTTGCTCCACTCAGAAATTTCTATGTGGTGTCCCTCAAGCAAGTCCTTGAGTAGGTAGTTGACAAGGTCAATGCAGAACCCAAAATCAAAGTGGAGGATAGTGGAGAGGGCAACAAGAATGATGCCAATGAGGGTGCTGTCAACAAGGACAAGGACAACATTGCATGTTTGAGTGAGCCAACGTGCGCTTAGTGCGGGTTGGTCATCTATTGTCATCGTGTTTCGAATTGATTGGCTTGAGGGAGCCTTAATGCTAAATGTAGTCTAGCTTCCCATTTGTAGATTTTTGTTGAAGTGCGTGTATCGCGTGTCAGCTCATCCAAGTCACCAAAGCGGATCTCAATCAAGTCGATAGAATTTGGTCGACCCTTATGCCGACCTGACCATGCCGAAATATTAACAGGCTAATTTGCTCTCAGCACCTCGGCCTGCACACACCTCATCACCTCGGCAGGGCTGACCTGTAAGGGTGGCTCCACAGTCTGTTGGTCATCAACTCCCATGGGAACTGTATAGGGTTAACCTATGGGAGTGGCTTCACAGTCTGTTGGTCGTCAGCTCCCACGGGAACCATACAGGGCTAACCTATGGGGTTACTCCACAGTCTGTTGAACGTCAACACCAACGGGAACCATGGAGGGCTCAACCTGTGAGGGCAGCTCCATAGTCTGTTAGTCGTCAACTCTCACAGAACCATATAGGGATAACCCGTAAGCACCCATGGGAACCATGGAGGGCTCAACGTACTGAGGCGGCCCCACAGTCTGTTGGTTGTCAACTCTTACGGGAACCATACAGGGCTAACCCTTCAACACCCACAGGAACCATGGAGGGCTCAACCTGTGGGGGCGGCTCCATAGTCTGTTGGCCGTTAACACCCACGGGAACCATGGAGGATTCAACCTGCAAGGGTGGCTCCATGGTATATTGGTCGTTAATTCTTACGGGAACCATACAGGGCTTACCTACGGGGTAGCTCTACAGTTTGTTGGCCGTCAACATCCATGGGAACCATGAAGGGCCCAACCTGTGGGGCGGCTCCACAATTTGCTGCCATCAACTCTTGCAGGGAGCATGGAGGGATCGACCCACGGGGGTGGCTTCACAGTCAGGGCTGGGAGATTCTGTCTGGGCCGATCATTCTAATTCTGCCCCCTGTGGGGGTTCCTTCAATCCAAACATTGTTGTTGTTGCTTGAGGATTACACTACTTGAAGCTCAAAGAATGGATGAGAACTTAGCTTTTGTGTATTGTGTCCCCACAGACGGTGCCAATTGATAATGTGTAGTCTAGTGATCCCTGTTGGTGGACAGCTTGGGTGCCGAACTGAGTAAGTCTTCTAACTGAGGAAGGGGATGCCTTCATATAGGCAAGCTGTCATGAGGCTCACGAAGCGCGTCCGGGATCTCCGATCCGTCTAGTTCGGAGGTGCTTTCACACCTAGAGGTGGACTTCGCATAAGTGGGTAGTGCTTATCCAATCGCGCCTGAAGCGGGCGGGGTAATAACCGGCTCTTCTGACGTGGTGTCGTGATCCCGAGGAAGTCAGAGACAATAGCATGCTTAAAGAGGAGTTTTCCCGGCATGTCAAGCAGGTCACCAACTGGGTTCCAGTTAGGTCAGAAGGGTCTCATGGGAGGTTGCCCCTAATGCCAATGTCCCTAGCTCAATCGTGATGAGGTCGCCACTTGTGTCTTCGTTAGGTCTGTAGAGGTAGGTTGCCTCTTCTATTGACCTAGTCCTATCGAGATCTTACGCCGTCAGGTCAACGGAGGTAGGTCACCAATTGAGTATCTGTTAGGTCAACGGAGGTAGGTTGCCAACTGAGTCTCCGTCAGCTCAATGGAGGTAGGTCGCTAACTAGGTCTCTGTCAGGTCGACGGAGGTAGGTCGCCACCTGGGACTCTGTCAGGTTGACGGAGGTAGGTCACCACCTGAGTCTCTGTTAGGTCGACGAAGGTTGGTTGCCAGCTGGGTTTCTATCAGGTCATTGAAGGTAGATAGCCAACTAGGTCACTGTCAAGTCGGCAGAGGTGTAAGCAGGTTGACCACCATGTCATGCAAGTTGCTACTTGGACCTCAGTCGGGTTGGTGAGACCTCGGCAGGAGGTCTCCATTCGTGCCAAGGTCTCAAGTTCGGTCCTAGGGTGGTCGTCCTAATCTTGACGAGGTGTCTATAGGTTGGCCATGGTGAGGTGGTGACGAAGCGCCCTTAGGGCATGAGAAGCACATTCGACGTGGTTCTAAGTAGGTATTTGTCATTTTGGCTGAGACAAGTCATCACCTACGTGATGCTGTGGTGTCATGCGACAATTTTGGTATCGCCACATGGTGCGCTTTTCACTAGAGGGCCAAATTTGCCTTCATCAATTATTTTTTCAATACCCATTTTACCCTTACATTTATCAATTTACATGAAAGTTTACTAAAATACCCCCAATTTTTTTTTTTATTTTTAACTAGAAAAGATCTCTCGGTTAGATTGAAAAGAATAAAATAATTTCACTCTATAAAAATATTAGGTCTAGTGAAATTTAGAAGGCAAATCTAGCATTTTAAATTATATTGAAAGATTCCCTAATAGGTTGAAACTTGTAAGGGTAATTTCATAACTTTTAAGTCTTGATTACTAGAAACTGTAAGGGGAGGTTTTTATGAAAGTGAAACCTCAAGGGAGATTTTTATGATGTTGGAGATTTTAGGGGAGGTTTTTATATTTTACCCTTTTTCTTGCTAAAGAAGCTAAACAACTGGGGGACGGAGGCACAGGTAGGATTCGATCCCAAATCTCCTCTACACCAACAGGAAACATTACCAATCAACCGGTTGATACCTTGTTCAAAATGAGAAAATTTGAGTGTCCGTAACTAGGAATGGCAACAAGTAGAAAGGAGCTGGTTTCCGCATACTCCCTCCTTGATCTCAAAC
Organism: Nelumbo nucifera; assembly: GCF_000365185.1. The sequence goes on along the minus strand of NW_010729213.1, from coordinate 917,443 downwards.
ACATGTACCTCAAAAAGGAAATAGTTGTTTATTAGAAAAACTACTTTGCATTGTAATGTAAAATGTTTGAATAAGGAGTTCATCAATATGTATGATTATTCTTTTGGCTGCATTTGTTTGTGATACAAATGCAAATATGCACAATACATAAATACTAGGGCCGTCATTGGATAGGGTCTGACCCAATGAAACTGAACGGATTGAACTAGTTTTGGTTCCACGATCAATATTGATGGGTTGATTCCGGTTCCTAATCTATTGTCCCAATTATATTATTGGTTCGAAACTGGTTTTACCCAGTATCAAACTAATTCAGACCTGACCCGGTTTTGTACAATATATGTATATATATATATATATATATATATATATATATATTCAATGGACGCAAAAGATTATACAAATTTGTTAGTGTTTGGTAGATTGCATGGGAACAAACGTTAAATGCTCAATTACCCATCTTCCATTTAATGGTGACTTTGCTTATCTATGCCCAAATGAACCATTCTCTCTCTCAACGTACCTTTTTATAAATGGAATTAACAAAAGGAGGTTGTCTTCTTTTTGTTATAGCACACTCAACACAGGTTTAGATTTCCTATTCACTTTCTCTACCTGCACCATCTTCAGTACACTGTACCTGCACATTTTATGGGACAAGATGGCAATGTGTGGCTCCAGATCGGCTTTTATCAGGGCAAATCTATGCTCACACCATTCTAACAGTCTTTTCCAATCTTCTATTAGAATTATCTCTCCATAAAATAAAGCACACAAGTACGAAAATATTCTCAATACAAGACAGTAAAAGCTGCTCGATCAAGCTTTACCCTGACTGAAGCCAAACTTCCATAGTAGTGGGCAGGAAACCCAATTTGATCCAACATATGTGAAGTAAAAAGGGGAAGCTTTATATAAATCAAGACCATGAGAATTGATCAATCAGGCTGTTGATTCGATCTGCTCCATGCTTACTGATGGATCATTTTACAAATCCAACCTAGGTCATGTTTCTATAATGGAACCACAAGAGAAATGGCATAAGCATTGGACTTTCATTTTACTGGATCCGAGTGGGACTTGATCCCTGTTCCAATGTAAAATTTATTTGGGTTAATGTACCTACAAAATACAAAGTGGGGTTGGGTACCGTACGGGTATTTAATTCAATCGACTGATCCAATTTTATCAAATCATGGTTATGTTTATTTAGGGGGCATTCTTTTTCTGGATTTTGAAAGGGGGAAAGTTGGTCAATGGGATTTTGATTCCCATTGACCAAGAATTCCATGTTTTTTTTTTCAGATTTATGTGGGGATCAGAGAAAGTTTATTTCTTATGTGGGTAAATAACTTTCCCACCTTGGGAGAAAGTTGCCAATACTTGAATGGGACAAAAATGCCCCTTATAATAATGAATTTTTATGACTAAAATAATCATTGCCTTATTTACATAGGAAATAAAAGAATGTGGATAAATGCACTTACCTAGATAACTCTTTCCTAAAAAGCACTTATTTGGGTAAGTGCGCTTACCCGGAAAAATAACTTACCAAAAAGCGAACTAAGCCTTAATTCAATGAATTGATCATCAGAATTGTAGCTAATGGGTTAATTATAAAGCCAAAAGAGTACCAATTCTTGATCCTTCCCTCTTTCAAACTACCTGTTTTCTCCCGGTTTTTCCTTATTCCACATACAAGAACAACCAGATACAACTAGAGGACCACAATTTCCATGTGTCAGTCCTTCAATAAGAAGAAGGGTGTATATTGCAGCCATGACTGGGACCAGCTGAGGCGTTAGCTAACCTGGATTGAGGGTTGTGCTGACATCACAGGGTGTTTCAATGGGACCGGATTTTCAAGTGGGAAAATTTTTTAATGTATTCTTTAAGATTTAGGAAATTTTGTCACCTGATCACACAAACGCCCAGTAGTTCTATATTCTGAATTTCTGATATTTTGTCACCTGATCACCTCCACCCCGTCAATCCAAGAAAATCCATCTTGAAGAACCGAAAAGAAATTCAAGAAAACTAATGCATTCAGCAAGACTGTATGTCTACTGTTTATCCCTCACTCAAGAGTACAAGTTTAGGTTATTTCTACCTACATGAGTCATCAGCCATGACTGTGTGGGAAGAACAGCATGGATGTATGCATTGATGAGATGGAGATGGAGACGAAGATGAATATGGAGTAGACTTAAAAGTGGGTTTTCCTTGCTATTTACAGTTTGACATCATAACCATAAATTTAGGAATTTTTAAAAATATATCAGTCACGTGATGTCAAATGTGAATGGAGTGTGACAGAAAGTTAACAGCTAGCAAGGGAGGTTTTAATCAATTGTCAAAAAACTTAATGGTACTTTAAGATAATATGTAAATAGTAAAGGTATAGTTAGTCAATTTCCTAAACCATAGGGATGCTTTAAGAAACTTTCCCTTTTCAAATTAATAGAAAAGAGGGTCCTTGAATTCGGGTTTCTTAAGATAGATATCTCCATATATCTTGATGCCTAAAAAGAAAGTTAGCAACTAGCAATATTAATATATACTACTTTAAAAAGTACAAATAGCCTCAAGGCTATTTCTGGAATTTTTTAAGGACAAAAGTTATCCCTTTATATTTAAATTTATTGATAAAAACTGAGGGCAAATAGAGTAATTGGTTATTGATATTAAATGAGTTGTAAATAGGTAATTTTAAGATATTCAATGCATTCAATTACCTCTCATTAAATCCAACATTCAAGGAATTAACTTACATTCACCTTCATAAATCCCCTATTTAAAACATTTTTGTTTCTTCTCATCATTAAGTTCTATTAATTAAATCCATACATAATAAATTAATAATTCCAATAACATAAAAACTTATACTTTTAAAATCTACCTAGAAAAAATAGTGTTTTCATCTAAGTGGTGGTAAGAAATTAAACCATTTTGGGTCAAATGGGCCAATGCATATTGCCACAATTAAATAATAAAATTCAAAATAGATAAAATGCAAAAGATATAAAAATTAAAAATAGTTAGGAACATTTTAGCATCATATATTTGACATGTTAAACAATAATAAGTATGATGAATAAGAAATGTTTTTATTAATGATGGAAATTTAATGTAAAATTTAAAATTAATTGGATATATATTTTCTCATTAAACCCTATATTTAAGATATATTTTTTATCATTAAATTCTACTGATTAAAGACAACATTAATTTTAATAGTATAAAAATAAATATTTTATAAATTAATTTGAAAACAAAACTATTTTCTTCCCTCCCGGTGGTGGGTAAGCAATTCAACCATTTGGGGTCAAATGGGTTAATAAATAATGCCATAATTAAATAATAATAAGTTAAAATAAATAAAATATATAATACAAAAAAAATTAGGCATATCTCTAATATTGTATATTCATTATACTAAACAAAACTAATTATAAAAATGTAAGAAGTATTTTTATTAATGATGAAAATGAAATTCCAAATATAAAATCAACCTAGAAATGAAATGATGTTATAGTCAAATAATAAAATTTTTAAAAATAGAAAATGCAAAGAATCACAAATATAAAAAATAGAGAAAAAATTGGACATATATCTAATGTTATATATTTCTAAAAAATAAAATATTGGGTACATATTGAATATTGTACATTCATTATATTGAACAAAAATAAGTATAATACATAACAAATAATTTTATCAATGATGGAAATGCAAAACAAAATTTAATATCAACCTAGAAATCAAACTATTTTTCCTTTTGGGTGGTGGGTTTGTGGTTTAGGTCAAATGGATTAATCGATGACATGATAGTTAAATAATAATTAAAAAAAAATAAAAAAATACAAGTAATCAAAAGAATATATTAATTATGTCAAACAAAAATTTAAGTGGTATAAGTAAAAATTATTTATATAATGTAGATGAAATATATAATTTAAAATTGATCCGAAAGCAAAGCTATTTTCATATTTAGATAGTTGGTCGATCAATGGTTCAACTTTTCAAAGAAACTCATGATGTCATAATTGAATAATAAATATTTAAAAAAGATAGAACACAAAAAATGAAAAAAGTGTAGAATTTTGTTAAAAACACCTGAGAACATTTCTAATGTTCTATATTAATCATATTAAATAAAATTAATTGTTAAAATAAAAATTTATGTTGTCACAATTAAATAATAAAATTTAAATATAGATAAAATGTAAAAATTTAGGAATTAAAAAAAAATTGAAAAAATTTTTAACATCATATGTCCTTCATTTAGAACTAGACTTGTTCATGGGCCGGACCGGGCCGGGCTTGGGCCGGGCTTTGACTCTTTATTAACAAAAAAATGTTAGGCCCGAGCCCGAGCCCGGCCCGACCAACGAGCCTACAACTTGGGCCCGAGCCCGGCCCTGATAAAAAGCCCAAAGCCCGACCTAATAAAAGAAATTCAAAATTTTCCCTATTCAAATAGACATTATCTATTTTAATTCATATGTTTTTTTCCCCAATTTAAATGAACAATGGGCCTACAAGTGAATCAACAACCTTCTCAAATCAAAAAAATTATTCAAATGGACATCACATTAGGTTTCTATAGGTCGGGCCGGGTTTACTTAGATTTAACTATAAGTCGGGCCGGGCTGGGCTCGGGTCGGGCTATTTTGGCAAAGCCCGAGCCCGGCTCGAATTTTATGCGGGTCGGGCTTTTTGGCGCGAGGTTAAGCCCGCGGGCCGAAAAGCCTATGCAAGCCCGTCTGGGGGTCGGGTCGGGTCGGCTCGGCCCATGAACAAGTCTATTTAGAACAATAATAAGTATGATTAATAAAAAATGTTTTTATTAATGATGAAAATGGAATACAAAATTTAAAACCAATTGGAAATAAAACTACTTTCCTATACTCTCTCATTAAATCTCATATTTAAGGTATATTCCCTTTTTAAATCCTATATTTAAGATATATATTTTCTCGTCATTAAATTTTACTAATTAAATCTACAACATTAATTTTAATGGTACAAAAATAAATTAAATATTTTGGCAATTAATTCGAAAACAATACTATTTTGTTCCGTCTTGGTGGTGGTAAGCAATTCAACCATTTGGGGTCAAATCAGTTAATAAATAATGCCATAATTAAATAATAAAAAATTAAAATAAATAAAATATATAATATAAAAAATGAAATTGGGCATATCTCTAATATTATTGTATATTCATTATACTAAACAAAAATAAGTACGAAATGTAAGAAGAGTTTTATTAATGATGAAAATGAAATTCCAAATTTAAAATCAACTTAGAAATGAAATGATGTCATAGTCAAATAATATTTTTTTTTAAAAAAATAGAAAATTCAAAGAATCACAAAAATAAAAAAAATAGAGAAAATTTTGAATACATATCTAATGTTATATATTTATAAAAAATAAAAGATCGGGTACATATTTAATAATATACATTCATTATATTGAACAAAATAAGTATTATACATAGAAAATAATTTTATTAATGATGGAAATGTAATACAAAATTTAATGTCAACCTAAAAATGAAAATATTTGCCTTTTTGGGTGGTGGGTTAATTGTTTGGGTCAAACAGATTAATCAATGACATGATTGTTAAATAATAAATCTTTAAAAAATTAAAAAGTACAAGTAATCAAAAGAAAATATATAAAAAATATATATTAATTATGTGAAACAAAAATTAAGTGCGATAAGTCAAAATTATTTATATAATGTAGATGAAATATATAATTTAAAAGTAATCCAAAATCAAAGCTATTTTTTTATTTGGATGGTGTATTAATGGTCCAACTTTTCAAAGAAATTCATGATGCCATAATTGACTAATAAATATTTAAAAAATATAGAACACAAAACATGAAAAAGTATAGAATTTTGTCAAAAACATTTGGGAGAATTTCTAATGTTATATATTCATCATATTAAATAAAAATAATTATTAAAATAAAATTATGTTTATTTATGACAGAAATGGAATAAAAAATTTAATAATAATAATAATAATTGTTATTATAATTTAGGGTAAATTACAAAGGCCCCATGTACTTTGTTTTACAACAAAGACCTCCCTTGTACTTTGATCGTAAGACAAAGACCCCCTTCCGTTAGCCTTCCGTTAAAATCCACCATTACAATATTCTTTAATCCCCATACTACTCTTGTAATACCTATTCGGAAAAAAACACTATTCATCTTCCCTGACCTCAGGATATACAAATAGTAGCAATGGTAGTTGTTGCAGCGGCGGCGGACTTCCGAAGTCCTCTTTCTCTCTCTCTCTCCCGGTCTCTCTTCTTCCCCTTCCCCTTTCTCTCCTCTCCTTCTTCCCAATTTCCTCTATTTTCTATTCCTTGTAGATGGAGAGAGAGTAACTATTTTCCGTTCCTCTCCAACACCTTGTCTTTCTTCTTTGATAGAGACAATGGTTGTGGAAGCTGTGTTGCTCCCCCAGGTGCATTGGACTGGTACGCATTGAGGTCCTCGCTTGACGACTTAGTTGCTCCGCCACCAATTCCACCACCACCTCCGAAGGCCATCATCATGGGAGGAATTGATCCCGATGACGGACTGGTAGGTAACCCTAGTTGAAATTTTTGGTGTTGTTGAAGAGGTGGAGGAGGTAGTTGGGGTTGGGGAGGTGAGATCCTACTTCTGCTGCCGTTGTGGTTCTTATTATGGTAGTAATAACAATTCCCCCCTGATTGGGGCTCCCCATTCATCTCTTTCCGGTGGAAGTTCCTGTGACAGTCGCACGTGGCGCATTTTAGGGCCTCTAGGGTCCATTCCTTGCCACTCGGCATGAATTCGCCAATCTTTTGACCCCTATTTACCCCCAACCCCATTCAACCCGTACACTCTCCCTTCTCGCCATAAATTGGAGCTGCCCAATAACTTTTCATTTCTAACCTGTTAAAATTGTAGTCATAAATAATGCCTTCAACCAAAATGCATAAAAATTGCTAAGATTTTGGTAGCAAACACTACAATGGGCATGCTATGGACACACCGACCGGCAGCGCACTGCGGCGCAGTCATAGGCAGCAGCATGCACAGCAGCCCGGCAACGCGCACAGTAGCACGCACCGCCCGGCAGCACGCAGCACGCACTGCACGGCAGCAGCACTAGGTAGCAGCACGCTCCTCACGGAAGCAGCACTACGAGACGCGCACACCACCCGACAGCAGCAGTAGGGCGGGGCCCACATGACAGCTCATCAGGATGGACCCACACTTATCTTACCACATCAGCTCTACCGGCCAACTCACCGCTAGCTACACCATTCCTCATCCCTTATCTTATCTTATCCTTATCTTATTTTATCTTCTTAAGTAAGAGTTGTGTTACCATTAGGAGTTTTAGTTTGAGTAGGTAATTAGGAGTTTTAGCTTGARTTGGATTACCCTAGCCTAGCCGAATCCAACAAGGAATTCCCTTCTGTAAYCTCCTATTTAAGGAGCTACGAGTTGAAATAAAGCATTCAGTTTTCTAGTCAAGAAAAGAGTAAGGAGAGTTCAGGTGGTCTCTTGGACAAATCACCCATTCAGAGAGTTCGGGTGGTCTCTTGGACAAATCACCCATTCAGAGAGTTCGGGTGGTCTCTTGGACAAATCACCCATTCAGTTTTCGCAATAGGGTCTGCACGCAAGGGAGGCCGCAAGGGAAAGCAGGGCTTTCTCACCATGGACCAACCCGTGACGAGATTCTACGCGCAGGACCATAACATTTGGTATCAAAGCCAAACATCACGGGCGATATGGAGTAGCTATCATCCAAGGTCAACGAGTTGGAACATAGGCTAGCAGAAACCAGCATGGAGGTTCGTGAAGTCAAGGAAGACGCCCAGGAGCTGCGACGCCACCTGGAAGCATTCCTCTCCAACAAGGAAATGAGTTCTGAGGGAATCGCCAACACAAACAGTCATCGTCCGGACTGGGCAGAGGCATCCAATGAATAGCAGATCGCTGCCCCTACAGCCACAGTTATTCCCAAGGATCAGGGCACGGAGGATGAAACTGTAAAGTCTCCTCCTTTGGTCGGGGACAATGTCACGAACATTATATTGGTACCTGTAGAATGCGCTCCTTTGTCAAAGACAGGTGGGCTTGGCGATGTTGCTGGAGCTTTACTGAAGGCCTTGGCTCGGCGTGGACATAGAGTTAGGATTGTGGCACCATTGTATGGTAACTATGCAGAAGTCCAAGAAGCAGGAGTGCGCAAGAGATATAAGGTGGATGGGCAGGATATGGAGGTAACTTTTCAAGCTTATAGTGATGGCATGGATTTTGTGTTCATGGACAGCCCCATGTTCCACAATATTGAGAAAAATATATGTGGGGGAGGCCGAGGAGATATTTTAAAACGCATGGTTCTCTTTTGTAAGGCTGCTCTTGAGGTTCTCTTTTGTAAGTATACCCGGTGCGTTCCTGTGATCCACAACATAGCACACCAGGGTTGTGGTCCAGTATGCGATTTTCGTTATGTGGATCTTCCACAAAACTACTTCAAACTACATGACCCAGGTGGTGGGGAACACTTCAAGGTCCTTGCAGCTGGCCTGAAAGCAGCAGATCGTGTAGTCACTGTAAGCCATGGTTACGCTTGGGGGCTGAAAACTAAAGAAGGAGGCTGGGGTCTGCATCAAATAATAAATGAGTGTGATTGGAAGCTGAAGGGCATCGTGAATGGGATTGATGCAAAAGAATGGAACCAGCCTTATGCACTGAGCTATGGGACAGCCCCTGTTGTTCATACTGTTGGTGGACTGAGAAATAGTGTGCAGCCGTTTGATCCATTCGTAGAGTTCCAAGCCACATATCCGGAATTCGAGCTTGAGGACAAGCTCGTAGTCCAGGAGGGGTGTGATGTTATGGACACACCGACCGGCAGCGCACTGCGGTGCAGTCATAGGCAGCAGCACGCACAGCGGGCCGCCCAGCAGCACGCACAGCGGGCCGCCCAGCAGCACGCACCGCCCAGCAGCGCGCACAGCAAAATGCACCGCCCGGTAGCGCGCATAGCAACACGCACCGCCCGGCAGTGCGCAGCACGCACTGCATGACAGCAGCACTAGGCAGCAGCACGCTCCTCACGGAAGCAGCACTGCGAGACGCGCGCACCGCCCGGCAGCAGCAATAGGGCGGGGCCCACATGACAGCTCATCAGGGTGGGCCCACACTTATCTTACCACATCAGCTCTGCCCGCCAACTCGCCGCCAGCTACACCATTCCTCATCCCTTATCCTTATCCCTTATCTTATGTTATCCTTATCTTATTTTATCTTCTTAAGTAAGAGTTGTGTTACC
>NW_010729213.1:879310-892228 GCF_000365185.1 Nelumbo nucifera | reverse complement strand
ATACCAAACAATCATGAATCAAACATGCACTTTATTTATTTACACTAAATATCAAAAGTACATCAAATCAGATTGAAGCTAAGGGCATACAAAACTGTCTAACATAAACAACCATTTTAGTTGACTTAGAGAGAGAGAGAGAGAGGTGTAGTGGCTCTAGGTAGCAATACTTGCAGGTTATTACATCCATCTCCATGATGATAAGGATGTGAAAATGATCAAATTGAAGATAAGGATCTTATGGTGAGCGAGTGTCATTGATTCTGATAGGAAAATGTGGAAAAAAAGTGCTATTTGATATTTGGTGCCTTCTACCTCTTGGAGGCCCAAATCAAAGTGCTGTTTGATTATGACAGGATTGTTTGGAGGCCCAAAATCTAATGTCAATTTTACTATGAAAGTTGCATATGATAAAATCTTCTTGACTAATTGTTATAATCTCACTCCTAATTAACTGCTGATTTTTTTTTTTTTGCAAGAATCGGTGCTCCCCAAAACTAAAAATGTTTATGTTCTTTCTTCTCACAAATAAGCTCCCTTCGAATATAAATTTAATCAGTAGGGACATCAACATTGATGGTGCTTGTGCTCTTTGTGGGGTTGAGGAAGACATTTTTAAAGATTGCTCCTATGCCAGACAATTGTGGAGTATTCTTGACTCCAACATTGATGTGCAAATTATGGAATTATAAAGATGGAGTAGATGGCATTGATGTGCATTACTTCATAAAAAATAGTGTGATAGTTCTGTGTTTTTTATGGAAGAATAGAAATGATAAAGTGTTTAACAATAATCTCTCTCCTCCTCCCATTCTTATTCAGAGAGTGCTAAATTTTTTGTGGACCTTAAAACCAAGGGTGAGCATTGTTTGATTAAAACTAAAAAACTTAACTGAAAATTTAAATTTTGGTTTTCAGGTTTGGAAATCCAATTAACCAAAAAAATCAAATTAACCAAATTTTATTATCTATATATAATGCGTATATAATATCTATAATATATATTAAATTATATTGGTTTTAAAAATTCGTTCTATTCAGTTCTGATGAGGCCAAAAATGGTCCCACCAATAGATGAAGCACAGAATTTGTTCACTCCCTCTGATCTGATGAGGTGGCTCGGATCAGGTTCAACCTGTGGTGCGAGTACAACTACAGTGTTGAGCTATGATGCCAAGCTGGGGGTCCGAGCTAAGAGTTGAAAAGGAAGAGAGGTTAGAGTGCCTAGGTATCTTTTTACCCAAGGGACACTCCGATGCTTAAGTTAATGAATGATCCTTTGTGTGAGAGAACATGAGAGACTGAGAGTTTATGTGCGCATATCTTTTGGAGTGGTCCTGAGGTCTTTTTATATCTACCTAAGGTTTAGATGCTGTCTGGTAATATCTCTGAGCCTTGTATGGAGCTGTTTCCTAAATCTTGGGGTGTACTGGTCAGTTATTTTCTAGATCCATACGGTGGTTACAGGTTGCCTACTGGTCTAGGGGCGGTCAACTCAATGGACCGTTCTTCTATGTTGCGGTTATAGCGCTTGCACGGGTGTTGTTTGGGGGGATGTTTCGGGCAAGCTGGTGGCTGATGGAGGGTCGAGCTCACCCTAGCAAGGCCGTGTATCTGATGTTGACTGCCACGTGTTACTCCAACGAGCTGTTCTGTTGTGTCAGACATTGTGGGCCGAGCTCGCTCTAGCTCGACTTCGTACCTGATATTGTCCGCTATATGTCGAGCTAGTGAACTGTCTTGCTAAGTGGGACGCTGTGTCACTCACAGTATCCACGTGTCCATCATCAAGTGGTTTGACCAAAATGCCCCTCATCAATAGCCTCCCACTCTCGAATTTGTTATTTAGCAGACGAAGAGAGTAGGGGTTTGTTGTTTTTTTCTTGGCTGTTTAGGTTTACCTCTTTTCTATCTACAAGTTCAATCAGTCCAGTTCTGTTTTATTTGATATGGCGCTTATAGTGAGTCTCACTTTGGTGGGCTTTTGAATTTTGAATAGTGCGCACCTCCTTCGATTTCCACGATTGGCACAAAAATGCTCGCCTTTTAGAAATTTTGCACTTGGTGGGTCGTAGGATTTGGCGTGTGTATCAGTTGTCAGTAGCCTACTAGTCGCAAACGCCGATGAAATGTGGGAGACGTGCTTCTATCTCTTTCGAATTTGGGTAGTTAATTCTTCTAGGTGAGCTTTTAAATAAGGGGGGCCCTCAAGGTCCCCACTTTGTCTTTGGACTTTTCCGAGTGAGGTAAGGATTTGGAGTTTCCTACTGAGGCAAGCTCTACTTCTTATGGGCGAGCTGTGTTTTCCTTCTTTTGGTCTGGAGGTGGTTGTTTCCAAGTCCTTTCCAGCATCTCCTCCAGTGAGTATTTCACTTCCAACATGTCGCATAGTTCTGCAGAGGGTAGGGTTCATTGTAGCAGGTCAGGGGAGGAGTCTAGATCCTCCAATGAAAATTCCTTTGAGGTTTTCTATGATGAGGTGATGGTGGGTAGGCGGGAGGAGGTCGAGGCTGCGACAACTTCCTTTGGGGGAACCAAGTTGTCAGGGGATGAGGTGGTAGAGCTGTGTCATAGATACGAGATCCCAAATGAGTAACAATGGGTTACGCTTGGTCCTAGTTGTTATCCTTGGGAGCATGGTACGGAGGGTTTATGTGTCTATGAAGAGTCTTTGGCAGATGACCTTCATTTTCCCCTTCATCTCTTCATCATTGTTGTCCTGATGCGCTATTGGGTGTCCCTGGGCCAGCTTGCCTCCAACGGGGTTAGGATGCTGGTTGGGTTAATCAGTTTGTTCCATCATCGTGGTTTCCCCCTGAGCATTGAGGCCTTCTCAGCTTTGGTGCATATGAAGCGAGTTTCGGGTCCCTTCTATTTTTGTCTCCCTTTCTGTAGTGGGAAGAAAATGTTTAACTTCCCAAATAAAGTTAGGAATTGGATGAATCGTTTCTTTTTTTCTTGAGAAGGCATGTAGTTGGGGGTGTAGTAAGCTTGGTACAATAGTGCAAGGATGACAAGTTGTGGGCTGTTGTTTAGCGGCTCATACAAGAACGCGTTAAAATTAAGGATTTTCTGGCCGAGCCAATGCTTGTGCAAGCGGGCCTAAACCGAATAGGTGGGTCGGATGCCTGGCCACTTATTGCACATTTAGTTCAGTTTGCTCATCTGTTTAGACTTTCCCCTTGTTTTGATAATAGGTGTTTTTTCACTTTTCCAGGTATGGTGAGCTTGGCCTCCATGATGTCTACTGAGCGGAGATCTGCTCGCAAGAAGCGTTGAGCTAAGCGTAGGCTATCGTGGGGTTCTTCCTCTTTCGAGACCCCCTCCCCCATTGTTGACCTGGAAGGTGAGGGGGACCCGATGCTTGCTGAACCGGATTCTATTGTCCTTGAACCTGCATGGAAGGCGGGCCCATATCTTTCCGACATTCCTCCTTTTACTCCTTGTGTTCCAAATGTCAAAGTGATTGACCAATTGAGTGATGCTCGGATGGTGCTCCAGATTGGTAGGGGATACTACTTCTGGTGGATATGTAGCGGATTGTCGAGATGGACCTCACAAAGGCTGGAGCCTAGATGACCCAATGTATTTTGCAGGTGCACTCTCCCCCCATTCTCTTTCTTCTTTTTTTTTTTTTTTTTACCCTGGTTCTTTTTCTCCTGTAGGTGAACTCTTACAGCTAGGCCTTGCTAGATCGCACCTATTCCTGTCAAAAGGAGCGAGCTTGCCTGCAGGTCAATGTTGTTTTGCTCAACATTGAGGTGCAGAATCTCAAGTTGGACTTAGAGGGGGAGCGTGTAGAGCGTTAACATTTGTAGCGTGAGCTATCTGAGGCAAGGTCAAGGTGTTCTCAGAAGGAGTGTCCAGGAGCTGAGGAAGCTAGAGCGGAGGCAGTGGCTTCTTTCTTGAAGTCTCCTGAGTATGAAAACCAGTGGGTGTTGGATGGTGTTCCTTCAATGGAGAAGGGCTTCAAGTTGTGCCACCCCTATCTCAAGTCTCTCTGGCTTGATAATCTGATATTGATGTCAGCTCCATCACTTCTCAGAGAGTTTTGCCTGAACTTGTCACCCAAGTGGATGAAGAGCTGCTAACCACGGAGAAGGAGGAGGAAGACGACGAAGAAAAGATCGATGGGGGAGAGGGCGAGGAGGCTTATGATGGTGCTAATAGTGACGAGTAGCCTGCTTCTCAACTCGGCCGAGGGATCTGTTGTGATGTCTGGTGGATTTCCTTTGTTGTTTCCAAGGGCTTTTCAAGCTCTTGTTATGATTTTGGGGGCCTACGTGCTCCTTATTTGTCCGAACTAAAGAACTCTCTTTTTTATTGTAGTAAAGAAATCTTGTTTTTTCTGATATTTCGTGCATGCCTATTTTGCGCCATTCAATTACGTCGTATTGTTCCGAGTTCTTATGCTGCCTACCAAGCTGTTTTTTGGTATGGGTGACCTACCTAAATCCTTGTTCATGCGAAGTATCGTCATAAATTGTCTATGTTCCAGGCCCAAGGAACTTTTTTCCCTTCGAGTGTCTCAAGCTCATATGCGTTATCACCAAAAACTTTTGAAACCCAATAGGTCCTTCCCTGTTTGGACTGAGCTTCCCTACTCCAGGCTCAGGTACCATGATTTTCCTGAGTACTAGGTCGCCGATCCTGAAATTTCGCTTCCTGACTCTAGCATTATAGTATTGCACAACACGTTGTTGGTACGCTACAGTCCGAATGTAGGTGAGTTCTCTTGTTTCTTCTAGTAGGTCAAGGTTAGCTTGTAGTTCTTCCCCATTTGTTCCTTCGGTATATGCTTCAGATCGCAGGGTTAGAATTTCTAATTCTGTTGGTATTATGACTTCGGTCCCATAAGTCAGGTTAAAGGGTGTTTCACTGGTTGCCATTTTGACAGTGGTCCTATAGGCCCATAGCACGTTGGGTAGCTCGTCTACCCATAGTCCTTTGGCTTGAGATAACTGAGATTTGAGTCCTCATAATATTGCTCTGTTGGTAACTTTGGCTTGCCCATTAGCTTGGGGGTGTGCCACTAATGTGAATCTTTGCTCTATTCCCATTTGTTCGCACCAGTCTTGGAATTAATGTCTTCAAACTATTTTCCATTGTCGAATATTAGCACTCTTGGTAGGCCGAACTTGCACACTATGTTTCGCTAGAAAAAATTTTGGACGTTGCGAGCTGTTATTGTCACTAGGGGTTCGACTTCCACCCACTGAGTGAAATAATCCACAGCTACTACCCAAAACTTTTTTGGTCCCTTGGCCGATGGGAAGGGTCCCAATAGATCTATGCCCCGCTATGCAAATGGCCATGGGCTGGTCAAGTATCTCAGGTCGGCAGCGGGTTGGTGTAGGATGTTCGTATGCCGATGGCATTGATCACAGTGTTGGACCAGCTCGGCTGCGTCTGCTTTCATGGTGGGCCAGTAGTATCCTTGTCATAGGGATTTTTGGGAAAGGCCCCTGCCCCCTAGGTGTCCTCCACAGAGGTCCTTGTGGTTTTTTTGTAAAACTTGATTTGCCTCATCTTGCCTTAGGCATCGTAAGTAGGGTATCGTGAAGGATCTTCTGTAGAGCAGCTCACTTACTATCACGTAGCGAGCTGCTTGTCACTCTACCAAGCGAGCTGCATTTCTTTCTGCTGGTAGTGTGTCATGTTTTAGGTAATTGTAGAGTGGGTCAATCCAACTTGGCCCAACGGTAGTGATATTGACGACCTCCTCACTCGCTTTTTCTATCGATGGTTGCGGTAGTTCTTTGATGTAGATGGTTCGTTTTGTCAAATCCAACATGCTCACTAATTTGGAGAGGGCATTAGCCTCTGTATTCTTCGATCTCAGGATTTGTTGGACATGCCATGACTTGAAAACTGGTAGGAGTTCTCTGACTTTGGCAAGGTATGCGACCATGGAGGAGTTTCGAGCCTCATAATTCCCATTTACTTGGTTTACAATGAGCTGTGAGTCGCTGCATATCAGCACATGTTTGGTTGCTACTTCTTTTGCCAATGCTAATCCTACTAATAGGACTTTGTATTCCACTTCGTTATTTGATGCTTGGAATAGAAACTAGAGCACATTTTCCATCTTTGTTCCGTAGGGTCTGTATAGTATTGACCCAACTCCGCTTCCACCCCGATGAGATGAGCCGTCCACGTGAAGTATCCAAGGCTCCTTGTCCCAGCTCGCTTTCTCACGAGGTAGGGGTGTCGTGCTGAATAAGGCTTCTGTTGTTAGCACCATCTGCCGAGGTAATGGTGAGCTGAAGGTACACTTGACAATAAAATCTACCAAGACCTATGCTTTTATCGCTGTGAGTGGCTCAAAATGGATATCATATTCACTGTGCTCGATTGCCCATTTGGTGAGTCTTCCCGAGATCTCAGGCTTTAGGAGAATTTGCTTCAATGGTTGGTCAGTTAGCACCACTATGGAGTGTGCTTGGAAATAGGGTCTCAACTTCCGGGCGGTTAATACTAAGGCAAATGTGAGATTCTCAATGTTTGGATACCTCGTTTCGGCGGCCTGGAGTACTTTGCTAACATAATATACAGGTAGTTGTGTCCTGTCTACCTCTCTAACAAGGACTGAGCTTACTACTTCATTACTTGCAGAGAGGTAGAGTTTGAACTTGTCTTCCATCTCTGGCCTAATTAGCAGAGGGGGTGAGTTGAGGTATTACTTCTGTTCATCAAAGGCGAGCTGACATTCCTCTGTCCACTCGAAGTCTTGGTTCTTTTTTATGGCCTTAAAGAAGGGGAGACACCTCCCAACTGATTTGGACATAAACCGGTTCAAGGCGGCTATTCGCCCTATTAGTCTTTGGGTTTACTTAACCATCTTGGGTGGTCTCATATCTAAGATCATTTGGATTTTTTCCAGGTTGGCCTCTATGCCTCGCTAGCTGACAATGTAGCCCAGGAATTTTCCTGAGGTCACACCAAAAGCACACTTGTTTGGGTTTAATTTTAGGTTGTGCTTTCGCAAAATATCAAACATAAGTTTTAAATCAGAAACCAATTCTTTTGAAAACAAAGTCTTTATAACCATATCATCCACATAGAACTCTACTTTATTACCAATTAACTTGGAAAAAACACAATTCACTAATCATTGGTAGGTCGCTCTAGCATTCTTTAAACTGAATGGCATGACCTTGTAATAGTATAGGCTTGTCTCAGTAGTAAATGCGGTCTTCTCCCAATCTTCAGGGTCCATCAGGATCTGCTTGTATCCCAAATAGGCATCCATGAAGCTGAGCAGTTCGAATCCTGAGGTCACGTCTACCAAGCGGTCTATGCTGGGTAAGGGGAAGCTGTCTTTTGGGTATGTATAGTTTAGGTCCGTAAAATCTATACACATTCGCCACTTGCCGTTTGCTTTTTTTACTAAGATTGGGTTCGCTACCTAGCTCGAGTATTGTACCTCTTCTATGAAGTTTGCAGCTAACAGCTTCCCTACTTCTTCATTTACTACATCCCACCTTTTCGGGGCAAGGTTTCATTTCCTTTTCCGGACTGGTTTAACTGCAGAGTCCACATTAAGTTTATGAGTTATTAGCTTAGGGTCAATTCCAGGCATTTCAGTTGCCGACCAAGTGAAAACATCTATTTTTTTTAATAAAAAACTTACCAATTCGGATCACTGGGGATCTTTTAGGTGAGCTCCTATCTATAGCACTTTCTCTGGATCAGTTTTGGAGACTTGTATTGCTACTGTGTCTTCGGTCAGGTGAGCTCCAGCATCATTCAATCCAAGGATCCAAGAGATCATCAAGCAACTCAAGCTATCAAGAGAGCAGTTCGACCATTGAGAAGCAGAGTATGGAGAATTCGAAGATCATGAGCAACTAAGCTTTTCTTTTCTGGTTCAAAGGGGGAGGTTTGATTGAGTCGTTGTGAGGTTCTGTATTTAATTTAAGATCTTGCTTTCTAATTCAAGTATTCATTGATTCTTGTGCATATTTTCATTGGATGTTAATGTTAATTAGTCAGACAAACTGAATTAATGTTGATTTTCCTACTGCTATCCATAGTTCGGTAATCCGTAATTGTCACGAATAGTGGTACAAGTAGCAATTAGGTTAATATCTTTCTGGGTCAATTGTTCGTGACAACCTTTGACCAATGTATTGACATATTTTAACCTAAAAGGAATCGATGGAACAGAATTTGATAATTGCAGCTATCTCAATTATTGATATTTTGGTTTAACTGTTTTCACAAAGCTTAATGCTATCATTAGTTGATATGGAACACTATCGTACCCAGTTGATTAGTGATAAGTGTTGATCGAATGTTGGGTTTGGTCAGCTGATTTAGGAAAATGCAAGGTTTATTTTGGCTATCCTAATAAATCTAAGGTTAAATGCTTGAATTGCAAGACTACCAGAGTCTACCTTTGATCGATGGCCAATTAACTAACCCGAACCCTTGAACCAGAATTGGGTAAGACTGATTTCTCTTGTTTGTTTAGTTTGCTATTACTCTCTTTTAATTTCAGTTATTTAATTTTCCCACTCAGTGATAATATTCATTCGGCTGAGAGATTACTATTAGCTCCCTGTGGGATTCGACCTAGTACCACTTTTACTACAAATATTTTATTGTGGGACTAGTACTAAATTTGAGGGTTTCGACAACCCGTCAGTCAACTCCGTGGACCGTTTTCCTGTGTTGTAGTTATAGCGCTTGCACGGGCGTTGGTGAGCTGGTGGCTGACAGAGGGTCGAGCTCGCCCTAGCTCGGCCACATATCTGATGTTGACTACCACATGTTACTCCAGCAAGCTGTTCTATTGTGTCGGACATTGTGGGCCGAGCTCGCTCTAGCTCGACTTCGTACCTGATATTGACTGTTGTATGTCGAGCCAGTGAACTATCTTGCTGAGTGGGACGTTGTGTCACTAATAGTGTCCATGTGTCCATCATCAAGTGGGTTGACCAAAATGCCCTTCATGAAGTTCAATTTTTAACCGGATAAACTATTTGCTCACCCCTACTTGAATTAATTTTCAGTGTGATGAAATTTCTCCAAGTGGTAAATCCCATTGTGTGTAGTACACTTCTTTCTCTTTTCAAAAAAAAAAAAATCCAATGAAGTGTCTTTGGGAGGGAGTTATTAAAATTAATTTTGATGCATTTTATGATTCTAATGGGTTTTGGGGTATTTCTTGTATTGGTAGATATCATCATGATGAGGTCCTTGACTCGAAACCATATGCTTTGGGGAGTACTACAATCAATCTTTTTGAAGCATGGACTGCGTGGGAAGTCCATAACCTTGTGCTCAACTTTAGGAACCAGCCTATCATCATCGAGGGAGATTCAGAGCTAGTCATTGACTTTTTAAGAAAGAAGGTGAATCCATCGTGGAGAGTGAAGACTTTGATCAATGAGTGCATGTTGCTTAGGCTGTGTTTGGTTGTAATGTAATTTTATTTGCACTAGTACAAATACATGAAAGTGCAAATTTAAATAAAATGCAAATTCTCGTTTAATTTTGTTTGGGGCTTTACTTTATTCTGCTTCATGTCTTAATTCATTTAGTTTGTATTGCAATCAAACAAAATAAGCTAAAATTTGAAACAAAAATAGGTCAGAATTTACACTCAAATAATTTGCTCTGCCATGGTTTTATTTGCATTACAACCAAACATAGCCTTAGTGTTCTTTTGGATTGTGGTATCTACTACCAGCATGTCTTCCGTGGGGCCAATGTAGCAGCTGACTAGTTGACATATGCAGATTTCTTTGGTTCTTGGTCGAGTCATTTAGGTTTGCCCAGAGAGCTTGCTGTAATTTGCTTTTTAAGATTCATGAGGCCGTGCTACCCCGTCTTGTGTAGCAATTTTCTTGTTTTAATTTGCCAAAAAAAAAGAAAACAAATTATGGAGAGAAGAAAAATTGAGAATAAACTAAATTACCCATTGCAGCAGACAACGTTGCCTTTCTCAATGCCAATCAAGAATCGTTAATTCTATGTCCTTTGTCATGCAAACAAAACCCATATTGGTTATGCAAGTAAAATAAAATCAAAGGGAAAATAGGAATTTATCTTTCCTTCCTTGTATCTATAATGTGGTAAAAGCTGAAAAGCTAAGAACTAGTATTAATTGAGCTGGAGACGGCTCTTAAAAGCTTCCCATGTCAAATCTTTCTCAATGTACTCAATATTGGCAGGGTTGAAGGGCCCTTTTATTCTGTCTATGGACTTGATAACTGCCCTTGCTGGAAGAACACTTCTTGATGGGTTTGGTGAAGTCCTGTAGCTCAAGCAAGATGAGAACCCCTGCAATGTTACATGGAATTAAACCATATTCATCAAACAAGTTCAGATTATAATTTGAACAATGTCCTTAGTGATGTCCATTTGAGAGGGCTGAAGAGCACAGATTCTACCCTTTCAAGGTGAGTCCCACATGAACAGCCTACAAACTATGTTTGATGAAAAAATCCCTAGAGCCCAAATCAGCTGTTAGGCATTCATTTGAAGGGTCGTCTACTTCAGCCTCTTTAAGGACTCGTTTGGGAAGGCTGAACTGAGGAGTCAGCTATTCTGGTTCAGCTGCTTAGAAGTGCATAGGATAAGCTAGTAGGGATCCCATGGTGCGGGAAGTGCTCTCCCCGTCCCTGCGGGGGCAGAGGGAATCACCCCCATTCCCGCCCCACGGGGATCAGAGAAAAAGGAAAAATTGCCATCCCTAATTGACAGCCAATTTGGGCATTCTAAATTTTTAGCCATGTGACCAAACGCAGCTTATAGGCTGTTTAAGTGGGGTCCACCTTAGAAAACCAAATCTTCCATATGGGAAATAAATAACTTATAATCTGGAGGGCTTCAAAGCAGCTGAATCAGATTAGCCGAATCTTCAGCTTAGCCCTCCCAAACAGGATACGTTGAATTCTATATGTTGACAAACCTTCATAAGCAAACTCACCTTGAAGATCAGCACTTCCTCTTCTTGGTTATCCACTACTGCTCGTACTAGAAGAGCCTCATTCCTGGCTGACTCGCTGTAAGATTCTAACATGGCAATCTCTGAATTGTGACCATATTCTTCATCAACGACTTCATCTTCATCTTCGTATCTTACTCTTCGCCTTGAATTGCAACGAATGCTCTGCAATCTCTGGCTTTGCAGCTTGAAAGCTTCAATTGGATTAATATTAATGCCTCTATGTAGAGATGAAGCCTTGTTTGAGAAAAAAGGCAGGCAAGGCCATGAAGAAAGGTTTGCTGTTAGTCCTACTTGCTTCAACATAGATAGAAGTAGCTTATGAGAAAATTTCTCGACTTGGGGACTAGAATAAGATAAGGTGCCACTTCCGCTTCTATAAGGACCACTGATTTTGGAAAGACAAAGTTAGGGATGGCAAACCCAACCCATCATGTGGTCCATTCAATCCACCCACTTATGTCTCAGCGGGTTTGAAATGGGCTGATTCATTCATTGGGAAGATATAAATGGGTTGGGTTGGATGGATTATGAATACAACAATTCGATCTTCTGCATGAATATGGTTCTGAATTGAGTGTGAAAGTCCAAACCCAATCCATATCCAATTCAAATATTCCAGATTTGGATTATCTGTTTACATATTCGGATCAGAATATGATATGAGACCCCAGCAAGATATGATCAGATCTAAGTTTTTTCAATAATCGGATTGAATTCAGATGTGTCTAAACCGTATCTGAATTAAAGCCAAGTCTCTCTTTTTGCAGGCTTCCCTCTTTGATATATCCACCATATATCAATGCACTAGCGGAAGGTAGGGGTGAGCAAATGGGTAGATTCTACCCGGAATCGAATAGAATTGACCTCGAATCAGTCTTGAACCAATCCCACTCAATCTGTTATTGGATAGGGTCTGATTCCAAATTCTTGGAACCGATCCTCACCCATGCCGGTTCTATAGTCAAGGGGTCTACCCTATCCAAATTGAACCGACCTTGGTTGGCCTAGGTGGAACCTTCCTTGGAACTGAACTAGCCTTGAAATAAACCCCAAAATACTTTTGAAAATGTGAAGATTTGAGCTCAAGCACTCATGGTTATAAAGGCGATGGTCTCACTTGGTGATTTTATCATTTGTTTTCATTTTATTATTTGAATGTGTACAATAAGTAGTGAAAGAGGTAATATTTACAAAATTTAAATTTAAATTTATAAGTTTTGAACCATATAATGATAATCTACATATTAAGTTATCCAATTTAATCAATAAATATAATTTAAGTTTCAAACTATTATTATATTTATTAAAAAACATGCCTTTTTTTTTGAAGGGAGAGAGTAAAGAAGGTACAAGTTCCATGGGTAGACCCTATAACCAATCCTAGAACCACCAAGGCCAGAACCAACCTTCACAAGGTAGGTTCCGGCTCCAAAACTTTGGAATTGATCCTTAGAGGGTAGGTCTAGGTTTTGTCATGGAATCGAGCCGAACAGACCCTTGCTCACCCCTAGCGGAATGGGCCCATGTTAAGCATGGACATGAAGATAGATGTGTGGTCGATCACCTATATGTCATTTATTTGTAATTGATCTTGTTGCTGCCAAGGATGGGCTAACAGAAACAAGGTAATTTCACTTCCTTAATTGAGGGCTAGTACGTCCGAGGGTTGATGAATCTGAGGGCTTCAGTGTCCGACCTGAGGATCAAAGAGCACGTCAAAGGCCTTGGGTGTTATCCCAAGAGCGGAGACTCCGACGATCAAGTTAGCCAAGTGCGTAACAAGGGGTCGGACGAGGCCTGAGAGGAGGAGCCCAGATGAGGTCACCCGAGTGCTAGAGAGCTTGAGAGTAGGAAAAGCCAAGATAGGTTACATAGGGAGTGATGCACCTATTTATACTTGAGCTCACCAGGGAGGTGGTTGAGGTTTTTACCACCAGACGGCTAGGTTACATAGGGAG
>NW_010729213.1:813061-863614 GCF_000365185.1 Nelumbo nucifera | reverse complement strand
CCAGCAGAGGTGATGACACCCGAACTGGCAAAAGCACGGAAGTAATCATAGCCGACCTGACAGAAGCCTAGGAGTGAGTGCGCGAGGTGGTTATAAAAGGCTCTCTACCTCCCAAGCACATGGTATGCAAACATTGCGCTATCTGGTTTTATCTTGCCTTTGAAGGATTCTAACTTGAGCTTCGGAGCCCTTACACCGGGTTCCCCCGGAGCTTCCTCATCTTCTCCGTTTCAGGTTCCCTACGATTCAGTTCAAAGGCAAGATCGTTGACAGCTAAGACCGGCCAGATTGCGCACCATCACTTACCATAAACACCTCTCCCTGGATCTCCACCGGCACCGCTTTCGAAACCTCCTCCGGAGCTCGAGCCCAGATTATTAGCCGGACCGCTTCCAAATCCTTCCATCATTGGAAATTCCAACCGTCTGTTGAGAACCAGGAGACACCAATGTTTGGGGTGTCATCCATCATCTGACGGTGGAGGAGAGAGGATTTACTAAAGAAGGGCTCCGCCATCCTCAGGACTTTGTGTCTGCTCTTATGATCGTTTGTTGTTCTTGCTTTTCTGATCATTTCTCCGATGGTTGCTCTGCCTCTCTACACCAATTCGTAGTGGATCGTTGATGAAGATGGGCAACGAGTGAAGCTGGCGTGCGTGAATTGGGCAGCGCACCTCGAAGCCATGGTGGCGAAGGGCCTAAGCAAACAGCCTTTGGACGTTATATCCAACGATTTGTTAGCTTCAGTAATTGGAGAATTATTTGATTGGCTCATAATTTACACTGATCTTCCAAACAAAAATCAGTGTAAAACTTTTTACATGACTGGTTCATCTTTTGCATTTACGTGATGGGCCATTTTTCAAATACATCGGTGTAATTTTGTATTTACATCGCATCCAAACTAACCCTTAATGTTCCAAAATCATTGTCTTTAACGTAACCATAGAAAACTTTAAATAATCAGATGAGAATCTTTTTCGAAATTAACTGACAGAACACTAATGAAGAGGGATCTTTAATTGTCTAGCGGCTAAAGTTTAGAGGTCCTTGGGGTCTTTGTCACTGACCCCATATTAGAGGGGAGTCTTTGTAATTTACCCACAAGAATCCTTAATGTCGGAAACATAAAATCAAATTACAAAAGTTGGAGGTGGTCCATCTTAACTACATAATTCCCCGTGGACTACAATAGCAACATATGAGGTAACTTTCGTTGCAAAGCCTACAGAAAGAAATGTGGTAATGTAGGTGGGAGGGTTATGGCATTGAGTAAATTAAGTCTGAAGGACAGAGGAATGGCACTCTCACTCTTTTGGTTAGGTAGATATGTCTCGTTTTTCATGGTTAGATATTTATCCTTGTAGATGCATTGCAGTGGATATGGCATCTCCTATCTTTAGAAGGATATTAATCCTTGTAGATTCACTACCTCTTATGTATGCTGAGGAGATTTACTGCCAATTATGTGGAGTGGGGTATCCACCATGTGTACTCAAGGGAGTCGTGGTATTCAAGGTATCCATTTCCTAACACGTGTCCCTATGAGGTCATTGGTCACTATCAAGGTTTTTAAAACTGAACTAGACAGTAAATTGGTCAGGGGTTTGGTTCTTGGGTCGAATAGTCCAATTGTTCGAACCGAACAGATAGCCTGTTCTAATAAAAAATAAAAAATAAAAAACCAGTCAAATCATTGAACGGTTCGAACGGTTCGACCACCTAGGTCAGTATTTTGTTGACCAAATCAACGATTTTTCGGGAAATAATGGTTCTGGGGTAAAATGGAACTGGTCATTGACTAGTTCTCAATTTTTCTAGTTTGACCATCCGGTCCGATCAAGTTTTGAAAACCATGGTTACTATCCCTACATCCAACATCTTGTTCGTCGGACCACCATGCCATTACTTTTGACATCATATGCTTTTAGGGTGGCTCATTCATTTTTACATCTTGCATGGGGGCATTTCTATTTCTACACTCCTACATTACCGCCCTTGTTTAATTTTTATGTTGGTAAGCATTGCAATTTTTTGGTTTGTTGTTTTGACACTTTTAGAGTTAGGTCTTGTGTTTTAGATGTTTCCTTATATAGCTCAACACCCCTTCTTGATTGTGTCCTTTTCTTTATCATCTTTGCATACTTTGTGTTTCTCATTTTCTTTATTAGTGTTCTATTTCCTCTCATCCTTTTGAAGGGATGGGAGATCCATTATATAGATGGCCGAACCATGCTGGGTGGCGGGGCGAAATTTCAAAAACTTTCTTACTCCCATCCAGGAATCATATTCCTAATTTAGAAAACTATATTTTCAAGGTTTGTTATTGTAACCAAACCGGACCAAATCTAAAACCAATATTAGGGAGAGGTATACCTAATACGGAATCCACACAAAAAGCTCCTCCCAACACAGGTGTTCACGCCCAAAGAGAGTACCAAATCCTCCCTCCACTGAAAAAGACACAGCTTAGGATGACACAGGATTACCAAGTGGTTATTCACCAAGAACGTCTGATTCTTCAGCAATAATCGAATGGGGTAGTGAGCATAGCTTTAGAATTGTTTCTTCTAGCAAGAAACAATATCAAGATCATATCTTAATCACTTCCAAGAGATGGGGATCAAACAAGGTAGGGCGGCAAGAGCAGAGAGAGAAAACTAGAGACAGAAACAGTCAAACTATGTAACCCTTATCAGGTCCGCCCTGCTCTTTATCTATAGCCCTTAAAGAGATAATCTCCTAACCAGATTAGGAGTTTCTTTATCAAAATCTTTATTTGGATCTGAACTCTTTAAGTGATAAGGATAATCTCTTATCTTATCTATAGATCAAGATCAGCTACTACTAATCAAATTAAAAATTCCCTGATCCAAATCTCTATTTGGATCTGGACTCTTTAAGTGGATAAGAGTTACTCTCTTATCCTTATCTACTGATCCATACCCATATTCACACCTATTTAATTAATCCAATTAACCCAGTTCGAAATGGACTTTAGGCCCATTAAGCTTTCAAGATCACTTCCTTTTAATGCTGGCTAACTTGGCTCTCTTTGTATGGTGTGGGACCTTATCATTGATCTACACATCAGTCACATGGATTTAGCCCAGCCTTAGTTATAAGGCTTCACCGAATTCACTGTAGGACACAGTGAACCCCTGAGTCCATCACCATGAGCTCTTAATGGGCTCAACATTTACACTAAATGGTCCTTGGGTCCAGTCATCTTATGAAGGCCCAAGAACTGTGGGTAAATGCAAGACTAGGCCATCAGGTATAACCCTCAATGGTCTTACACTTAACCTCTCAACCCATAATGATCTAACACTGCCCGACAAGAGAGGACCTCTCCCTCGGCTGTAAGGTACAATGCTGCACTCTCTACTCACATGGATCCCAGGAATTAAAACCTTTTGCAAACAATTTGTGAAATCATAATATATAAGTATATCTCTATATAAATATATTTTGCAAAACCAAATTTCAAACACATTTGAAATCCACTACCGACAGTTCAGGTTTCCATTAGAGAGAGTGCATTCTCCGATCATTCACTTTGTCCGACAAAGGGGTTGATCCTGTCACTATGATCACCCACTCAGATGAATTCTCGGACTATCCCAACATACCCAAGTTTTGACCCCCTCTAAGGATCTCACTAATTGGCATATCAAAGATAGCCCAATCCGACACCTAGTGTAGTACCATAATCAAATCTAGGCGTCAAGTGTAACATTCCAATTTTGCCCCATCTATCTCCAAGGTCCAGGGCAATACTAGAATTGGCATATCAAAGATAGCCCAATCTGACACGTAGTGTAGTACCATAATCGAGTCTAGGCGTCAAGTGTAACATTCCAATTTTGCCCATCTATCTCCAAGGTCTAGGGCAATAATAGAATTTGGTCTGGTTCAAGGTTTCAAGAAAACCCACACTACATGTAGACTTTCTACCATTTGGTTCTGGCTATTAGTTGGTATCAGTATACCCAACGATCTGTAGTGAACTACCATCGAATACCAGACAAAAATCCTTTTGTCCTTCGAAAGTATTCCAATATGTTTTTTATAGTTGTCCAATGCTCTTGCCATGGGTTAGATTGGTATCTACTTACTACACTCACTGCTTGAGCAATGTCGGGATGAGTGCATAGCATGGCATTCATAATGCTCCCTATAGATGAGGCATAGGAAATCTCTTCCATGCCCTCAATCTCTTTGGGAGCCTTGGGAGACATACCCTTGGAGAGAGTGACTCTATGCTTGAAAGGAACATTTCCTTTCTTGAAGTTCGCCATACTATATCTTTTGACAATCTTGTCAATGTAAGTAGACTGTGATAATCCTATTATCCTCTTCGATCTATCTCTATAGAGTCGAAGTCCGAGTCTGTAGGAGGCTTCTCCAAGATCTTTCATGGAGAATTGTTGCGAAAGCCACAGTTTTATCGTAGTTAACATTCCTACATCACTCCCAATGATTAGAATGTCATCTACATACAGAACCAAGAACGTAACCTAATCCCCACTGGTCTTCCTATAAACATAGGGTTCATCCAGATTTTGCTCAAAGTCAAACTATTTGACAGTAGAGTCAAACCGGATGTTCCAAATCCTAGAATATTGCTTAAGTCCATATATGGATCGATTAAGTTTATATACCATGTGTTCCTGACCTGCAACAACAAATCCTTGCGGTTGCTGCATATAGATATCTTTAGCAAGATCTCCATTCAGGAACGCGGTTTTGACATTCATTTGCCAAATCTCGTAGTCATGGTATGCTGCTACAGCTAGCAGGATCCGAATGGATTTAAACATAGCCATAGTCAAAAATGTTTCCTTATAATCGATTCCCTTTTTCTGAGTGTACCTTTTCGCCACAAGACGAGCCTTGTAGGTCTCAACTTTACCATCGGAGCCCTTCTTCCTCTTATAGATCCATTTGCAACCAATTACTTTTACCCCAAGGGGCGGACCTACTAGAGTCCAAACTACATTTATCTCCATTGAGTCCATCTCAGCTCTCATGGCATCTACCCACTTCAAGGAATCTATGTCCAACATAGCTTCCACATAAGTTATGGGATCCTCCTCACTGGTCGTGGCTTCCACCAAGTAACTTTCTTGGTCATAGTCATAACGAACTAGAGGCCTGGATACCCGGGTAGATCTCCTAGGTTGGTTATTATCTGGAGCTTGTAGGACATCTCCCATTACCCCTGAGCTCTCCTCATCGAGAACAACTTCTTGACAATGATTGTTCAGGATGTAATTTTCTTCCAAGAAATGGGCATTTCGACTATAGAACACTTTCTGCTCTCCTAGGTCATGGAATAAATATCCTATAGAGCCTTTGAGGTAACCTACAAATAGGCAACGACTGGTCTTAGATTCCAATTTGTCAGCACTTGTTCTTTTAACATGTGCTGGACAACCCCAAATCTTCAAGTGTCTTACACTTGGTTTCTTACCGGTCAAAAGCTCCTAGGGAGTCTTTGGAACAGATTTGGTTGGAACCTGGTTTAGCACATATATCGCAGTCTCTAATGCGTATCCCCAAAAGCATGTAGGTAATTCTAAGTGGACGATAAGTAATTGGACCATATTCAATAAAGTCTGGTTCCTCCTCTCTGACACACCATTTAACTTTGGTATAGCAAGAGGAGCCAGTTGTGATACTTATCCCATTTTCCTTTAAGTAGTCCCTGAATTCATCGGAGAGATATTCGCCTCCTCGATTTGATGAAAGGGCCTTAATGTGTCTCCCCAACTGTTTCTCGACCTCTTGCTTGAACTTTTTGAACTTTTCAAAGGATTCAGACTTGTGTCTCATTTGGTACACATAACCATACCGTGAATGATTATTGGTAATTGTTATGAAATAAGCATGCTGATTACGTGTCCTAACATTCATGGGACCACATACATTAGTATGTATAAGGTCAAGCATGCCTATAGATCTTTCAGGATTACCGGTAAATGCCTGTTTTGTCATCTTTCCTTGAAGGCAAGGTTCACAGGTTGGAAGATCTTCTACAGTTAGAAAATCCAAAGAACCATCCTTTACCAACCTTATGATACGATCTATGTGGCCAAGTCGGTAATGCCACAGGCACATGGGATTTACTGTATCACGAATTCTTTTCTTGGGGATTATTTCCGACATAGTTTTAGTTAAATTCATTTCTAGAGAAGGATGGAGAACATAGAGACCATTTTCAAGTTCTCCGTAAGTAATGAATTTAATATTCCGTTTAATAGTAATCATATTAATGAACAAAATAGAATAACCATCCATGCACAATTTTGAAACAGAAATCAAATTTTTCTCAAATAGACAATCTTTTAAGGTTACAACTCCTTCTCTGAAAAAATAAATCTACAATTCCTATAGCTGTAGCTGCAACCGTTGTAGAAGTCCCCAAGTAAATAATTACTTCTCCGTCACTCAGTCTTCTACTTGTCCTACTTGTCCTGAACCCCTACAATGTATTAAATGCATGAGTAGAAGCCCCAGAGTCAATACACCAGGATGCAAAAGTGACCAACATATTGGTCTCTATGACAAAGGATTCGAAATTACCTTGTTTCTTGATCTCCAGGTACTAAGGACAATTCCTCTTCCAGTGGTCGGTCTACTTGCAGAACTGGGAGGCATCTGATGTCTTGTCCTTCTTCTGCCTTTTAGGCTTGCTAACCTTTTTCTAAGGTTTCTTCTTTGCCTTCCTCTTCTTCTTGCTCGATTTTCCACCTTCAACAAGCATGGTTAGGCCCATCATTCTTTATCAGTTCTTCAACCCTCTACAACATATTGTTGAGTTCCTGAAGGCTAACATTTAGCTTGTTCATATTATAGTTCATAATGAACTGATTGAAGGAAGGAGGCGAAGAGTTCAAGATGACATCAACTTTGGTGACATGATCTATTCCAGATCCTAGAGTCTCTAGTTCATTAATGTATCCCATCATCTTAAGACAATGGTCATGAACAAGCTAGTTCTTGGACAAGTGAGTGGTCATAAACTACTTTAGGACCTTCTGAAGAGTATAACGATTTTGCTCTTTATACATGGTCCTTAGACTATCCAAGATATACTTGGATGTGAGCTCCGGGAAGCTCATGACCGACTAAAAGGATTTAGAGTCACCACTCATTTTTTAGAGAAAATGGGCCCTCATTTTCAATAGTGAAAAATCGATCTAAGTCTTTGATAGTGACTCCGTTTTCCATGGGAAAGGCACACAACCAAGAGGTTTCGGGTTCTAAGGATTGGGAGAGGGAAGGTATTAGGCACCCCTCTCTCCAAGCTGCTGTAGCAGCTCGATACAGGAGTTATTCAAATTTAGCTTCTTTTGGACGAAAACAGAAATGGTTGCAAGAATTTCCTAAATCCGGATGAACATGCTTTTAACTTCTCCTACGACTGATTATGAGGTGATGTTATCGGGTCTAAGGTACTGATTTCCCTAACACACTCACCTCTCTGACTCTACTCTTAGTCAATAAGAAATTGAAAACGATGGTTCTTCGACATTTTAGAACCTCAAGCAACCTAGAAAACTAAAAAAAAGAACTTACATTTTTGGTATATGCTTGATAGAAGTTTTCCAGTAGCTAAAAGAACTTCAAACGGAACTTGAGTAAGGCGGGAGTTAGGCTGAGCAATCCTGGGGTTAAGTTTAAAAGATAGGGAATGAGGTTTAAGCTTGGATTCGGGGATTAAGCAGAATGAATTAGTTACAAAACAATCTCTTCCTTCACTCTGGTCTCTTAGGTTGTCCCTCTCTAGGTCTCTTCTCTTTCTAGTCTTTTATTCTTCATCCGGTCCCCCCTCCCTTCTCAAGCTCAAGTTGGGCCTCTATTTATAGAGAAAATGGTCTGAAATTCGCTCAGCTACAATGTCTATGGCTGAGCAGAGTTCTTTCACCAAAATAGACAAGATTCTTTCAAAGAAATGGATGCTCAGTTAAGCTTTCTTATTTGGTGAAACATTTTCTTTGATTTGGGGGTGGTTTTTCTATGTTTTATGCAGCCAATGGGAGCTAAGGGCGTGTCAGACACTGTAGTCTCGTATTTGGGGCTGTTAGGGGCAGAAAATGTAAATTTGATGAACTTTTTAAAGTGGTTTTGTCTTTTCTTGGTTTTAAGTAGGGGCATGTTTGGTATTTTGGGTTTTTTAAGCTTATTAGGCTCTGTTTCATTGGTCTAGGTGTTATAATGGATCAAGAATGGATCTGACATCAGCCATCACCCATATAAGTCTTCAGGTTGGGCCAGATGACATGGCCATTTAATCTGGTGCGTCGAAACGGTATCTTTCTAGTTAAATGGTCAAATGTGCAAATATGGTCATGAAATTTGGTGTCCTGGGGTTTCTTGGGTTTCTGAACATAGTGGTAAGGTATGATTGGACAAACAAGGTCGGCAGGATTGAGATCTGTGGTTGACAAGTTTGGATCAATAAGATTTGCTAAAATAGAATCTTTGTTCGTTAAAGGGTCAAACGAGGGAATTTTGCGATGAAATTTGGTAGGTTGGCATTTTTTATCACCCTAAATCTAGTGGAAGTGATGGGTTTTTTATTAGAGGTGTAGATTGAAATATTTAATTCAGATCATGGTCTTAGCTTGTGATTTTTTAATTACGAGAGGGTTTGAAATGGAATCTTACCTTTTCAACGATCAAACAGAGGTGTTTGGTCGTAAGATTTGACATGGTGAGGTTTTTTGGGTTTTTATAAAGGTAAGGTCTGATTTGTCACATGAAGTGAGGATGATGGTTGTTGGCTCTAATTAATGGGATTTGTTGGAATAGGATTAAGGCTTGATGAGGGGTTAAATAAAGGAATCTTGAGCTACAATTTGGTGGGTAGGCATGGATTAAGGGGAGGATTCAAGTGGATGGTTCTGATCTGAGAAAGATAAGGTCAATCTTGGTAATCATTCAGGGTCATGGGATCTTGGTAAATTTGTGGTGGGATTCACTAGTTGATTACGTCTTAGTGATCTTGTGGTGATGGATATGTTGGATTTGATTTTGGAAGAGTTGGGATTTGGATATCACATAGATCAGGGCTGTTAGAAAAGGAAGTTGGTGTGATGAACAGTGGATCTTTAAAGTTAAAATGAAAATTGATGTGTAACTAGGTTATACTTTTGAAAGTCTAGGGATGATGTCTAATCGGATGTTGATATTAATCTCAAGGCTCTTATTTGTCTTGTGGGTTGTGTCAGATGAGGGTATTTTGGATTTTGGGAAGTCTCGAGTTGATCTGGTTATGTTTTTGAGTATCTAGGTTCTAAGAGGAGGGTACCAAGAGGTAGGGTGAAGGGACTGAGCAAAAAAATGGGTGCTAACAACTACCCCTCTTTGTAGTAGGTAGCAAGTTGCCGAACAACAAAGGAAATGAAGCATACAAAGATTTTTGTAAGGGCCAAGAGTTTGGAAGAGGGGATTTTGCTACTGGAGCTTTAGTCAGGGTTGAAGTTGATGTAGTGCAAAACCTTTGCCTGGGAGGTATTTTACCATCCCAAGCCTTTGAAGGAAATTGCAACTGTCAAGCAAACACAAGAAAAACATAGTGGTGCCATCCCAGAAATAGTTAGACTTGATTTTTTATTATTTACCAGCATTGATGATTTGATACTTATAGATTTTGAAAGATTGTTGATGTTTATGAATTTAGGTCTTTTGATAGTTGAGGTTATGAAGTTTGAATTTGTTATTTGATAGAAGCTTTAAGGTTAAGTTTGTTTGGGTTTGGACTTTTTATGTTATGACACTTGAATTGATGATTTGATGAAAGCCTATAAATTTTGATTTTTTTTTTACTGATGAAGATTGGATTTTTTATTTTATTAAGTTGATATGGATTTTGGTTTATATAGGTCTTGATTTTGATGAATTTGAATTTTCACGAGTTTTGAAATTATTTGAATGTTTGTTTTTTATGGGTTTTATTTGATTTAAATGTTTGATGAACTCTTGGCTTTTGATTATCTATTTGATTTTAATACTTTATGGTTTTTGGCTTTTGATTTGAATTTTTATGGGTTTTGATTTTTGATTTTATTTGATTTGTATGGGTTTTAATTGATTTAAATATTTGATAGACTTTAGCTTTTTATTTGAATATTTCATGGTCTTTTTGGGTTTTTATGGGTTTTGATTTTTGAAAATATTTGATTTTTTACAAGTTTTATTTCGATTTAAATATTTGATGGTTTTTTACTTTTAAATATTTGATTTTTTATAGGTTTTATTTTGATTTAAACATTTGATGGCCTTTAGCTTTTGATTAGCAATTTGATTTAATGGTTTTTGACTTTTGATTATGGGTTTTGATTTTTCAAAATATTTGGTTTTTTACGGGTTTTATTTGATTGAAATATTTGATGGACTTTGGCCTTTGATTTTTGAAATTGTCTATTTGATTTGAATATTTTATGGTGTTTTGATTTTTGAAATATTTGATTTTTTACGGATTTGAATATTTGATGGATTTTGACTTTTGATTTGAATTAGTTGTTTGATATCTTATGGAAGTTTACCAACTTAATATGGATTTTGATTTTTTGTTTTTCGGTTTTTGTTCTGTCTAAGTTTTTACGGGCTTTGATTTTTGTATTCAGTTACTTGAAATGTTCGATGGAAGTTTATGGGTTTTCATTTTTTTCTTTGAGCTTGTTTTTGAAAACATTTTATGGAAGTTTAATATGGATTTTGTTTTAAGTTTTTATAGGTTTTGATTTTTGAAAGGATTTTGATTTTTGTTTGTTTTTTTATGTATTTTGATTTTCTTTTTGATTTGGGATGGATTTTTATTTTTGTTTTGGGTTTGTACATATTTGATGGACTTTGATTTTTGTTTTGTTTTTTTCTTACAGGTTTTGATTTTTGACTTTGAGTTTTTACAGGTTTTGATTTTTGAAAATATTCTATGAAAGTTTAATATGGATTTTGATTTTTGAAAGGATTTTGATTTTTGTTTGTTTTTTTATGTATTTTGATTTTTGTTTTAGGATGGATTTTGATTTTTGTTTTGGGTTTTTACACATTTGATGGGCTTTGATTTTTGTTTTGGTTTTTTTTTACAGGTTTCAATTTTTGAAATTAGTTACATGACTTTGAGTTTTTACAGGTTTTGATTTTTGAAAATATTCGATGAAAGTTTAATATGGATTTTGATTTTTTATAGGTTTTGATTTTTTCTTTGTTTCTTTTTTTCTGTATTTTCATTTTTGGGATGGATTTTGATTTTTTTCGGGTTTTTATGGGTTGAAATTAGTTAGTTAAATTGAATATTTAATGTAAGTTTATGGATTTTGATTTCTTTATTAGAGGTTTTGATTTTTGATGGATTTTGATTTCTTTTGTGTTTTCATGGGTTTGGATTTTTGAAAATACTTGATAGATTTTGATTTTTGTTTTGTGTTTATAGGTTTTGATTTTTTATGTTTGAAATTATTTTAGGAAAATATTTTAAAAACTTGACAAACGTTCTATCATTGCTATAGTGTGTTGTCATTCTGACAAATAATAAGATCCCTTCATATAGGAGTTACTTGCGTGTTAAAACTTCGATAACTCAGGCGACAAAAACTGTGCGGAGTAATGTATACGACGTTAAAGTAAGTCTAAATCCCCTAATGATGGTTTAGATTTTATAAGGTGGTTTGAGGATACGATGGTCCGGTCACAACTCACTAAGCTTTCTATGCTTTGAGACATACTACCACGCATTGAGGGGAAAAATATTTTTGAACTCCACAATTGTGTTTAGGAGTGATCGAGTTAAAAGTTTTTTTAAGAGATTTGCCTGAAGGTATTGGGATTGTTTGTTTTGGATTATCCAAGTGACTGGTTTTGATTGACTCCAAGATTTTGCATGAAGGAAAGCCACACAATGTGATAAATTTTGATGGTGAGAGATTATGCCAAAGAGATTTTGATGAATTTGGATGAGTATATGATTATTCCTGAAGGCGAAGTGCACAAAGTGAGAAATTTTGATGACTTTTGATGGGTATTTGATTGTGCCTGAAGGAAAATTGCACTAAACAAGAGATTTTGATGATATTTGATGGGTATTCGATTATGCTTGAAAGCGGATCACACAAAGCGAGAAATTTTGATGATATTAGATGGTATTCAATTACGCCCGAAGGTGGATCACACAAAGTGAGAAATTTTGATGATATTTGATGGATATTTGATGGATATTTGATTATGCCCGAAGGCAAATTACACAAAGCAAGAGATTTTGATGATATTTGATGGATATTCGATTTTGATGATTTTTTATTATTCCCGAAGGCGAATTGCACAAAGCAAAAGATTTTGATGATATTTGATGGGTATTTAATTTCGATGAAATTCGGTTCTGCCCAAAGACGGAAAAACAAGAGAAATTTTGATGATATTTGATGGGTATTTGATTATGCTCGAAGGTGAATTGCACAAAGCAAGAGATTTTGATGATATTTGATGGGTATTCAATTTTGATGATTTTTTATTATGCCCAAAGGCAAATTGCACAAGGCAAGAGATTTCAATGATATTTGATGGGTATTCGATTTTGATGATTTTCGATGGGCATTCGATTATGCCCGAAGGTGGATCGTACAAGGCGAGAAAATTTTGATGATATTTGATGGTATTCGATTTTGATGATTTTCGATGAAAGAAAGTTGATTGATTAATGACTTTTGGATTTGGAAAACTCAGACGAAAGCAACTTGAAAAAGATAACAATTTGGATTAGGTGCATGCCAAAATGAAAAGATGAGAGATTTTTTTAGATTTTCTAGAAAACTTTTGGATGATTTAAAAACAATTTTTTGGATGCTTTAGATGAGAAAAAAGGATGATGATAATGCAAGACACTTTTTTTTCTTACTCAAGGGACTTTTGATACTGTGAGGGACTTTGGTGCCACGAGTGGCTTTGGTGCCACGAGGGACTTTGATGCCACAAGGGACTTTGGTGCGACGAAGGACTTTAATGCCATGAGGGACTTTGATGCCGCAAGAGACTTTTAAAATAGATTCGATAATCAAACAATAATTTTTATGTCATAGTGCAGGAAATGATATGGCTATTTGGAAGATGGATGATTTTGAAAAGCATGGTAAATAGCCAAGAGGTTGACAAGGAGTAGCTTATTTCCAACAAAGCAATGATACTCAAAAGAGCCTGCTTGCCCTTAATGTGGTGTGAGATTTGATGATAGCAACACCATTAGTTTCAGGGACATGTGTCTTAGAAATGTTAGATGCCAATTGGAAATTCACTTCAGGAAAATGTTTGAGCAAGAAGTAATTGCCCCTTCGAGCAGAGCTTGAATCTTCACAACTTTTCCGAATCAAACTTCTTGTGCCATGATACACTTTCCCCAAGTTTAGAATTGTCTCATTCTCTTTTCCTGTATTTTTTTTTGCCTCTTTTTTTGCCCCTAGTTTAGTGCTTCCAGGTCCGACTACTTTTTTTTCTCTTTTTCCTCTTTTTTTTTTACTTGGGGAACATGCACTTTATTCTATTATTATTAGCAGAAAAAGGTGTGC
This sequence comes from Nelumbo nucifera, assembly GCF_000365185.1. The sequence continues at coordinate 850,047 of NW_010729213.1, read as the reverse complement.
CCAAGGTCAATTTGCTAATCTCTCAAAGATCGATGAGGTCTTATTAGATGGGACGAAACGTGGCTTAGGACATGGTTCAAAATCGAAAGATGGGAGGCTCAAATATTCTTTTGACATATGTTTCAGATGCACAAATTGAAAAATAGGGCTTTTAGCATTTGTTTGGATTTTCTTCTTTTTCTTTTTTTTTCTTCCCTTTGGATGGGAAATGCTTTTCATGTCTTTTGATGTCATGAGCCATACATTTATCTTGATCCAAGAGGACTTCTTATTAGGGTGGAGAATGAGGTGGGGTTAAAATGAAATTGGAAATAGATGCTTAACTTAGCTGCCCCAGTTTTTTCCTTTTTTCTCAAAATTGCACTTTTCTAACTTCCTTTTGACTTTGTTCCCCCTTTTCCTTTTGGCTTATTGTAAGGGCATTTAAACATTTGACATCTGTCTCTTGAAACATGGGGTTCGAAGAGATTCATAGGATCGGTTAGGGGATCAAAGACATGGTGAAATGATTGATAGATGGTGAAATGATTGATAAATGTCTTTTGAAACATGGTGAAATGATTGATAGATGGCCTCCTTCCATCTCTTGATTGTATGTATGGCTTATGAAATGAAATACATGTTAGGTTTATCCCCAACTGATCATTTACAGGGAGAAATATTACTCTTTGATCATGTTGGGGCCCTTTAGTGAACTTGCCCCTAGTTCCTTTTTACTCTTTTTTTTTTCATGCTTTCTCTCTTTTTTTCTCTTCTTTTTTTCCTTTTTAATGCCCCTGGAATTTTCTTTTGATTCAAGCATATTTGGAAAGTTGTGGGTTTTGTCAAATAAAGGTTTAGATGAAAGGCTCAAATTGGTTGATTATCATCTATAATGAATGATAAGGGACCGAGGGAAATGATCAATCAAAAATGGCCTCCAGTCCTTTCTTTGATCAATGAGTAATTGATAGTGGTCTTGATTCCTTGATTTATGCTGACTCAGGAGTACCTGTTGCAAAGTTGATTTAATGCCCCATTGTACTACCCACGGTTGTCCCCTTCACCAAACATTTCTTTTTTTTTAATTTCCATTCAGCAACTATCTTTTCTCAAGATCATATCAATGAAGCTTATTGCAAGTTTTTGATCACCCAATTTGGATGCAATTGGGCCTAGTTGAATTCGTTGCTTTGTCTGGAATGAGCATTAGAACACGTACAAAAATTGATAAAAGGCACAAAACAAGATTTCATTAAGTAAAAACCAAGTACACTGAGCTTTTAGGTGCAAAACAAAATTTAATACAAATGTCCTTTTAGGTGGCAATATATCCATAAGCTTGAGCCCTAGGGTTGTACCGGCCATCATTAATGAGGCGTTGGATAGCATACTTCAATTGCCAACATTCGTTAGTCTCATGTCCTGGTCCTTGATGGTAGGCATAGTCAGCATTCTGGTTGAAATTCTTTGGATTTGTAGGAGGCTTCCAAGGCAATAAATGAAGGTATCCATTCTTAACCAGGATGGGAAAAAGTTAGGAAGATTGGTAAGGTAGTGGACTGAACTTCTTCACTTCTTTCTTGGATGGTGGAGGCGATAGCGTAGGATCCGAAACAAAAACTTGAGGCGTTGCCCCTATATAGGAGATTAGCCAATCAACTTTCAAGGTTAATAGGTTCACTTCTTTTCGAAGTTCTTCAATCTCTTGTTCGATTTTGATTTGATCTCTAGTAAGTGTGGTCATCTTTCCTGTTGGGAGCATTAGACTTTAGATGGAATGCACCATGCATGGAATGAATGCATAATATGTGTGTGTGTAATACAAAGATGATGCAAATAATGCCTAGACTATTTGGATTGGTACCTAGAGGGTGTCTTGGTTGGATAACCTAAGGTTTTAGGTTTATGTGTTAAAAGATGTTTATTTGGGAGTCCTAAAGTTTTATTATTTTTATTTGGTTATTCTAGTCGCACCCAATAGCCAATGTCCAAGCTGCCTACGTACCTCTTGTGAGGGATCAGACTAGTCGTAGTTCTTGAAAAGGCCACAAATGTTCAAAGTTGATTAGATCTTGGGTGTTGCTTTTTGGAAAAGTGCAACTATTGGTTGAGTGCCTCGGTCCTTGGTGATAAGAGCAATACTCGTCTCCCAATTCTTCTAATTAAAGTTCAACGTTTCTGTGTTGAAGGGGAAGGCTTATGTATGATAGACTCTTTGTTCTGCCAATTTACTCCATGTCCCACAAGTGTCTAGGTTGAGCTAGGTATACCAATCCAAAGTGGCTCCTTTTAGGCTCTTAGTTGGGCTAACTAGATTCGTTGTACTTATGGAATCCTTGGATTTTGGATTAGACTAAATGGACTTGACTACTTTTATTTTTGGTTGGGAAGCTCGTATGTCCTTCATGTCTTCCTTCATTCTAGACAATTCTTCTTGGTAGAGCACAATTGACAAATCTTGCTCGGTGGGAGGTTGATGAGAGGCTTGCTCTATGACAATCCTAAAGGGTTCTTTTTAGTTTCAAGGGGATTTGAACTTTTGATTTGTGTTTACCCTATTAGAGTTAGGTTAGGTGGATATTTTAGAATTGGTTATCTAAAGGGCCTATGTCGTTAGTTCTATAAAGGTACCAACCTAGGTTGTAGGCATCTAATGGGTGGGATTAAACAAGTGTGGGCTAAGGACTAGTTCTACGGATGCTATGACATGCGATATGCTCATGCAAATGATGAAGTGTAGAAAAACAACGGGAAACCAAGATAAGACCGACCTACCCCTAGTATGCACTTAACTATTGAGGCCGCTATGACCTGGATAACTAGATATTAGATCCCTGACTTGCGAGGGTGTAGGGTGCTAGGGGTGAGGTTTGGTGTAAAATGCTAAGGTGGTCGATTCTATAGTGGCTACCGATTGAAGGAGTCCTAAGAAGGCTAGATGTGTAGGTGATAGGATGGCTTCCTTGGAGTGGGTCAAGGGAACCTAGCAAGGATTTACAAGAATTTATGGTCAACTAGACTAGGTCATGCAAGGGGAATGCCTTAAATTAGTGGACCTTTGTTGAAAATTAGAGAAAAAACATTTAGAAATTTGAAGTTGGAAAACAAATACAATGCTTAAAGAAACTTTGAAAAATCTTTTTTGGGATTTGGGGAATTTGATTAAGATGTGAAAGATCACTCATGGACTTCGGTATTTTCTCAAGTTTATGGAATGTTGATTTTTACAATTGACTTGTGGGTTAGGGTTTGATAAAGAGACTTTATTTGATAATAGAACCTACTTGTTTGACAATTTAATTTACCTCATTTTGTGAGTCTTTTCTTTATTGTGTTTTTGTTAACTTGATGGATTGGATATTGGGATTTGATGTTATCTGGTACATTAATTCTAGTGTTGTAATTCTATACCATGTTCATGAAATAATTACCTTTTTGATATTGCTCCCCAAAAGCAAACTCATTGGGTCAAACATTTACTCAGTTTTTGAGCTCAAAGTTTAGGAAGGATCATGATAATGTCTTTTCGATGCTGGCTAAGGGAATGTCAATCCTAACACCATATGTGTACCTACTTGACATCCTGGAGTTTGGAAGGTATAAAGGTCCAAGTGGCCTTTTGATGTTATTTCTCAAGAGTAACTCATAGAGTCAAACATCTACTTGGCTTAGGTTTGGTTGAGGGAATGAAAATGGTGGTTAGACCCTTTACCATATATATCTACTAGATCCTCCTAGAGTTTGAATACTTAGAATGGGTCCAGGTGGCACTTTGATAGTGTTAGGTACTTAGCCAAGAGATGGTCACAGAAGAGGCCTAAAAAAATGACCTTGTGATGCTACTTCTTAGGAGTTGAAGACTTAGGACAAATGATGAAATGGTGCCAAAAATGGCATGTTGATGTTGTTTCTCAAGAGTTGAGCTCATAAAGTCATGCATCTACTTAGCCACGAAATGGGTCACAAATGGCCATTTAATGCTGCCTCTTGAGAGCTGAGATCATAGAGTCATGCATATACTTAGCCATGAGATGGACATGGGACAAATAATAAAAGGGGTCAAAATGGTCATTTGACGCTACCTGTCAAGAGCTGAGCTCATGGAGTCATGCAGCCAAGAAGGAATAAAAACATGGAGCTAGGAGATGGTCATCTTAGATGAGAGTTGTAGTTTTGATTTTGATCTTAATTCCAAGATTTCTTGTCCTCAAAATTATTTTTTTATTCATGAAACTTATAGATTTGATTTTGATTTTTCTTTTAATTGGTTTTGATTTTTTAGTTTACATTATTGTTATTTGGCTTTTGATAGCTTAGACTTGTTTAACATTTAGGAAATTGGACCTAGGTATTGCCTTTGGTGACCTTTAGGGTGTTTTAGTGTCTTTTAATAGATGACCAAACCTTTTTTGTTTGCTTTTGTTGTTTTTTTTTTGTTTGAATATTAAATGAAATTTGTAGATTTAACTTTGATTTATTTAATTGGTGTTTGGATTCTTTTATCTTATATTATTGTTATTATTATTATTATTATTATTATTATTGTTGTTGTTGTTGTTGTTGTTGTTGTTATTATTATGTTTATTTTTTTAATGGGTTGAAAGTTCAAGCTTCATTTTTTATTATATTTCTAGAGATGGTAACCACATAATGTTGATAATGTCCTAGTCCTAATTATACTACAGTTCCTCTATCCTACTTTCATCTAAGGCTTCTATGTATAGGTATGCGATGCATGGAGTTATTAGGTGGGATCTAGACTCTGAGGTTCCAACAAGGTCGCTAGCCTTCAAACCTCCACCCATGGACAACTGGGCTTCTCTGGTTGGTAGCTAGTTTGAAGATTTTAGTGGAGCCTTTAAGGACGGAAATCCAGGGGCACACACCCACTACCCTTCCTCTAATAGGTGAAGTGGAATTCTAATATTATTTACATGAAAGTGTGTGTGACCGTGAGTGTTCAAGCATGCAAGAAAAATGTGGTACAATAATATAAAAGTAAGGGAAGAATGCAGCCACATGTTTAAGTTTGCAAACAATCCTACAAGTATCTAGGAGGTCACATTTGGGGATCTAATAGAAGCTAAATTTCTTGTTGCATTTTTAAATAAAAGAAAGAGGAGGAAAGAGCAAAACAAGAAATAAATACAATTTACTACTACTTAAAACTAGGCTAATTATACTTAGTTACAAAGTAAGAAAAAAAAACTACAAATTTTGAGAGATTACCATAGGAAAAGAAGGGAAGCGATGGAAGAAAAACCCAAAAAAACAAAAAAAAAAGGAAAAAAACAAGGTTCGGGGCCTGCCAGCCTGCCATCCGGAAACTGTATGATTTTTTTTCTATACTAAAGGCTAGTTGCGATAGACACTTAGCGCGCTACGACAAAGGGTGCAATACGATAACCGGTTGCGGGAAGGGTGGACGAGTGCGACTAGGCGTGATAAAACTAAAATATAGTGCGATAGGTAGGAAGGAGGTGCAATGAGAAGGTTTTAGTTTGCGATGAGGTTAGACTGAGTTGCAATGAGGTTGGATTGGGCTGTGATTCTGAGCTTCTGGGTTGAACTGAAGGTGTGATGAGCTTCTGGGTTAAGGTAAGATGGAACTGAATTGCGATGGGGTTGGATTGAGTTGTGGTTTTGGGTTGCTGGGTTGCGATGGAGGTGATCTGAGTTGCAATGAAGTCAGGCTGAGTTGTGGTTTTGGGCTTCTGGGTTGCGATGGTGATCTGAGTTGCGATGAAGTCAGACTGAGTTGCGGTTTTGGGCTTCTGGGTTGCAATGAGGCTAATCTGAGTTGCGATGAAGTCAGACTGAGTTACGGCTTTGGGATTTTGGGTCGCGTTGAAGGTGATCCGAATTGCGATGAAGTTAGGCTGAGTTGCGATTTTGGGCTTCTGGGTTGCGATGAAGGTGATATGAGTTGTGATGAAGTCAGACTGAGTTGCGGTTTTGGGCTTCTGGGTTGCAATGAGAGTGATCTGAGTTGTAATTAAGTCAGACTGAGTTATGGTTTTGGGCTTTCGGGTCGCGGTGAAGGTGATTTGAGTTGTGATGAAGTCAGACTGAGTTATGGTTTTGGGCATCTAGGTTACGATGAAGGTGATCTGAATTGCGATGAAGTCAGACTGAGTTGCAGTTTTGGGATGCTGGGTTGCGATGAAGGTGCTAGAGGCTGCGATTTAGAAGTTTTGAGCTGAAATGGAATTGCAAGAGGTTGTGATTTAGATTTCTGGGTTGTAACGAATCTGCAACAGGTTGCGATTTTGAAGTTCTGGGTTGTAAAGAAGCTGCTAGAAGTTAGGATTTTGAAATTCTAGGTTGAGTTTCAGGTGCGTTTAGGGAATGGCTTTGCGTGATTATGCTAGGAAGGTCTATCACGCCCAACCTTCTTGAAGAACGATTTTGAATCACAAACTAGTAGGCTTTAAACTTACCAACACAAAAAAGAAAGAAACCATGTCCGAATAACACCTAGAAAAGGTTCCCGTTTCCCTAGTGGAGTTGCTTGCTGTAAGCTCCGAGAAGCTCATGGCCGGCTCAAAGGATTTAGAGTCGCCACCCATTTTTTAGAGGAAATGGGCCCTCATTTTCAACAGTGAAAAATCGACCAAAGTCTTTGATAGTGACTCCGTTTTACATGGGAAAGGCACACAACCAAGAGGTTTCGGGTTCTAAGAATTGAGAGAGGGAAGGTATTAGGCACCCCTCTCTCCAAGTTGCTATAGTAGCCCGATACGAGAGTTATTCAGACTTAGCTTCTTTTGGGGAAAACAAAAATGGTTGCAAGAATTTCTTAAATCCGGAGGAACATGCTTTCAACATCTCCTAGGATTGATTTTGAGGTGATGTTATCGGGACTTAGGTACAGACTTCCCTATGACCCTCGCCTCTCTGCCTTTACTCTTAACCAAGAAGAAATTGAAAACGATGGTTCTTTGACATTTTAGAACCTCAAGCAACCTAGAGAACTAAAAGAATTTCAATCAAAACTTGGATAAGGCGGGAGTTGGGCTAACAATTCTGGTGTTAAGTTTAAAAGATAGGGAATGAGGTTTAAGCTTGGCATCGGGGATTAAGCAGAATGAATGAGTTATAGAACAATCTCTCCCATCTCTCTGGTCTCTTAGGTTGTCTCTCTCTAGGTCTCCGCACCTTTAGGTTTCTCTTCTTCATCTGGTCCCCCCCTTCTCAAGCTCGAGTTGTGCCTCTATTTATAGAGAAAATGGTATGAAATTTGCTCAGCTACAGTGTCTGTGGCTGAGCAGAGTTCTTTTACTGAAATAGGCAAGATTCTTTCAAAGAAATGGGTGTCCAGTCAAAATTTCTTATTTGGTGAAACATTTTCTTCGATTTGGGGGTGGTTTTCCTAGGTTTTATGCAACCAATGGGAGCTGAGGGCGTGTTAGACGCTGTAGTCTCGTATTTGGGGCTGTCAGGGGCAGAAAATGTAAATTTGATGAACTTTTTAAAGTTGTTTTGTCTTTTCTTGGTTTTGAGTAGGGGTATGTTTGGTATTTTGGGTTTTTTAAGCCTATTAGGCTCTATTTCATTGGTCCAGGTGTAACAATGGGTCAATAATGGATCTGACGTCTACCATCACCCATATAAGTCTTCAGGTTGGGTCAGATGTGCGAATCTGGTCAAATATGCTTTGAAACGGTATCTTTCTAGTTTAATGGTCAAATGTGCGAATCTGGTCATGAAAATTGGTGTCCTGGGGTTTTTTGGGTTTCTGAACACAGTGGTGAGGTCTGATCAGACAAACAGGGTTGGGAGGATTGAGATCTATGGCTAACAAGTTCAGATTAATAAGATTTGCTAAAATAGAATCTTTGTTCGACAAAGGGTCAAACGAGGGAATTTTGGGATGAAATTTGGTGGGTTGTCATTTTTTATCAGCCTAAATCTAATGGAAGTGATGGGTTTCTCATCAAAGGTGTAGATAGACTAAATCACAAACCAGTTGGCTTTAAACTCACTAACACTAAAAAGAAAGAAACCAAGTCTAAATAACACCCAGAAAAGGTTCCTGATTCCCTAGTGGAGTCGCTACCTATGAGCTCCAGGAAGCCCATGGCCAGCTCAAGGGATTTAGAGTCGCCACCCATGTTTTAGAGGAAATGGGCCCTCATTTTCAACAGTGAAAAATCAATCTAAGTCTTTGATAGTAACTCCATTTTCCATGGGAAAGGCACACAACCAAGAGGTTTCGGGTTCTAAGGATTGGGAGAGGGAAGGTATTAGGCACCCCTCTTTCCAAGCTGATATAGAAGCTTGATACGAGAGTTATTCAGATTTAGCTTCTTTCGGGGAAAAATAGAAATGGTTGCAAAAATTTCTTAAATCCGGAGGAACATGCTTGCAACTTCTCCTAGGACTGATTTTGAGGCGATATTATCGGGTCTTAGGTACTGATTTCCATAAGACCCTCGCCTCTCTGCCTCTACTCTCAACCAAGAAGAAATTAAAAACGATGGTTCTTTGACATTTTAGAACCTAAAGCAACCGAAAAAATTAAAAGAACTTCAAACAAAACTTGGGTAAGGAGGGAATTGGGCTAGTGATTCTGTGTGTTAAGTTTAAAAGACAGGGAATGAGGTTTAAGCTTGGATTCAGGAATTAACCAGAATGAATGAGTTACAGTGTCTGTGGCTGAATTGGGCCTCTAATTATTGGGAAAATGGTCTGGAATTCGCTCAGCTACAGTATCTGTGGTTGAGCAGAGTTCTCTCACTGAAATAGGCAAGATTTTTTCAAAGAAATGGGTGCTCAGTCAAGCTTTCATATTTGGTAAAACATTTCCTTCGATTTGGGGGTGGTTTTCCTGGGTTTTGTGCGGGCAATGGGAGCTGAGGGCGTGCCAGATGCTGCAATTTCGTATTTTGGGCTGTCAGTGGCAGAAAATATAAATTTAATGAACATTCTAAAGTGGTTTTGTCTTTTCTTGGTTTTAAGTAGGGGTATGTTTGGTATTTTGGGTTTTTTACGCCTATTAGGCTCTATTTCATTGGTCCAGGTGTTATGATGGGTCAAGAATGGATCTGACGTCTGCCATCACCCATATAAGTCTTCAGGTTGGGCCAGATGACATGGTGATTAAATCTGGTGCATTGAAACGGTATCTTTCTAGTTTAAAGGTTAAATGTGCGAATCTGGTCATGAAATTTGGTGCCCTGGGGTTTCTTGGGTTTTTGAGCAAAGTGGTGAGGTCTGATCGGACAAACAGGGTTGGGAAGATGGAGATATGTGGCTGACAAGTTCAGATTAACAAGATTTGCTAAAATAGAATCTTTGTTCGATAATGGGCCAAACGAGGGAATTTTGGGATGAAATTTGGTGGGTTGTCATTTTTTATCAGCCAAAATCTAAGGGAAGTGATGGACTTTTGATCAAAGGTGTAGATTGACTGAATCAAAAACCAGCAGGCTTTAAACTTACCAACACAAAAAAGAAAGAAACCAAGTCTAAATAACACCAAAAAATGTTCTCGTTTCCCTAGTGGAGTCGCTAACTGTGAGCTCCGAGAAGCTCATGGCCGGCTCAAAGGATTTAGAGTCGCCACCCATTTTTTAGAGGAAATGGGCCCTCATTTTCAACAGTGAAAAATCGATCTAAGTCTTTGATATTAACTCCGTTTTCCATAGGAAAGAAACACAACCAAGAGGTTTTGGGTTCTAAGGATTGGGAGAGGGAAAGTATTAGGCACCCCTCTCTCCAAGCTGCTGTAGCAGCCCGATACGGGAGTTATTCAGACTTAACTTCTTTCGGGGAAAAACAGAAATGGTTGCAAAAATTTCTTAAATCCGGAGGAACATGCTTGCAACTTCTCCTAGGACTGATTTTGAGGTGATGTTATCAGGTCTTAGGTACTGATTTCCCTAAGACCCTCGCTTCTCTTCCTCTACTCTCAACCCAGAAGAAATTGAAAACGATGGTTCTTTGACATTTTAGAAGCTCAAGTAATCCAGAAAACTAAAAGTAACTTTAAATAGATCTTGGCTAAGAAGGGAGTTGGGCTAGCGATTCTGGTGTTAAGTTTAAAAGACAGGGAATGAGGTTTAAGTTTGGATTCGGGGATTAAGCAGAATGAATGAGTTACAGAACAACCTCTCCCTTCTCTCTGGTCTCTTAAGTTGTCCCTCTCTAGGTCTCCTCTCTTTCAGGTCTCTCTTCTTCATCCGGTCCCCCCTCCCTTCTCAAAATCAAGTTGGGCCTCTATTTATAGGGAAAATGGTCTAAAATTCGCTCAGCTACAATGTCTATGGCTGAGCAGAGTACTTTCACTGAAATAGGCAAGATTATTTCAAAGAAATGGGTGCCTAGTCAAGCTTTCTTATTTGGTGAAACATTTTCTTTGATTTCAGAGTGGTTTTCCTAGGTTTTATGTAGCCAATGGGATATGAGAGTGTGCCAAACGCTGTAGTCTCGTTATTAGGGATGTCATGGGACGAAAATGTAAATTTGATGAACTTTTTAAAGTAGTTTTGTCTTTTCTTGGTTTTATGTAGGAGTATATTTGGTATTTTGGGTTTTTAAGCCTATTAGGCTTTGTTTCATTGGTCCAGGTGTTATAATGGGTCAATAATGGATCTGACGTCTGCCATCCACCCATATAAGTCTTCAGGTTGGGCTAGATGACATGGCGATTTAATCTGGTGCGTTAAAACGGTATCTTTCTAGTTTAATGTTCAAATGTGCGAATCTGGTCATGAAATTTGGTTTCATAGGTTTTTTTGGTTTTCTAAACATAGCGGTAAGGTCTGATCGGATAAATAGGGTAGGGAGGTTTGAGATCGGTGGCTGACAAGTTCAGATTAATAAGATTTGCTAAAATAGAATCTTTGTTCGATAAAGTGTCAAACGAGGGAATTTTGCGATGAAATTTGGTAGGTTGGCATTTTTGATCTCCCTGAATGTAGTGGAAGTGATGGGTTTTTTATCAGAGGTGTAGATTGACTGAATCACAAACCAGTAGGCTTTAAACTTACCAACACAAAAAGGAAAGAAACCAAGTCAAAATAACACCCAGAAAAGGTTCCCGTTTCCATAGTGGAGTCGCTAGCTGTGAGCTCTGAGAAGCTCATGGCCGATTCAATGGATTTAAAGTCGCTACCCATTTTTTAGAGGAAATGGGCCCTCATTTTCAACAGTAAAAAATCGATTTAAGTCTTTGATAGTGACTCTGTTTTCCATGGGAAAGGCACACAACCAAAAGGTTTCGGTTTCTAAGGATTGGGAGAGGGAAGGTATTAGGCACCCCTCTCTCTAAGCTGTTATTAGCAGCCCAATACGGGAGTTATTCAGACTTAGCTTCTTTCGGGGAAAAACAGAAATGGTTGCAAGAATTTCTTAAATCTGGAGGAACATGCTTGCAACTTCTCCTAGGACTGATTTTGAGGTGATGTTATCGGGTCTTAGGTATTGATTTCCCTAAGACCCTCACCTCTCAGCCTCTACTCTCAACCAAGAAGAAATTGAAAATGATGGTTCTTTGACATTTTAGAACCTCAAGCAACCTAGAAAATTAAAAGAACTTCAAAAAAAACTTGGGTAAGGAGGGAATTGGGCTAGCGATTCTGGTGTTAAGTTTAAAAGACAGCGAATGAGGTTTAAGCTTGGATTCGGGGATTTTAGCAGAATGAATAAGTTACAGAATAATCTCTCCCTTCTCTCTGGTCTCTTAGGTTGTCTCTCTATAAGTCTCCTCACTTTCAGGTTTCTCTTCTTCATTCGGTCCCCCCCTTCTTAGGCTCGAGTTGGGCCTCTATTTATAGGGAAAATGGTCTGAAATTCGCTCAGCTACAATGTCTGTGGCTGAGCAGAGTTCTTTCATTGAAATAGGCAAGATTCTTTCAAAGAAATGGGTGTTCAGTCAAGCTTTCATATTTGGTAAAACATTTTCTTCGATTTGGGGGTGGTTTTCCTGGGTTTTGTGCGGCCAATGGGAGTTGAGGGCGTGCCAGATGCTGCAATTTCGTATTTTGGGCTGTCAGTGGTAGATAATATAAATTTAATGAACTTTCTAAAGTGGTTTTGTCTTTTCTTGGTTTTAAGTAGGGGTATGTTTGGTATTTTGGGTTTTTTACGCTTATTAGGCTCTATTTCATTGGTCCAGGTGTTATAATGGGTCAAGAATGGATCTAACGTTTGCCATCACCCATATAAGTCTTTAGGTTGGGCCAGATGACATGGCGATTAAATAAGGTGCGTTGAAACGGTATCTTTCTAGTTTAATGGTTAAATATGCGAATCTGGTAATGAAATTTGGTGTCCTGGGGTTTCTTGGGTTTTTGAACACAGTGGTGAGTTCTGATTGCACAAACAGAGTTAGGAGGATTAAGATATGTGGCTAACGAGTTCAGATTAACAAGATTTGCTAAAATAGAATCTTTGTTCGATAAAGGGTCAAACGAGGGAATTTTGGGATGAAATTTAATGTGTTGTCATTTTTTATCAGCCTAAATCTAATGGAAGTGATGGGTTTTTTATCAAAAGTGTAGATTGACTGAATCAAAAACCAGTAGGCTTTAAACTTACCAACACAAAAAGGATAGAAACCAAGTCTAAATAACACCAGAAAAGGTTCCCGTTTCTCTAGTGGAGTCGCTAGCTGTTAGCTCCGAGAAGCTCATGGCCGGCTCAAAGGATTTAGAGTCGCCACCCATTTTTTAGAGGAAATGGGCCCTCATTTTCAATAGTGAAAAATCGATCAATGTCTTTGATAGTAACTCCGTTTTCCATAGGAAAGCAACACAACCAAGAGGTTTCGAGTTCTAAGGATTGGGAGAGGGAAAGTATTAGGCACCCCTCTATCCAAGCTATTGTAGTAGCCCAATATGGGAGTTATTCAGACTTAGCTTCTTTTGGGGAAAAACAAAAATGGTTGCAAGAATTTCTTTTGAGGTGATGTTATCATGTCTTAGGTACTGATTTCCCGAAGACCCTCGCCTCTCTTCCTCTACTCTCAACCAAGAAGAAATTGAAAGCGATGGTTCTTTTGACATTTTAGAACCTCAAGCAATCCAGAAAACTAAAAGAACTTCAAACAAATTTTGGGTAAGGAGGGAGTTAGGCTAGCGATTCTTGTGTTAAGTTTAAAAGACAGGGAGTGAGGTTTAAGCTTGGATTTGGGGATTAAGCAAAATAAATGAGTTACAGAACAATCTCTCCCTTCTCTCTGGTCTCTTAGGTTGTCCCTCTCTAGGTCTACTCTCTTTTAGGTCTCTCTTCTTCATCCGGTCACCCTCCCTTCTCAAGCTTAAGTTGGGCCTCTATTTATAGGGAAAACAGTCTGAAATTCGCTCGATTAAAATGTATGTGGTTGATCAGAGTTCTCTCACTGAAATAGGCAAGATTCATTCAAAGAAATGGGTGCCTAGTCAAGCTTTCTTATTTGGTGAAACATTTTCTTTGATTTGTGGGTGGTTTTACTAGGTTTTATGTAGCCAATGGGAGCTGAGGGCGTGTCAGATGCTGTAGTCTCGTATTTGGGGCTGTCAGGGGCCTAAAATGTAAATTTGATGAACATTTTTATGTGGTTTTGTCTTTTCTTGGTTTTAAGTCGGGGTATGTTTGGCATTTTGGGTTTTTTAAGCCTATTAGGCTCTGTTTCATTGGTCCAGGTGTTATAATGGGTCAAGAATGGATCTAACGTCTACCATCACCCATATAAGTCTTCAGATTGACCCAGATGACATGGTGATTTAATCTGGTGCGTTGAAACGATATCTTTATAGTTTATTGGTCAAATGTGCGAATCTGGTCTTGAAATTTGGTGTCCTAGGGTTTTTTGGGTTTCTGAACATAGTGGTGAGGTCTGATCGAACAAACAGGGTCAGGAGGTTTGAGATCTGTGGCTGACAAGTTCAAATTAATAAGATTTGCTAAAATAGAATCTTTGTTCGATAAAGGGTCAAATGAGGGAATTTTACGATGAAATTTGGTAGGTTAGCATTTTTTATCTTCCTGAATGTAGTCGAAGTGATGGGTTTTTTATCAAAGGTGTAGATTGTTTGAATCACAATCCAGCAGGCTTTAAACTTAGCAACACAAAAAAGAAAGAAACCAAGTCTAAATAACACACAGAAAAGGTTCCCGTTTCCCTAGTGAAGTCGCTACCTGTGAGCTCCGAGAAGCTCATGGCTGTCTCAAAGAATTTAGAGTGGCCACCCATTTTTTCGAGGAAATGGGCCCTCATTTTCAATAATGAAAAATCGATCTAAGTCTTTGATAGTGACTCCGTTTTTCATGGGAAATGCACACAACCAAGAGGTTTCGGGTTTTAAGGATTGGGAGAGGGAAGGTTTTAGGCACCCCTCTCTCCAAGCTGTTGTAGCAGCCCGATATGGGAGTTATTCAGACTTAGCTTCTTTCGAGGAAAATCAGAAATGTTTGCAAAAATTTCTTAAATCCGGAAGAACATGCTTGCAAGTTCCTGTAGGACTGATTTTGAGGTGATGTTATCGGGTCTTAGGTACTGGATTCCCTAAGACTCTCGCCTCTCTGCCTCTACTCTCAACCAAGAAGAAATTGAAAACGATGGTTCTTTGACATTTTAGAACCTCAAACAATCCAGAAAACTAAAAGAACATTAAATAAATCTTGGGTAAGGAGGGAGTTGGGCTAGCGAATCTTGTGTTAAGTTTAAAAGACAGGGAATAAGGTTTAAGCTTGGATTCGGGGATTAAGCAGAATGAATGAGTTACAGAACAATCTCTCCCTTCTCTCTGGTCTCTTAGGTTGTCCCTCTCTAGGTCTCCTCTCTTTCAGGTATCTCTTCTTCATCCGGTCCCCCTTCCCTTCTCATGCTCAAGTTGGGCCTCTATTTATAGGGAAAATGGTCTGAAATTCGCTCAGCTACAATGTTTGTGGCTGAGTAGAGTTTTTTCACTGAAATAGGCAAGATTCTTTCAAAGAAATGGGTGTTTAGTCAAGCTTTCTTATTTAGTGAAACATTTTCTTCGATTTGGGGGTGGTTTTCCTAGGTTTTATGTAGCCAATCGGAGCTGAGGGTGTGCCAGACGCTGTAGTCTCGTATTTGGAGCTGTCAGGGGCAGAAAATATAAATTTGATGAACTTTTTAAAGTGTTGTTGTCTTTTCTTGGTTTTAAGTAGGGGTATGTTTGGTATTTTGGGTTTTTTAAGCCTATTAGGCTCTGTTTCATTGGTCCAAGTGTTATAATGGGTCAAGAATGGATCTAACGTCTGCCATCACCCATATAAGTCATCAGGTTGGGCCAGATGACATGGTGATTTAATCTGGTGCGTCGAAGCGGTATCTTTTTAGTTTAATGTTCAAATGTGCAAATCTGGTCCTAAAATTTGGTGTCCTGGGGTTTCTTGGGTTTCTAAACATAGTGGTGAGGTATGATTGGATAAAAAAGCTCGGGAGGATTGAGAGCTATAGCTGACATCTTTGGATCAATAAGATTTGCTAAAATAGAATCTTTGTTCGATAAAGGGACAAACGAGGGAATTTTGCGATGAAATTTGGTAGGTTGGCATTTTTTATCTCCCTGAATGTAGTGGAAGTGATGGGTTTTTTATCAGAGGTGTAGATTGATTGATTTAGTTCAGATCATGGTCTTAGCTTGTGATTTTTTAATTACGAGAGGGTTTGAAATGGAATATTACTTTTTCAACGATCAAACGGAGGTGTTTGGTCGCAATATTTGACATGGTGAGGTTTTTTGGGTTTTTGAGCGCAAAGGTAAGGTCCGATTTGTCACATGAAGTTGGGATGATGGTTGGTAGGATCTAATTAATGAGATTTGTTAGAATAGGATCAAGGCTTGTTGGGGGGTTAAATAAGGGAATCTTGAGCTACAATTTGGTGGGTAGGCATGGATTAATGGAAAGATTCAAGTAGATGGTTCTGATATGAGAAAGATAAGGTCCATCTTGGTAATCAATCAGGGTCATGGGATCTTGGTAAATTTGTGGTGGGATTCACTAGTTTATTACTTCTTAGTGATCTTGGGGTGATGGATATACTGGATTTGATTTTAGAGGAGTTAGGGTTTTGATATTGCATAGATTGGGGCCGTTAGAAAGGAAGTTGGTGTGATGAACAATGGGTCTTTAGAGTTTAGTCATGAAAATTGTCTAACTAGGTTGTACTTTTCCATGTCTAGGGATGATGTCTGATCGGATGTTGATATTGATCTCAAGGCTCTTATTTGTCTTACGGGTTGTGTCAGAGGAGGGTATTTTAGATTTTGGGAAGTCTCGAGTTGATCTGGTTATGTTTCTGAGTATCTAGGGTCTAAGAGGAGGGTACCAAGGGGTGGTGTGAAGGGACCGAGCAAAATAACAGGTGCTACCATTGGACACTTCGATCTGATCGAACTCTCTATATCGGATTATCTAAGGAGGCTATGATGTAGCACCATGCAAGAGAGTTTTTCTCCTCCCATTCTTGGTATTCCCTCCTGTAGGCCTCAGAAGCCCTATCTCATGGATGATCCGATAGGGTTCTTAGCAACCTTGTCAAATATCTCAGATGTCTGAAACAGCATAAGGTTGTGGAACTAATCAACGTAGTTTGGGCCCTTCAGCTTATTATCGTCCAACAGTTTGGTGGGTTGTCCGTTTGCCATTTCTAATAAAAGGCAAAGCAAATATTAGTCCACAACCAGATTTGATTCATTTATCTACATACAAATGGATTTTAATCTATGTTCCATTTCCATTTATTCATCTCTGAAATTTCCCTCCCATCTCAGTGATGGAGACTGCATTGTATGTCTCTGGAAATGTGGGAAACCACATACAGTGCATGGAGTCAATTGTTTCAGCTGCATAACCCCACCACCTTCTATGAAGGATCATATCCACTCATCTTATGAGCTTTTCCTTTGGCCTCTGTTAGACAAGGTTCATTGCCATTTTAGGTTAAACCTTTCTGTCCAGTAAGTGCTTACCCATCATATTTGTGAACGCCAAGGTACCGTGAGAGAGTCTTCCATTTTAGGATGGCCCCTTCCACATCAGTCTATGATGCCCCGATCATCTTATGAAACAATCCAACAGACCCAACAGCAAATGAATAGCCCAATTTTAGGGTGCATCTCCTCATTACCGAAGGACCCATCTTCATGCTAATGATGGAAGGCCTTTAGAGAGTTCATCATAGGAATCTCCCTATCACATGCACTCATATTATCTGGAGGGAACAGATAATTACGCCCTAGTTCTATCTTTAGGTCAAACCAAAGTGGCTCCCACTGACTTTCTCAAAGTCATATTTAAATGGGCCCTAAACGGCTAGGGTTCCGTACGGTTCCTCTTGGGGAGGAAGCTGATGTGGGCTCATCAAGAAGGGAGATCATCCAATGATCTTATGGACACCATGGAAATGATGTGCATTCAGCCATGGTGTGCGGAAGAGTCACTATCGAATTAACATGGGCCAAGTGCTTATGGCCCATGTACATAGCACATCACACATCCATACATCACATGGATGAAACAAGTTGATCCAATCAATCAAAACATCTATAAAACCATAAATTAATTAGGTTAAATCAGTATCAGCCCAATAAAGCCCATAATATTATCAAATAACATTATCTAGGTATATGGGTTGAATTGCAAAGAGTAGTTCAGCCCATATAGCATTTATGCTGATTTGGGCTAATGTAGTTTTAACACATTAAAATTGGGTTTTACAGAGGTGGGCCAAATTAAAACTTGAAGTGGGCCATCAACCCTCTGGCCAAAAATGAATTTTGGTCAGAAAAACCAACCCCATCGAACCAAGAATTCGATCCAACTAGCTAGGACCAAATTTGGTGCAAATTGGCTCAAGTTTTGGTGTCCAATTCAAGATTTAATTCAAGGATAATGATCTGAAAAATAAATTAAATCAAGATAATCATAATTATCAAGAAAAAGAAATCAAAGGGTTGCACTATGATAATCTTGGACATCCTGCAAACCTGTAAAGAAAAAATAATTGCAGATTGCATAATCGAAATCTACAAATCGCAGATCACAGAACTTTTTTCTGCGAACTCTTCTTCTCCTCTGTTGCGCACTCTAGCAATATCCAGATGAAATAAAATAGAAAAACCTAATCTTTCTATTATTACATCACATTGAATCCTATACAATTTGTCTAAAAATAGAAAAAATTATTTACATATCAAATCGAATAGAAAAGAAATAGCAGGGTGCGCAAATCTTGGCACCAGAAAGATTCGATCTCCATCACACATGCAGCCCAAGAATTCAAGAAACATCCATAGAAAAATGCCATAAATATAACAGAATAATAAAGATTTATTTTTCAGATCATTCGCCCAAAATCTGCAAACCAATTCCTAGAAAAACTACTAATTACTCAAATCGGGTAGAACGCCTTCTACCCATTTGCGCAGAACCAGATCTGATCTAATTTGGTTCAAGACTTGAACCTAGCTCTGATACCACTGAAGGGATAGGAGATCCATCATATGGATGGCTGAACCATGCAGGGTGGTTGGGCGACATTTTAAAAATTTTCTTACTCCCATCCGGGAATCGTATTCCCAATTTAGAAAACTGCATTTTCAAGGTTCGTTCTTGTAACCAAACCGGACCAAATCTGAAACCAAGATTAGGGAGAGGTATACCTGATATAGAATCCACGCAAAAAGCTCCTCCCAATGTAGGTGTTCATGCTCAAAGAGAGTACAAAATCCTCCCTCCACTGAAGATGACACAGCTTAGCATGAGGTAGGATCAACAAGTGGTTCTTCACCAAGAATCTCTAATTCTTTAGCCAGAATCAAATGTGGTAGTGAGCACAACTTCTGAATTGTTTCTTCTAGCAAGAAACAATATCAAAATCAAATCTTGATTACTTCCAAAATATGGAGATCGGACAGGGTAGGGTGGCAAGAGCAGAGAGAGAAAATTAGAGGCAAAAACAGTCAAACTGTGTAACCCTTTTCAAGTCCGCCCTGATCTTTATGTATAGCCCTTAAAGAGATAATCTCTTAATTAGATTAGGAGTTTCTTGATCCGAATTTTTATTTGGATCTGAACTCTTTAGGTGATAAGGATAATCCCTTATCTTATCTACAGATCAAGATCAGCTACTCCTAATCAAATTAGAAGTTCCCTGATCCAAATCTCTATTTGGATCTGGACTCTTTAAGTGGATAAGAGTTATCCTCTTATCCTTATCTGTTGATTCATACCCAGATTTGTCCATATTTAATAAATCCAATTAACCTAGTTTGAAATGGGCTTTAGGCCCATTGAGCTTTCAAGCTCACTTCTTTTTAATGCTAGCTAGCTTGGCTCTCTTTGTTATGGCGTAGGACCCTATTATTGATCTACACATCAGTTACATGGGTTCGTCTCAAGCTTAGTTAAAAGGCCTGGCCAAATTCATTATAGGACAGAGTGAAGCTCTGAGTTCATCACCATGGGTTCTTAATGGGCCCAACATTTACACTAAAGGGTCATTGGGTTCAGCCATCTTATGAAGGCCCAAGGACTGTGGGCAGATGCAAGATTATCCCATCAGATATAACCCTCAATGGTCTTACACTTAACCTCTCAGCCCATAATGATCCAACACTACTTGACAAGAGAGGACCTCTCCCTCAGTTGCAAGGTACAGTGTTGCACTCTCTACTCACATAGATCCCAAGAATTAAAACCTTTTGCAAACAATTTGTGAAATCATAATATATAAGTATATCTCTATATAAATATATTTTGCAAAACCAAATTTCAAACACATTTGAAAGCCACTGCCGTCAGTTCATGTTTCCATAAGAGATAGTGCATTCCCCAATCAATCACTTTATCTGACAAAGGGGCTGATCCTGTCACTATGATCACCCACTCAGGTGAATTCTCGGACTGTCCCAACATACCCAGGTTTTGACTCCCTCTAAAGATCTCACTGATTGTCATATCAAAGACAGCCCAATCCGACACATAGTGTAGTACCACAATCGAGTGTAGGGGTCAGGTGTAATATTCCAGTTTTGCCCATCTATCTCCAAGGTCTAGGGCAATACTGGAATTTGGTCCGATTTAGTGTTTCAAGAAAACCCACACTGCATGTACCTCAGATCTCACCCTGACAGCTGAGACAAGCCACCCCAACCAACTTAGCCGCACATTAGTGTCAGCCTTGGCAGGATAAATCTCCCCAAATCTATCCAATGGCTATGAAGATTTTAAATTAACACGAGTCTCATTAATGTCTAATTTAAGGGTATTACACAGAAATACACCAATATAACATGAATCAAATATGTAATTTATTCATTTACAATAAATGTCATAATGTACATCAATCTGATTGGAGTTAAGGGCATATACTGTCTAACACCTTTTTCCTTAATCATGTTGAAGATTATTCAATTTGATATCCTTAATATCATCCAGTTGGTGGACACCGCTCGTTTTTGCAAGAAAGCTTTATTGCTAAGGCTCAGTTTGGAAAGAGTACAAATGCAAATGTGTACAGTGTAAATGCATACAAAATAATATAAAATATAAGATTTTGTACTCTACATATTTGCCTTTGTACTCCTTCCAAACTGAGCTTAAGTAATTGGTTTGTGGTGACTAGTGAAGCATTCCATCCTCCAACTCCCCTTGTTGCCTGGTGAAGGGGGAACATATGACATTATCAAGGGCAACGAGCTTCTATGCATGTAAAGGAATGTCCCCAAGAAGGAGATTATATAACGTTCTCATGAAATAGAACATGAAGCATATGACAAATGGGTGACATTTATCCTCCTCAAAGCCCATATTCTATAAAATCTTATTTGAGGCAGACCTGCTCTGGCCTATGGACTGTTTCACATCTCTCACAACTGACATTTTCTAGGCATTGATGCATTTGTGAATAACTAAACATAGCTTGGGCTGAATATAGGGGGTACCATTTCTGCAACAGGTTTGGTCTGATTCAGTATTCCATTACATTTGAGCCGAGTTTGGGTTGGGACAAACATGTAGTGAACACCCTGTCCACATTCTGAGTTGTTCATAGAAAGAGGTAACTTATAAACAAAACTCTTGGATTATATTAGGGCTCCTTTCATTTACCCCTAAATAACGAGAAAGTTAGTGGATATCTCTTTCCTGTTGATCAATTTTACAATATACTTTTTTGCATTAGCTATTGGGCCCTACGGTAAAGAGATTTTCATGTACCTGAGTGAAACTTACCCATTTCTCAAGTAGGTAAATATTTATACAAAATGATGAGATAAATTTGTCCTTTTTAACATTATCTTTTTATAGATAAAAATGTTGTTATATTACTTACCTTGGAATAAAAAGAGTATGGATAAATTAACTTACTGGAATAAGTGTTACCCAACAAACATTTATGCACTTACACAGGTACGTAAGAAATTTGTAAACAAATGGGGCCTATGTGTGAAACTTGGGGCGGATTGGTTCAGATTTTGTTAAATTTTGAATGGGCTCAAGCCCAAAGCCCAATGTAATTGAACTTCTTCAAATTAAAGAACCCAATTCAAGGAATATTGTGAAACCAAATTTTCATCGATCATTTCAAATGAGGAGCCATATTTTACAGCACTGGAATATAATGAGGGAGTAGTTGATAAATCTACAATTATAGCATCAATATGATATTTAAGTTCCTTGACAATGGCTTAGCAAGTCCATGTATCAAGTATCAACATAAGGGGTGTTTGATAATAGCAGAGGTGGCTGAAACGAATGAACTTGTTGATTCTAGTGAATAAGCAACAAGTCATTCAGTTCAATCACTTCAAGCATTACCAGGCAGCCCTAAGGCTAAGATGACTTCTCTCCAATCTGCTCCTTGACTTAACATGGAATGCAATTCCTTTAGACATTTTATTTACACTCAAAAGATTTCAAACTCTAGTACAAGCCAAGGATAGATTCAAACTGGACTAGGCATTGGATGCTGCGTGGCTAGGGGTGGCAATTTTTCACCGGACCCGCTGAATCCACCCAACCCACCTAGTATCTAACCCGCCCAACCTGCCCATTTACTTGGCGGGTTCTATGATCAACCTGTCACCCAATCCGCCTGTTTAAATGGGTTGGGTTGTGGATAACTGTTGGGTTAACCATTACAGATATTAGTATTAATTTTTATCCTTTTTTTATTTTATTTATTTGAATTAAATAATTTATAATTAATGCATCAATTTTTTATTAATTATTGACTAAATTTAATTTTGTCTTGAATCAACACACTTCACCCAACATAAGTCCAAATCAATTTGACCCAAGTCCGGACTAGTTCAACGCGATCTGACCCGATCCACATACCGATATGGGTCGACCCGAATCCAAAATAGACCTCGGACGGGATGGCTCGGTACCGCTTGCTTTGCCCGGTTTGGGTCATTCGGTCCAACCAGTTTCCACACAGCCCGGCTCGATCCGATACAAATTGATTTGGGTCGACCCAAATCTGAAACAGATAGGACCAGGTGGGGTCCGAATCCTAAACCACCTGCTTTCTTTGCCCAATTTGGATCATCCAGTTTGGTTCATATTCGTACAACCCTACCCGAATTCGACACAGTCCGATTTACTTCTTTTGACCCGCTTTGGGCCAATCGGCTCGACCCCAAACCCGTGCACAAACATGATATGAGCCAACTCAAGTCAATCCACCATTGACTAAATCGGTCCGGTCTAGTCCGGCCAAATTGAACCGGTCTAGTCCGGATCTAGTTCAATCGGGTTTTGTCTGATCGGACTGAACCGGTTTGGGCGGGGACTGACCAGAATGATCCGGATCTAAACGGCTCAACCACTCTTGAATTTGATGTGATTACCTTGAAGACAATCCAATTAGATTGTTCAAGTTGGTCTAACCAGTTTGAACCTATGCAATTCGTCAAATCCAAAACCCGAATATAGTTAAATGGCTTTGCTGTTTGTATAAAAATAATATATATGTAATGTGATTTGAACCTTCACTACTTGTGTAAATAACAACAACTATTATCAATAAGCTATGACTAACTTATTTGTTAAAAAGGAGTTAGTTTTTTGTTTTAAGTACATAAATATAAGATTAATGGGTTTGGGCGGATTAGATTGGGTTAAAGCGAGTTTGGATTGAACCCAATCCATTTAATTTTATATAACTGGGTCATTAACAAGTTGGCAGGTTAAATGGGTTGGGTTGAAACTCAACCTAAACTAAACCCAACCCAACCCGCCCAATTGCCACCACTATGCGTGGCCATTTGATAACAGCTGAAATGGCCGAATTGAATGACATATTACTTTGTATTGAGTGGATAAAGTAATTAAATAGTAAAATATTCAATAGTGTTGTAATCAATACAATACAACTCCGGCTTCCATCACTAAAGGAGAAAGCAATAAGTCATTCACTTCAGTCACTTATATGTTATTAAAGGGTATCTTACTCATACATATCAGGCATATCGCATATCATCCTCCACATAGTTGCAATATAAGGAGGCTTGTGTGGAATGACTGGAACTCTTTTCCATTCCACTTGTATCTATTACATCAGTTGATATGATCATTGGGAATATTGACCAATAGGCCGCGAGTGTAGATCTGTTCATGGATGGGTAGTAGACCTATTCATGAGCCAGGCTCGGATTTGGCTTTTGTCAAATTTTTTAAAAGGACTTAGTTCGAAGTTCAAAGCCCGAGCCCAATATAATGTAAAGTTAGGTCCGAAGCTCGACCTGTGAACAGGTCTAATGGGTAGCCTAACTGGCTGGCCCGTCCGGTTCTTTGGGGCTTTGACAAAATTTTAGGTTTTGGCCAGCAGGTTTAGGCTCGGGCTCTAAGCACCAGGCCCAACTATTTTTTAGACTGGACTTAGGCTTTCTCAAATAAACCCAGTTCAATAATACTACATATAATAAAAAATATATTAATAATATAGAATAAATCTATTATTTAATAGTTTATTAAATTACACTATAGGCAGGACTTTTTATGTCCAAACAGGGACATTTTTTATTAATATAAAGGCAAACCCCCGCTCAGCCCGTGAAATGGTCTAGGTGAGTGTTCCAATAAATTCCTATTTTTTAAGACTTTTCAAATTCAAATTTCGTTACCTTCCCACTGTTTTCAAAACCGGACCGAACCAGACCGGACGGTCGGACCAGAAAAATTGGGAACCGGTCACTTGACCGATTCCGTTTGCCTCCAATACCGCTTTTTCCCTTAAAACCATTGATTTTGGTCAGCAAACCGCTGAATCGGTCGGTTAACCGTTCGAACCGTTCGAACCGTTTGAACGGTTTGAACGGTTTTGACCATTTTCTAATTTTTTAATTTTTTTTAATTTTTTTTATTTTTATTTTTTATCAGAATAGACCGGCTGTTCAGGTCGAATGGTCAAACCATTCGAATCGGTAACCGGACCCCTGACCAGTTCGATCACTGGTTCGTTTTTAAAAACCATGTTCTCTCCCATTAATTTCTATTCTTTATCATTAACTCTTATATCCAAGTTATTAATTCATAAAATGTATTTATTTAATTAACTCAATTATCTCTCCTCATTAACTCTCCACACTCTCTCCTCTCACTGATTCATACCATCAATTTTCTTTCCTCTCTCCTCATTAACTCTCCACACTCTCTCCTCTCACTAATTCATACCATCAATTTTCTTTCCTCTCAATCATGGTTTTTCAAACTGAACCGGTCAGGGTCCGGTTATCGGTTCGAACGGTCTGATTGTTCGACCTGAACGATCAGCCCGTTCTAACAAAAAATTATAAAAAGTTTAAAATTTAAAAAATGGTCAAAACCGTTCGAACAATTAACCGACTGGTACAACGGTTTGTTGACAAAATCAATGATTTTAAGGAAAAACAGAACCGATCAGATGACTGATTCCTGATTTTTCTGGTCCGACCATCTGATCCAGTCCAATTTTGAAAACCATGCACTCAATAACTTCATTATATTTCCTAATTATTAAAACTCTATATCATACCAAAAAAAGAAAAAATCTTATAGCTGCAAAAAATTAAAGAAGAACCATGTTTAGAAGCACAATATGACTATAATACTAGAAACTAATAACCGATCAACGTAAACAATCAGCTATCATTCATCAAAATTCATTGGGGGTTCTGATTGATCAATGTTCTTCGGGTATCATGCCCCTCCAGCATCATCGAAATTCCCTTGTATCCTTCCTTGGAACTGAACCTTAAACTGCTTTTGGCCACTGGATCGTGGGTTCAATGGTCTAGTTGTTTCATTTGACATACATCTGCAGTCTACGCATTCAAATTAAAATTATGAATAAATGAAAAATTAAAAATGGTAAACGATTTCAAATTATCTAAATTATCTTTTAAAACTATTTTACATTAAAATAGGATCTAAATTAAAACACTTACTAAGGTGGCATTTGATAACTCTTTTTAGAGATGTAACGTCATATGCCAGGCTCATTCGATATTGCACCTGAAATATAATCTGAAATGCTTTTCAGATATAAAATTATAAGACTCAGGCCCATTACTTAATGTGTTCAAACACATTACAGACGTGGCCTAAAGTCGAAAATACCCATTTTTTAACTTGATAAAGCCCCATTCTCTCTCTCTCTCTCTCCCCTGTCCTCCAGCCACCGCTACTACAACTCTCAACAGCAGTGGCAGTCCTTTCCAATTCAATTCTTATCTTAATAAATTATTTTAATTTTTTATAAATTATATTTGTATTAATTATTAATTATTTTAATTTTTATTAATTATTAAATATCTTAATAGTTTTAAGATATTAATTTGATAATTATTAAATTTTTTTCATTGCCTCATGGTCTTTATTAATATTTTCATTATTATTTTAACTTAATAATTCATTTTTAATTTATAAATTTATATGTATTTTTTAATTTTATTCTTATTTTAATAAATTATTTTTTATGAAATAATGCAAATTGAACTCAAAATTACCAATTAGTCAGTTTTAAGGGTAAAATAATAAAATCAATGAATTTCAGATGCTGAAGGTTTGATCTAACACAAACATCATTCTTTATTCAAAGCCTCTAAAAAGTCGAAAAACAACTATGTCTCTTTTCATATTACAGACACTTTTAATATCTTTTTAGCTTTTCATATTTTAGATTTTAGATTTATCAAGCGCCACCTAAGATATGTTTTTGATATAACTTTGAGTCAACATTTCTAAGAATCGAGCATACCAAAAACCGTTTTTGCTGTAATTTCCGGTCTAACCATCTGATACATTAACCACTGCCCTCTGCCGGTACAGGATTACGCTCTCAACGCTTGGCCTTAAATGGTGGTTGGTAGGTCTAAAAACCACTTCAGATGAACTCAAGAAAGAGGTCATTTGAGCCAAACCTTGACTACCAAAGATGGTGAGTCCAATAAGTATTGTTTTCTCATTATATATGATTATGGGATTTGAAAAATATAGCCTGTCAAATCAGATCAACCATTGCAATGACGTTTTCTCATTTTTTTTTTTTTATTTGATACCATTGCTGTTGTTGCCATGTAGGCATTTTTTAATGCCACATCAGCACATTATTGTTAATAACAGTAAAAAATAAAAATAAAAACATGAAAAAAGACGTTTTCTCAGACCATACCTTTCTTGATTTTCAAGACATGATCTAAAAAAACATTTTTCGAAAAAACAAATAATCAAACATAAGACATTGTCTAGAAAACTGATTTCTCAAAGAAAGGGCATCGGTTCCTAACACCAGCTCAAGAAATCTCCCGAGCATAATTGAGAGTGACACTAGTGACTTTTTTTTTTCGGTAATGTAGTGACTTAAATTCTACACATGGGTACCACAATTCAATGCAACAAAAACCCAACCCAAAACGAGATCCTACCCAAGCCCAACTTTATGGGCTGAGTTTTAACTCAAAACAGCCACAAATTGGGTTGCCTCATGTTAATTTGGGTTGACTCAGTTCCCAAAGCCCAAGTACAGAGAAACTCCTCTATAGATTATAAAATCATTTTTACAGAATGGACTCTGACTTAACTTCTCACCATTTATATGGCTGCACAGCATCAGTGGGTCGATTCAAATTGCACTAGTCCATGGCTATTAGCTAATGACTGTGTCATGCATTTCTACAAGAACCAAACAGGGGATTTCATGGTGGGGTCACCTGTTGTTGAGTCACCAGTGGTCTGATGTGGCAAACTTTGTGACCACGTGGTAGCTAAGAATCATTTAAGTTGAACCTTAACCTCTCTATGATGAATAAGCCACTTGTAAAATTTGAGCCGATTCAAATCGTGGTACATCATCAATAATTCTTTAAGCCTTGTAAATTTCAAAACTTCGGCTTACACAAATTATTGGTGGATGCATGGCTAACTGGAATCACTTTTCAGAATATTAACTCGTTTTTTATTTGGGTAAATGAAACAAATTAATTTAGTATAATTAATTACTTAATTTAACTCAATTGATTAAATATAGTAAACTACTTAATTACTAATTTAATTAATCTAATTAAATACTTAAATTATATTAATTACTCAAATTTTAAAATAAATAATTTTATAATTATAATTAATAACTTTAAAATAATTAATAAAATCTTAAAAATACACTTAAGTGAAATTAAGTAACTTAATATATGATATGCACTAAGACATTTTAACAAGTGTATACTGTTGGAGGGGTTTAGGGGAGGGATGGGAGGGAGTGGTTGAATTCTTGGAGAGAAAGAGTGAGAGAAGAGAGAATGTTTTAAAATATTAGTTTTCTTTTGTTCTATATGGAATTTGATTGAGATGTTAAAGAGATGTAGATGAAAAGGACCCGCTTGGCCCAAAAATTCCAGGCTTGGTCCTAAGCTTTGTATTTAGACTATGTCTGGGCCTGGCCCAAAAATTCTAGGGTTGTCAACAAGTCCGGTCTAGGTAGAATAGGAACTGACCTGACAAGAATTACTAAGGACCCGAAGCCGAACCAGACCCGATAGGGGTTATAATTTTAGACCCAGAACCAAACTGATCAGTTCTTGGGTCAATCCAGTCTAACATCCAATTATAATAAACCTATTGAAAATATTATATATATAACATTAATTTATTTAATATATTATACATTATATATATATAAATAATACATACACACACGCACACACACACACGCACACACACACACACACAAACACACACACACACACACACACACACACACACACACACACACACACACACACACACACACACACACACACACACACACACACACACACACACATATATATATATATAGCTTGGGTCGGGTCTAAACCAGTTCGTGATTGAGTACAATGGCTCTAACCCGATAAGAATTAGGACAATATTTCAGGCAAGGTTCAAAATATCGATATGCCCAACACGTCGATAGGGGCATATTGGGCGAATCGATACTATTTTTTTGCTTTTCTTATTTCTTTTCTAAAACCGATCCAGGGAGCTGGTTTAGGGCTCCTCCACCCCTTAAACCGGTCAGACCCCTGATACACCCACTATAGGGGCGTATCAGAGGGGTCCCAGAACGATACATATCGATTGATACGGGCTGATACATGTCAATACTTTGAACCTTGATTTCAAGAATCAGAACCAAGCTGACCCAACTGGTTCAGGCCCATCAGGTCCAACCCAACCCATTAATAGCCTTAGAGAGAAAGGGAGGGAGGGAGGGAGAGAAGGGGTAATAAATGAAAAGTAAAGAGAATAATAACACTTTCGTGGTAATATTGTAATAACATGTTGATGGTACTCTTGTAGTTATATGAAAACTCAATTTTATATGCACAACTAAAAAGAGGCAATGATTGCTTGTGATGTGGGGTGGCCCAACCCAGCCCATTTGGGGCTGGGAGGCCCAGCACACGAGTGCCAAATTCGGAAATGAGATCTGCAACGACAGTGGTTACCGTGCTACCCTCGTTGGAGTCGACCGCGAAGTGTTCACATGGCCCAAACAAGGCTATTGTGTGCTTCTGTACGGCTCCCATCCTAGGCGTTCATCTCCACATACCTCCAGGCAGCTCAAGTATAAATAGTAGTGCTTCCCTCCAGGTAAAGGGGCCAAGAATATACAATCTACAATCTAAATTTGGAACTGGGCTCACAAACCATATCCTGGCTCCCCTCTTTGCACCCCGTACTAACTTGACCGTCGGAGACTCTTCCTCGGGTTCTCACTCGAGGCCTCTGACATATTCTGTCTTGTAGTACCTTGGCCACCTGCCTTTTGCTTCTATAGTACTCGAAGCCTCCTCCGCCTCAGCCTCGGCAGCAACCTCTCCAAACCCTCGAAGACTTGGACCAGCCTTAGTAGCCTAGGGATAAAATTACTTTGTTGTCCTCAGCCAATCTGAGCATCAACAATTGGCACCGTCTGTGAGAAGCGTCGCTAGGACGTTCCCTAAAAGAACTTTACCAAGCTAACAAGTCCCCAAGCTCCAACCAACTAACATGGTACAAAGAACAAGAAATACACAAAATCTTGTCACCAATGAACAGCTCCAGGCCGTGCTTGACCGCCTGGAGTACTTGACACAGCGAGTCGAGCAGAAGTACCCCCAGGCAAGAGGTCACCCCCAAGGTGACTTCCCCGTCGGGGAGTCCACATAGCCAGGCCGGCATGGGTCCACCAGCCAATTGGTCCCCAGCCTCGGCCACGCATAGTGGACCAAGCCCTCAGAGTCCGGTAGCAGTCGTCCAGCCGACCCGCTCTCCCGGACCTCCAGACCTCCCAGCCAAAGGGAGGAAAACTCCAGACCTCCTAGCCGAAGGGAGGAAGAACTGGAACAATCAGAGGATAGCCGCCAGCCCTCCGAGCAGCATCACCAATGTCGAAGGGCAAATCCGAGGGACAAAGGTGGGCATCGTGATCGCCCCAACGCCCATTCCAGGGCTGAGGTCCGGCGTCGAGCCTCTTCCCCTCACGTATCGAACCTTTGGGACATCCTGAATGACCGCAACGCTAAGCGCAAAGTACACAATCTCAACTCCAAGCACTCCGGAGTCCGTGCCGAGCACCATTGTGCCCATGAAGACTGGGATGGCGCGTAGGCCATGCCTGACCCCATGTTCATCGAACTCCGAGTCGAGCTCAGTGCTGTCAAAGCTGAGCTCTGATAGGTTAAGGAAGGCTGAACTAACACCTCGGTTGGACAAAGCAACTACCTAGGGAGAATGGATGCCTTCTCCCCAGACATCATCGCTGAGCCTCTACCTCCAAACTTCAAAGCTCCCACCTTAGAGATGTACGACGGGATCATTGACCCAGATGACCACCTGGAGAGCTTCAGGGCACTCATAATCCTGTATGGATATTCCGACGCCTTGACGTGCTAGACTTTCCAAGCAACCTTCAAGGGAGCCGCTTGGTGGTGGTTCTCGAGCCTCCCACCTCGATCCATCAACTCGTGGGAACTATTTTCCAGCATGTTTCTCGCCCGCTTCATCAGCAGCCGGCGCCCCTAGAAAAGTATTGTCTCGCTGATGACTGTCAAGTAGAAGTGAGGAGAGTGTTTGCGGTCATACATCAACCGCTTCAAAAAGAAGAACTTGAGGTCCGTGACCTCGACCCCTAGTGTCTATGCAAGCCGCTATCAGCGGGCTCCTCCCTGGCTCGTCTCTCAAATGTTCCATTGCCTAAAGCCAGCCGAAGACGAAGCTAGAGTTCCTAGAAAGGGCTCAAAAATACACTGCCGTCGAAGAGGCCTCGGCTACGGATGCCCATGAGAGAGGCACAGAGCACCGGGATGGAGCCCCCGAGAAGGAGAGAACGGAGACAACGACCGCAGTAACAGCAACAACAACAGGAAGACACCGGCTTCGGCCTTTGCTTACAATTAGTACACGCCACTCAATTCCACCCACACACAAATTCTGATGCAGATCGGGCAGTAGAAATTTATGAAGTGGCCTGAAAATTTGAAGAAGAACCCTCGCAAGGGGAACCCCAAAAAATACTACAAGTTCCACTGAGGTACCAGCCACGACACCGAGGACTGTTACGATCTCAAAAACAATATAGAGTCCCTCATTTGTCGGGGCCACCTCAAGAAGTATGTCGGAGCAAGGCCGGCGCCTTGTCCTCTCAGCAGCACCACCACCACCACCAACAAGTAGCAAGCGCCATCAACGTCATAGTGGAAGGCATGGCCTCAGGTGGAGCCTCAGCCTCGGCTTGTAAAGCCTACACCAGGCAGTTGAACATCCAGGGGCCGGCCCCCAAGAAGTAGAAGCAAGAAACCCTCTCCTTCACGAATGAGGACCTGAAGGGGATAATAGTCCCCCATGATAAAGCATTGGTGGTTTCGGTTGTCATTGCAAAATTCATAGTCGAAAGGATCCTTCTTGACAGTGGCTTTTGAAAAGATGAAGATAGCTCCGGAGTGCCTCCAACCAGTAGACGCCCCACTAGTCAGCTTCTCCGGCAGCATCGTCAAACCAGAGGGCAAGATTTCCCTACCAGTCACAGTAGGGATGGAGCCCCAGCAAGTGACAAGGATGACAGAGTTCCTGGTCATGAAGATTGGCTCACCCTACAATGCCATCATGGGGAGACCAATTCTTCATGCACTCCGAGTAGCCATCTCCTCCTACCACCTCGCTTTGAAGTTCCCCACCAAGCATGGCGTCGGAGTTGTTCACGGGGACCAGCATGCCGCCCGTCAGTGCTATTTTCACGGGGACCAACTGGTCGAGGACCTCGTCTCGGTCCCCCTAGACAAGGACGAGCCCGACAAGGCAGTCCGCGTCGGGTCCAACCTTCACCCCGAGAGCCTATCCAAATTGGTAAGTTTTCTCAGACTCAATGCCGACGTCTTTGCTTGGTCCACTGCTGACATGCCCAGAATTGATCCCTCAGTCATTACACACAGGATAAGTGTTGACCCGAGCTCTAGGCCAGTTCAGGAGAAGAAGAGGAACTTTGCACCGGAGCGTTGAAAGGCCATAGAGGAGGAAGAGGAAAAGTTACTTGACATTAGCTTCATCTGAGAGGTACACTACTCTAACTGGTTGTCAAATGTGGTTATGGTAAAGAAAGCTAATGGGAAATGGCAGATCTGTATTGATTTCATAGACCTTAACCGAGCCTGCCCCAAGGACAGTTTTCCTTTGTCGAGGATAGACCACCTCATTGATGCCACTGCAGGGTACGAGCTACTTAACTTCATAGACGCCTTCTCCGGATACAATCAGATAAAGATGCACCCATATGATGAAGAGAATACCTCGTTCATCACTGAACAAGACACATACTGCTGCCATGTGATGCCCTTCGGCCTCAACAATGCTGGGGCCACCTACCAGCGCCTTATCAACAAGGTGTTCAAAGAATAGATGGAGAGGAACATCGAAGCCTACGTGGATGACATGGTAGTTAGGGCTGTAAACGGATCGAATTCGAATTGGATCAGGCAATATCCGAATTTGAATCCGATTAGAAAGTCTAATATCCGAATTCAATTCGATATCCGATAGATATTGAAAATTAATATCTGAATTCGAATCCGATTAAATATTCGAATATTCGATTTGATTTGTATTTGATTAATTAATTATTTTAGATAATTAATAAATATATAAAATAAATATTTTATTGATATAAAGTATATAAATATATAAATTATTTATATAACTTAATTATTATATATATTATATAAAATATTTTATATATTGTATAAGAATTAAATAATCAGTCGAATTCGGATATTTATCGAATCGAATCAGGTCATATCCGAATTCAAATCCGATTAACTATTCGATAAGAATAGGATATCCGAATTTAACCGATTGGATATTCGAATTATCCGAATTCAAAATCGGATTTTCGAATACCGTTGACACCCCTAATGGTAGTGAAGAGCCTGAAGGTCAGGACCCACATCTCGGACCTAGCTGAGACCTTCGACACCTTGTGGCAGTACAATATGAAGCTTAACCCCAACAAGTGTGCCTTCGGCATCACATCAAGCAAGTTCTTAGGTTTCGTCACCACTTAGAGAGGCATTGAGGCTAATCCTGAGAAGATATAGGCCATACTAGACATGGCACCCCCACAGACAGTGGAGACCCAAAAACTCACCAGCCGAATAGTAGCTATCAATTGCTTCATGTCAAAGTCAGTCGAACGCTGCCTACCCTTCTTTCGTGCCATCAAGAAGCTGAAAGAGTTCCAATGGATGGAGGAATGCCAGCGCGCCTTCACTCCTACCTCGGTCGGCTGAAGGGGAAACCCTGTACCTGTACCTCTTGACTAGGGATGAAGTAGTTAGTTCAGTCCTCATCAAGCATAATGGTGTGTAGAAGCCAGTTTACTATGCCATCAAGGTCCTCCATGACACCGAAACCAGGTACCCCGAGGTAAAGAAGTTGGCTTTCACCCTCGTGGTTTCGGTAAGGAAACTTTGGTCGTACTTTCAAGCCCACACTGTAGTGGTCCTGACGAAGCAGCCCCACAAGGCTGTCCTCGCCAAACCCGAGGTCTCGGGACGCCTGACGAAGTGGGCCATCGAGCTATCTGAGTTTGACATCCAGTACCAACTGAGGCCCACGATCAAAGCACAAGCTCTGGCAAATTTCATAGTAGAGCGCACCATCAACCGAGCCCTTCGCCAACCCCCAGAAAATGCTAAGGGGGATCATGTGTGCGACGAGGTTCAACCTCGATAGAAGCCTTTTGTTGACAGCTCCTCCAATGCTAAAGGAAGCGGAGTAGGCCTCATCCTCCTCACCCCAGATGATGTTGCCCTGGAATATGCGCTAAGGTTCGACTTTCCAACACCGAACAACGAGACCGAGTACGAGGCCCTCCTCATTGGTCTACAGCTTGCTAGAGACCTCAACTCCTCATACATTGTTGCAATAGACTACTTCACCAAGTAGGTAGAAGCCGAGCCTTTGGCCGCCATCAAGGCGCGAGCCATCCAAAATTTCCTTTGGAAAAAAATTATCTGCTGCTTCGGCCTACCCTACATAATAGTCACCGACAATGGGAAGCAATTTGATGACACCATGTTTCGGGAGTGGTGCGCTTCCTTCGGTATCAGGCAACAATACACCTCGGTAGGCTATCCTCAAACCAACGGCCTACCCAAGGTCACCAACAGGACAATACTGGATGGGCTGAAGACCAGATTGGACCAAGCTAAAAGCCTATGGGCTGAAGAACTGGACAATGTACTTTGGGCTTATCGAACTACGCCTCATACAGCCTTAGGAGAAACTCCCTTTGGATTAACCTACGACACAGAAGCAGTAATCCCAGTATAGATTGGCCAGCTCACACTCTGAATTGAGGTGTACAATGAGGTCGAGAATGATGAAGCCCTCAGAGCAAACTTAGACCTGCTGGAAGAAGCCCAAGAGAAAGCACAGATAAGGGTAGCCGCTTACCAACAGCAAGTGACCTGCTACTACAACTCCAAGGTAAAAGAAAGACACTATCAATAGGAGACCTTGCCCTCAAAAAAATCATGGTCCCCGAACTCGGAGTAAGGAAGCTAGTCCCCAACTGGGAAGGCCCCTACAGAATCAAGTGAGTTGTCAGCCCCGACACTTTTCACCTGGAACACCTAGATGGAAGACATGTACCTTGAATTTGGAACTCAGAGAACCTCCGGATATACTACAAGTTCCTCTTCGGCTCAATGCTCAGTGTGTGTACCTAATAAATTCTTACAACTCTTCAGCCTTGCGACTGACAGGGATGCATGGCCTCCTCCGAGGGCTGTACCCCCTCGCTAGACTAACGCCAACACTTAACGAATAAGTAGTGAACACCCTAGCTGTGACTTAATGTGTCAGAATGCACCAGGACGGCCGAGGGCCTCACGTGCCTCAGTGCCCCACCTCGGTGGCGGCTAGCCTCTTGAACTTTCACACTTAGCACTACTAGCAAAGGAAGCCAGCCTCCTCAGAAAGTTGCGCTCGACCTCGTCAAAATGTACGTGCGGGGATACAGGAGCCAAGTAAGCCTCGACTCTGCCTAGGCCTCACGGAGCCAGACGGGCCTTAGCTCTATCTCAGCCATCCCCAAATAGGGTAGGCCATCTTGACCTCGCTGAAGCTAATGCACAGGGATACGGGAGTTAGGCGAGCCTCGGCTCTGCCTAGGCCCCACGGAGCCAGATGGGCCTTAGCTCCGTCTTGGCCACCCCCCAATACAGTAAGCCACTTTGGCCTCACCGAAACCAATACTTAGAAGATTGGGAGACAGGCGAGCCTCAGCTCAGCCTCGGCCCCACTCTCACGTCGACAAGTCATCTTGCTATTTACTCAAAGGAAGGAGAGCCAGGAGAACCTCATGCTCCACTTTGGCCTCCCCCCATCACAGGCCTCTTCGACCTTGCCTAAGTGAATGGTGGTGGGCCAGGCAAGCCTCGGCCCAGCCGCGGAGGTCTCGCCTCGGCCACCCCTCCGGCATGCTCTTGACGCGCAAAGTAAAGTAAATTGAAGAGAACTATACTTGTCTCACGTTGTGATTTTTCTCTTGGAGGGTCAAGGACCCTTCGGCAACAAAAGCATAAGTTTAAAAACAGTGCAAAAAAATACAAGGAAAAACAACACAGCAAAGTACAAGTACAACATTTGAGGCAAAGATAAAAAAATGCCACCAATTTTCATTATGTAGAAAATTTTTGTCTTTACAAAATTGTCTCATGGCCCCTCGGACCGAACATATGTACAATGTCAAAAAAAAAGAGAGAAAAAGCGTGGCCTAAGCCTCGCCACCAACCGGAGGAGGAAGTCCAAAATTAGCTGCCTCTTCGGGAGAGTCAAAGATCACCTTCAAAGATTCATCATGAAAGTTTGGAAGCACCGCCGTAAGTGCCTTCTTGGTGTTCTCGATCCCATCCAAGTAAGCCCCGGAAGCAAGATCAGCAAACTCATCGGGCTTGTTTCCCTGCCTCCTGGGCCCTCTTCTCAGCCTCAGATGCCTTCTATTCGGCCTCTATAGCCCTCTTAGCTGCCTCCTCAGCTCTTTTCTCTGCCTCGGCCGCCCGCTTATTCACCTCAGCAATGTCTAACTCGACCTGTTGGAGACGTCGTTCAGCCTTAGAAATGAGGCTCTCTGTGCGAGCCCTCTCCACCTACTCTTGGGAGAGGAGATCCTGCGTCTTCTTCAACTTCTCTTCGGTCTCCATGCAAAGCTTTTATTCGTCGCCAAAGTATCGCTAGAACTCGTAGTGCTTTTCTACGATGGTGGTGGCGACTTGCTAAAGCTTGTCTTTCTCAGCCTCCAGCTTGTCCATGTTGGCTATGGTCAATTTCAGCCAACCCCCTAGCTCAATAATGTGAAGACAAACTTGCAACGAGAAAACAGTTAGCACCCAGTAGATAAACAAAGAAAAGAAGAAAAGGGAAGAGAAGCAAGTTGTCACCTCGGCCAGGCTCTGCAGCCCTTGCTCGTACAACCTATTTAGGGCCATCCCCAGCATCTGGAAGCAGTCCCGTGCCAGGAGAGCCCCACTTACCAACGCTAGGCCAACTCCCGCACTGCAAATAGAGTCCCTCTCATGGATCTCCCACTTAGGGCAGAAGATTTGGTTAGACCGCTGGGCGAGCTCCTCCAACAACGTGGGAGCAGAAAGCGACCCCATTCTCTCCTTGTGGGGCCTCCTCGGGGCATCACCGGAAGAACTCTCGGTGCGGGCCACCTTTTGCTGCGATTGACCCCCTATGACCCCCTCAGTCGGCCTCTTCTTCCTTGCTTCGACCTTGTCGGCAGGTCCATTTGGCACCTCGGTCGGCTGTTGTGGCGCTTACTGCTCGCGCCCTGGCTGGCCCTCCTCGAGAGTATTAACTTGAGCTTCGGAGTGTTCCTACCGGGTTCCTCCCTGGAAATCTCCAATTTCTTCCTTGTTTCAAGTATCTTCAGCTCTATCAAAGGCAAGGTGACCGTCAGGTAGGACCGACCGTCAGGTGGCTCCCTTTGGGGGAGCTGTTGAAGAAGTCCCTTTGGTAGGGACCTGTGCTCTCGTCCCCTT
>NW_010729213.1:769263-812930 GCF_000365185.1 Nelumbo nucifera | reverse complement strand
GGCTCCCTTTGGGGGAGCTGTTGAAGAAGTCCCTTTGGTAGGGACCTGTGCTCTCGTCCCCTTGGCAGGGACCTGACGGGAAGACCCCCCCTTCGCAGGGCCGGTGCCTTCTCCTTCTGGGCTGGTGTGCCCCCGGTGGGCCTCTAAGGCGTTTGTCTGCCAGCCTTCGCCTGCTCCTTCTATATCACGTGGGCACAGTCAAGTATGGCCTTCCAAGCATCCATCAGCACCTCTACAAACAAAACAGTAGTTAGTACCACTACACAAAGACAAAGATGTGGAAAACATGGAAAGGGATTGCGTGGCCTATCCTACCTAAGGGGCAGGGCTGAGCCCCGCGAAAACCAGTGGGATATCCTCCTCCTCCAAGGGTTGTGCTCGAACTCTCCACAAGTTGAGCAGTTGCGCGAGATCGTCACTCTCCTCACTCGTAAGCAAGAGAACACTTTTCTCCGCAGACAAGCTAGCTTCTCCCCACCCCGACTTGAAGGTCTAGCCCTTGGGACAAGACAAAAAGAAGTACTTACTCTTCCAGTTGTGCAAGGAAGAGGGGTTACCAACGGGCTTAGACTTGCGGGGTTAGAAGTAGAAGACATCAGCTTCGGAAGTGTGCTTCCTCAGCGCGAAGACCGCACGGAAGAGCTTCGGCGTCAGCTCCACCCCCTAGAGTCGGGCCGCCACCAGCATCGCCACAATGGTTCCTATGCATTGGGAACCAGTTGACTAAGGTTAATCCCATACACACTTAGCAGGTTAGAGATCAACAGATGAAGGGGGAACCGAAGACCGAATTGGAGGAAGTGTTGATAAACACAGATCTCCCCCTCCTTGTAAGTCCACGGCCGATCACCCGCCTCGAGTGCCCTCACTCTATAGGACGAAGGGATGAAGTACTGCATCGTCAAGGCCTTGACCTGATTCCAGTCCAGAGAACCTTAAAACTCTGGGCGAGAAGGATCAGTCTCGACCGCTACCCCGGCAACACTCTCAACCCTTGTCCCAAGGATGAGGTCCAGGTCCTACTCCCCCTCAGCCTCCCTCGGCATCAGAAATGCAGCGCTCTCACAGGGAGGGTCATTGCCTCAGCGGATGCCTTTGGCTCCCCCAGAGGTTACCCTCTCTCGGAGCACCTCCACCTCACACCAAACGGGAACGAAAACAGAAGGGCTTAAAGGGGAAAGGGGAGAAGGGGTTCGAATGGAGCTCCCCTCCAATACTTTCGGAAGTTCATAGCACTCAGGTCTAGAATTTGAGAAAGACATCATTGGAAATTACCTAAAAAGGGGAGTGGAAGGAAAAGAAGTGAAGGTAGAGTGTTGAAGGCTGGAGAATCTGGGAGCTAAGTTCACTCGAAGGCGAAGGCACTTGGAGGCAAAATGATAAGAATTCTGCTATCGAAGCCCCTATTTAAAGAGGAACGAAAGGCCTAGATTTCTCGAGATCCAACGACTGAGAAGCCACCACCTCCACAACCCAATCATGGCATGCGAGATCCAACGCTTAGCCTCGGAAGGCGAAGCGACACGCTGATAACGGCTCGGATCATCTCAAATCTAACGGATGAGAATTACCTCCACACCTGTGATCCAGTCGTGTCGCATTCCTGAGTGCTCACCATCGAAAGACGAAACAATTCTCAAGACAGACTAGCACGTCCGCTCATAGTCACCCGCCGATTCGGGTGACCCATTCCTGCGAGCACGCACACCGGTTCAACCAAAAGACTGTCCTGCGCATGGATCCTCGGGCCCCACAGGCCCTCAGCCTAAATAGCCTTTGGCTTCACAGGCCCTCGGCCTAAACAACCTTCGGCTTCACAGGCCCCCGGCCTAAACAGCCTTCGGCTCCATAGGCCCTCAGCCCAAATGGCGGCACTAGAGCATCCACACTGAGCGCACCTCCCGGGTCACTTGTCCGAAGCAGTATGCCATAGACCACTCGCAACCTCGACCCAACTTATAAAGACGAACGAGGCAAAGACAAGAAAGAGGACGCCACCGCAGGGTACAGCTCGGCTACTGGGCCCATTGGCACTCACCATTACTACTCCCATCAGCCGAAGCCGAATTTTTCTCTCGACCTCGGGAGTGGGGGGCAAGTGATATGGGGTGACCCAGCACAGGCCATTTGGGGTTGGGAGACCCAGTCCACAAGCGCCAGATTCGAGAATGAGATCCGCTACAGCAGGGGTTACCCTGCTCCCCTTGTACGGACGCAACCGCGAAGTGTTCACATGGCCCTACCAAGGCTGTTGTGTGCTCCTGTACGGCTCCCATCCCAGGCGTTCATCTCCACGTACCTCCAGGCAGCTTAAGTATAAATAGGGGTGCCTCCCTCCAGGTAAAGGGGCCAAGAATATACAACCTATAGTCTGAATTTGGAACTGGGCTCACAAACCATATCCTGGTTCCCCTCTTCATACTCCGTACTAACTTGACCATCGAAGACTCTGCCTCGGGTTCTCACCTGGGGCTTCTAACGTATTCTATCTTGTAGTACCTCGGCCACCTTCCTTTGGCTTCTACAATACTCGGAGCCTCCTCCGCCTCGGCCTTGGCAGCAACCTCTCCGAACCCTTGAAGCCTTCGGCTAGCCTCAGGAGCCTATGGACGAAATTACTTTGTTGTCCTCGGCCAATCCGAGCATCGACAGCTTGCAATCACACTCTTGTAATTAGTAAAAAATTCAAGGTGACAAATAATGGCATTCTT
This sequence comes from Nelumbo nucifera, assembly GCF_000365185.1. The sequence goes on along the minus strand of NW_010729213.1, from coordinate 810,219 downwards.
GTAATTACATGAAACTCAATGTCATATGCACAACTAGACTTGTTCATGGGTCGGGTCAGGTTGGGCTTTGCCTCTTTATCAACAGAAAATGTGCAGGCTTGAGCCCAAGCCCAGCCCGACCATCAGGCCTAGATCTTGAGCCCGAGCCCGAAGCCCGATCTGTACACAAAATATTTTATTTTCAATATACTTTTATAAACTAATATTATATTAATTTAGTAATAATTTAATAAATTAATAAACTAATTTGTATTTCCTAATAGTAAATTAATATTTATTAATAATTTAAGAAACAAATATATATTATATATAACATAAATGCTTTCTTATTATATGTAATAGTATCGGGCTGGGCTGGGCTTATTTGAGAAAGCCCGAGCTAGCCCAAAAAATGATCAAGCCCGAGCCCATGGGCCTAAAATTTTGTCCAAGCCTAAAAAATAATGGGTTGGGCCATCAGGCTACCCGGCCCATGAACAAATTATGCACATCTAAAAAAAGGCAATGATTGCTTTCAATGGCACTCGTGTAATTAGTAAAAGAACTTAAGGTTACAAATAATGGTACTCTTGTAATTATAAAAAATTCAAAAAAAAAACTAATAATGACATTCTTGTAAACCATTTGCTCAAAATAACAAAATATTTCACACAAGCCCATATAACCTTCACATGGTAGGATTCCATTTCAAGTAAAATGGGCACTCCATCCGTACCCATTTTTCTTATAGCAAAATATTTCACACAACTCGATATAACCTTCATATGCTAAGATTCCATGTCAAGCAAAATGGGCACTCTATCCGTACCCATTTTGCTCTTAATATATATGCTACAAGCAGCATTGCACAATAAGATGATTTTTCCTAAGGCATCCTTGTTCAAACTGCTTGCTTCATTAAAATTAACCCATAATATTTTCACAATCCAAGTCAAAGGTGACTCTCAACCTAAACTGAAGTTCCCTTCACTTGTATTTACTAGGGATGGTGGCAAGAGATGGATTTCTCTTCAACCCATCAAGGACGCATTCATCGTTAACCTTGGTGACCATGGCCATGTGAGTAATAATAGGAAATGTATACGTATTGCATTTGACAATTTCTAGTGATGATAAAATTTTAATGTTTTTATCATAACTCATGCATGAAAGATAAGTAATGGAAGCTGATGGATCGATTTTTCGTGATGTATCAATTTTTTGGCTAAGTACCTCATCATCCCGTTTGGTCCCAGGTGGCCGATGACTCAGAGGTTGAAGTGGAGCTCCCCAATGTACAGTGTAGTAGTGCAACCCACCTACTCCTTGTAGGAGACGATCTGGCTACTAGCAACGATGGGAACTGAACCGGCTACCTCCTACTGGAGATGATCTGCTTATCTTTGTAGACGGCGGGAACTGAGGGACCTGCATAAACTGAATCAGAGAACCCGGGAGTGTTTACCCGGTGAGGTCACTCTGATGGCTAAGTCAGCACTTAGTAGTGAGCGGAGAATGATCTTAAAGAATGAGAGAGCTAGAGAGCAGGGGTTACCATTTCTTTTTTTTTTTATCCCTTCGCCCCTAGGGGTGAGGCCTTTATATACTGGAGTCCTTGTGGGTTTGGTGGAACAGTTCCTGGATTCCCGCTGTGATGGGACCTATTTTCGTGTTAGGTGGGGATAAAGCCACCAACCGATAAGGTTTCCCATTTCCCCCTAAATCAGGGAGTGGGTGAGCTAGTATAGTCGTTACAAGTCACAATCTTGTAAAATGCGGGGTACGATGGTGTGCTCATTGGAATTATCATGCGGTGGTCGAGCTACCTGTGAAGTGTCGAGCTGTTTGGGTGGGGAGCTACCTAGTGATGAGCTGCCTGTGGCGAGCTGCTTGGTGGCAAACTGCCTGTGCAGTGCCGAGTTGTCTAAGTTGCCAGGCTACACGATGGCGAGCTACCTGTGAGTACTACATGGTGGCGAGCTGCCTGGTAGTCACGAGGCTGCACCTATTTGTCACGAGGTGCCAGGTGTCACAATGTCACTGGAGGGCCAAATCCACCCTCATCAAAAGCATAGTATAACCAATATAATAAAGTGGCAAACAATCAAAACTACAACACTAAACAAGGGAAGAGTGAAGACATGTTCGAATAAACACAAAACAAGTCAAATGGGTGAGACATGGGCTATATCAATTGGGCAAACAGGTTAACCCATCATCCGACCATTATTTCAGGTCCATTTACCACCAAATTGCCTACTGGCAAAAGATTGTCGAATTAGTTAGCAACACGGTAATCTATTTGAATCATTGACCTAGTTAGTTGGATCATAAAATAGATACCAATTATCTTTTCTCCTAATTTTTATATTCTATTTCTATCATTAATAAAAACAATTCATATTTGTTACACTTATTTTTTAATATGCTAATGAAATAATATTAGAGATGTTCCTAAATTATTTATAAATCTCTATATTTTTTAGAACTTTGTGTATTTTTATTATTTAATTATTACATCATGAATTGACCCATTTGACAGAAATGTTGAAATGCTAATCCACCACTCAAATGGAAAAACATTGTCGCTTTTGGTTGATTTTAAATTTTGCATGCTATTTTCATCATTAATAAAAGTATTTCTTATTTTTACATTTATTTTTGTTTAAGATGATGAAATATATAACATTAGAGATGTGTCCAAATGTTTTCTACACAAATTTTGTATATTTTGTATTTCTATCTTTTTTTTTATATTTATTACTTATGACAACATGGGTTGACCCACTGGCTAGATATAAAAGAGGTTTCATTTTAAGATTAGTTTTAAATTTTATAGTCCATTTACATCATTAGTGAAAATAATTCTTGTTTACCACACTTATTTTTGCTTAATATTTAATATGATTAAAATGTAATATTAGAGATGTACCTAAAATTGTTCTATATTTTTGTATTTTTTTCAAAATTCTTTATATTTTTATTTTTAGTTTTTTTAATTATGACATTATGGGTTGACCAGTTTTGACCCAAATGGTTGAATCGCTCACTTGTCACCTGAATAAAAAATGGTTTTATTTCTGATCAATTTTAAAATTTATATTCTATTTCCTGCATTAATAAATACTTCTTATTTATCATACTTATTTTTTGGTTTTCGATTGTATGACTCTATTTGGGTGTTTCTCTTGTATATGCTTAATTATTTTTGGTACATTTATCCATAGATATAGATATAGATGTGCCCAAATTTTTTTATAGCTTTTCTTTATTTTTATATTTTTGGAATATTTATCTATTTTTCATTTTTATTACTTAATTATGACTTCATGGATTGATTCATTTAGCATAGATGATTGAATTGTTTACCCACCGCATAGATGAAAAATAATTTTATTTTTTGGTTGATTTTAAAAATATAAGTTATTATGCTATTAAATCATTATTTGTGGACTTAATTAATAGAATATATTTAATGATAAGAAAGAAACATTAAATATAAATGTCAAAGAATAAGAGTTAAAGCCTTAATCATGGAACTTAATAAGAGGAAATTGAATGAACTGAATAATAGTATTAGAATCACATATTTGTCCCTGGAATAATGTATCCATATTCAAAACGATGGCTATATTAGTCAAGAAAAAAGTCAAAAAATTTTGCTAATTCATGCTTTTAATAGTAATATAGATGTGATGAAATGAGACATTTTTAAGCAATCCCACACTAGATATGTTGATGAGTTGCTGAGTAGTAGGACGTAAGGCAATCGAAAGTCTCTCAACCACACTAATACCTACTATGATCCTATTTACTATCCCACAATCCTGACCCATTGGCTTACCTATTAGATAGGGTAACAAGATGAAATGAATAGGATGTAGTTTCCATATTGCCTATGCGGAAAGGTGGTTGTATAGGCAACCAGGTTTTAATTCCATCCACTATGTTTTCCTTTTAGTAATGGTTAATAAAATTTTATTCCATCCGCTCATTGGTGCAATTTTAATTCTATCCACTCATAGTTTATTAGGTTATAACTCATAAGATATCTATTCACAATGAAGATGCACAGGTTCAAACCTAGGTTCTTCACATTATTCTAGTGTGTGTGGACATGTACACCCTGTCACTGACCCCATTATCGATTATTAAGTTGGTAGTAAGGCATCCCTCCTGTAGTATTGAAGAGACACAACATGTAAATATTCCAGCAGAATGAGTGATGACTTTACTTTTTCAAAGAAATGGGTTTAAATATGAACCAGAAAGACATGACATCTGAAAAACTTGCAACCAATCAATCAGTACCGTGAAAGTGGTAACCAATCAGAGTGATTTTCATCAGAATCCATAGGGTTTCGATAAGTCATTGCTCTTCCAATATTAAACCTCTCTGGCATCATAGATTTTCATTCCCAGATTAAAAAAAAAAAAAAAAAGTTGCTTCAAGCTAATATCCTAGCTGGTGTTATACATTGAAAGGATGTCAAGAAAAAGTTGAACGACCTTCAATAAAAGGGTACCCTAGGGACGAAAGGCTTGGCAAACCAACTCAGTCACCTAAGGATACTTTGGATGAACTGTACCATTGAGTAGTGTCAAGCATGGTTTTCAAAACCGGATCAGACCGGAAAAACCGGGAACCAGTTAAGTGATCAATTCCGTTCTTTTCTAAAATCTGGATTCTTAAAAAACTATTCATTTTGGTTAACAAATTACTGACCTGGGCGGTTAACCATTCAACCGTTTTTATTTTTTTATTTTTTTTATTTTTTTATCAAAATGGACCAATCGTTTGAATCGAACGATTAAACTGTTTGATCCGGTAAACAAACCCCTAACCTGTTCAATCTCCGGATCGATTTTAAAAACCATGGTGTCAAGATTAAAATTACAAAAGGCTGCAAATGGTATATTTTTGTCAGAATTCAATTTTGAATTTATTCCCAATAAGGGAATCCAAATTCATTACACTTATAATTGGATTGAATATGAATCATATCCACCCCAATCCAATCCTTTACAATCTACTCCAATAATTTTTTAATGAGTTTGTATGTTGTTATATGCTGATTCATTGGGATGTTCCAAATGCGCGGCTGTAATATCTTATGATAGTGAGGATAGCATTTTTGGGGGTAATAAATCCAAACTCCATTTAAACATAAAAATTTATATCTACATAATATTAACTAATATGTATATATTGATTCATCAAGTATAGAGTTGATAAAAAAATGCAGCGGTCCATCGCACAGTTCACATATTACCTCGCATTGAAAAGTTCAACATGTGATTTTGTTTTCCAGAAACAAAACCAACCATGTTGTGGATCACCCCCTTGGCCCCTTAGCCAGATATGAGCGGTCCAATTAAACTTTGTATTTGTATGAAAAAATTCAACTTGGTCCTTGCTTTTTTATTAATAGAGTCAAGACTGAATACAAATTTTAGAATTGTTCGGGTTGTTAGCAAATAAAATAGTAGTTGAAATTGCTATTGTTTTAAAAAAATGACCTAACCGTTCTGCCATCGGGTTTTGGATTGACGATCCGATCATTAGATTTAAATGGATGGCCTATTCTGACAAAAAATTAAAAATAAAAAACGGTTAAAAATCGTTAAATGGGTCAACGATTTGACCGTCCAAATCAACAAATTATTAACTTTTTCAAAAATTTTTGACCAAGAATCGAGTTTGGGGTCAAACAGAATTGGTCGCCTGAACGATTCCTGGGCCAAACAATCCGACCATTCAAATCAACGGCGATTTAAAGTCCCTCATTCACTGAGCAGGGTCCACCCCTGGAATATACCAATTCTCGAAGCACCGTAATGGGTCCAATCCATTAAAATACCATATGTTAAGAGTTAGATACATGTATACATGTGGTCCAATGCTTGTCAATTCCATTCAATTCAAGCCAATTCAATATGTGGACAATAATTATAATTATCCTATATAATAATAAGTTTAGGGTCCATTTGATTCATAGGAATAGGAGTTTAGAATTAGAATCAGAAAGGTCTAGCCATTTGGTTGGGTAAAATGGAATTTCCATTTTTCATTTAGAATGACATTTTCCTATTTGAGGGAATGGTCATTCTGATCTCCTTCATTGAGAATGAGAATTTCATTATACTCAAGTGGCATTACTCTTTACCTGTTGTTAATCCTTCTTAGGAGTTATGTATATATATATATATATATATATATTTTATGGTATTCAGTTTTAATTCTGATTTGAACCAAACAGGCAGAGGAATAAGTGATTATTTTGATTCCAGGGGATTTCTATTCTGGTCTCAAAGCTGAACCGTTCTTCCCTCCAGGTGGCTGGTTCATCGGTTCGATTTTCTGGATCAATGGATAAAATTTTTTTACATAAGATCACTAAAAAAGTAAAAAATAAAGAAAACAATAACCCAACCTGATGAATAGGTCCAATAGGTCAACAGATCAACCATATGGGTTGATAACCAAGTGAATGATTTTATTTAAATGTTGTGTTATAGCTTGTTCAAAACCCACCAGGTCACCAGCAGACCGGTTGGGTCAACAACGGGTTGGAAATGATGTACCCAAATCCTTTTTCATTGTGTTGGATTAGTTCAGCAATAGCTAACAGGACACCCACCCATTTCACAATCATCAAAAATGACATCAAGATTCCTTGGTCAGGCTTTCAAATTTACCACCTACCTGTCAAACAAATAACAATGCATTCTTCTTTTGCAAAAAAAAAAAAAAAAAAAATGCATTTTTGTATACCCAACTCCAGTGGAAATTTCAATACCCTGTAATCAATTAGGCCCACTAATCATCAAAATGTTTGTCAACGTCAACTGATTTCTGTGGGGTGTGATAGAGAGACACATGGTGATTTTGATTTTAATGGTGTAAAAAAAAAAACAGAAAAATCACTAATGGGTTTGCGATGATTTTGAACGATTCCGATCTTAGAAATCACTAAAACCAAAATCATTCATCTTGAGAAAACCATCTTAATTGCAATCTCAGTCTCTTCAATTGATTCACAAATTTTAATTCCTAAAATTAAGTCAAGGATTAACTATTTGGAGGGTATTTGATGATGATGCGTTTTACTATTGATATATTATGATGATCAACCAGAAACACAATTGCTCCGGTTTAAGGTGTTTTGATTTTATTTTTAATTTATGTTTCATAAAAGATGGGACGTTTCAAAACGAAAAGGATTTTTCTTTTTCACTTTGAATGGTTTACGCCTATCCTGATCAAAGTGCTTAATTTTGTTATATAAATATGTCTTAGAATTAGAAGTGTTCTGCTTTTTCACTTTTTGAATCGATGCTATTAGGGGTGAAAACTGGGTTGGGTTAGGTCGGATTGACATCAATCGTGATTCAACGTCCAACAACGACCCATGAACTTTTACTTTGTAACAGATACCTCCTCTTATAGAGTTTCATCAGTTAAAAAAATATTTTCATTTATTTGTTTAGTTAAATTTCTAAATATAATATTGAAGTCCTCAATTGCTCTAATAGATCTTTGAAGATGTCTGGCCGGATTCAATATTTAGATGAAAATAGTAGATGTTTCTTTCTAATAGATATAAATTTAAGGTTTCATTTAGTTTTACTTGATTTTATGTTTTAAGATGAAGAGAAACATTCATGTCAGTGAAATGAAGTAAGAATTTAAAGAAACTTTTTTTTATGTTAATGAAATGATTCTTGCTATTTTTAGTTGGTCTCATTTGAAGAAAAGGAAGGTATTTTTAGGTCCATTAGGGTTTAAGAGAAAAGGGTGAAACAATTAAAGAAAGTTCAGATAGGTGTTTTGATAATTTAGCACATTTGACTTAACGGCCCGAAGGTCCTGTTTCTTGGGTAAGCGTATTTGCCCATGTTTTTTTGATTTCCACATTCTTAGGTAACGGGATGAAACTTTTATCCATAAAAAGCTAATATAAAAATGGGCAAGATTGTCTCATTATATTTTATAAAATTTCCCCTCAGGTGAATAACTTTCCTACTTGAGAGATAGATAAATTTTACCTGGAGCTTATTTTACTATAGGGCCCATTTACAAATGCAAAAAGAACATTATAAAGTTAGTCAATAAGAAAAAAAAAATACCCATTAACCAACTTTCCCAAACTTATTTGCCCGTAACGACAGGGCCTTTATTTTATATCCCACTAAAATTGTATTTGGCATTTCTTATTATAAGGAATTATCTCCTTTTTTTTATATTTAAAAATTAAGTGTTCATGGAACATTTTAACTGAAAAAAAGGACATAAGAAGAATGCCAAATGCAACATAAAAAATCCATCGAAACCTTATCCCAACCATATTGGCTAGATGAATCATGTTTCATCATTCTATTCTATATAAATTATATCATTATATGATCACTTTCTTGCGAATTACCAAAAGCCCCTAACCCTATACTGAAGGATTAACCTGGGTTAAATAAGTTGCTACAGCATTCTCTCAACTGGCAAATGTGGAGTTACACCATATTTAGAGATTTCAGTGGGTCATGTTAGGTCTGATCAACCTTACTGGGGTTCTGGGTTAGGTTTGGGTTGTAATTGACAAACCCACCCCGTTGATATACATTGAAAGTGACTGACTCTAAATGGGTTCGGATTAAAGCAAACCCGTGACCCATTAACATTCCTATTAATAAGTATTTTTGAAAAAAAGAAAAGCAAAGAAAGTTTTTTTTTTTTTTTGTCATAAGATATAGTGGCAGTATTCAAGTACATGTTGGCCTGGTGGCGATGCCGGTGGCTGTGAGTACTAAATGAGACCGAGTTCATTGAAAACCAAACAATATAAGTAATATGACCCACCTGACCATCGTCATGGTTTTGTTTGTCCTGCAACCTTTTCGTGTCAGTGAGCTGTGAACTTGTTGACATGTAACCTGGTTAATTAGAGCAACCTTTTCCTTCTCTGACACAAATAATTTTCTTCACTCTTATTCTTCTGTTTTGTGTATTTAAATATCAAATAATGAATAGAATCAATCGTGGGATTCCCCCCACATTTCCAAAAGATAATTCTCACACCCAAAACTACTTCTGTTACTCAATTCTTCTGAGCTAGCTCTTTTTGTCTGGGACAGCCCTCTGGGACTGCCCCCACCACGTTTAAGGTTGTGCCTGAACTCCATGACAATTTGCTCAAACACTTCTGCCTCAAACAAGTTCATCTTGATTTTGGGGTTCATGTGATCTCTCACATATGCAAAAGCCAACTGATCTCTGGGGTTAAATGCCTCTAGTTCATTTAACATAAGGCAGGAGAAGAGATTGCTGCCAACCCCATGTCTCCTCAGTATCAAAGCACTGTCTGGTACATCTGCACCACAAAAATGATCAATTCATCAAATGCTTTAGTAACCCATCAGGCCAAAAGTTGAATGATCAAGACAAATTTATCAACAGTAATCATGAACCATTGAAAGAAAAGAGCTTTGAACCTGTGGTGTATGGGAGCTTATCAGTTGTCCATGGCTGTAAACCATTTTCACAGTATGTCTCCATTTGCACCTTCAAGTTATCAACATTCCATTTCTTCCACCTTGCAGTTGCCATTGCCTCTTCCATGGTGTGCATGTAGTAAGGATGCTTTGAAATAGCCATGTCTACATTCTCCAAAATAACGAGAGAATGAATCAACAACAATGGGTCCACCATTAGCTGCAGCTTTGCATCCACCCAAATGCTGAATTTTGAATTTGGGAATAGCCTGTGAACCAAGTACTTGGGTATCACTCCATTCATGGCTGCATTTTGGTATGGGAGATCACCTGCAACTCTTACAATTCTCCATGCACCAATCTTATATTCCTGGGATTTATCTAAGAGAAGGTTGTGAGTGTTGAGGCCTTTGATGGTCATGTCGTCTACAAACATGAAGAAACAAACAGTTTTCAGAGTTTTGGATCCAAGCCCTCTTGGCTGACGGATTTTGTCATGGTCGCCAAAGATTGCTGAGACTACTACCACTCCATTGCAGTTCTCCATGGCTGCTCTATCTAAATTCAGTAGCAATAATAGAAGAAAACACACTTAGATGAACGATTGGATGAATTTCAGTTTTGAACTTGATAAATGGTTCTTTTAGTTCATAATTATAAAAAAAAAAAAAAAAAAAAAAAAAAAAAAACTTATTAATCACTATCCTAACTGGAAAAGAAAGAGCGTTTGAAATAAATTCAATTAATTAACTAATTAAAAGTTGGACTGAGCATGAATTCTAGAAATTTATGTCAGTTGCCCTGGTTAAGTTGTCAGGCTGTGCTTGTTTGTATCCATCTCTCTCTCCTCAAAAGTTTATCATGTCTGTGATGTCAAGACACATACCAAGAAAAGTTTTAAGCATCGAATGATTACTTACCCAGAAAACAATATGGATTGATGCATTTGTGTTGATTAATTAGGTTGAAAGAAAGTAAGAAACCCTTTTAGTTTACGCCACAATTATTCTAGCATTTCTGAATCCATTACCTCTGTTTGCTTTATTTCTTTCATTTAACTGTATTAGCTTTTAAGCCCAGACCCAAGATAGACTGAACAGAAGGGAAAAAATGAAACGGAAAAACTAACAAACCTCAGCATTCCAATAAAAACTAACCAGAATCACTAACTGGGAATTCCTTCATGAATCCGCAGGGGACCTGCATTTGATCAAATTTGTGGTTGAAGTAAGACAACCTCTTCTGGGTACTAAAATTTCCTGCAAAACTACCTGCCTTTGTTGACAGGTATCTCAAAACCGACGAAGAATACGAAGAATTCCTGCAGAAGTCTTGGATCTCCCTCAAGACCGCCCAGTAATCTGAAGGCAATTAACAAAACCCATTAAAGATAAACCAAAAACAGAATCAAAATAAAGATAAAATCATGACTTCATGAGAAACTAATGAAACCTGAGAAATATACACGGGAGCTGCAAGAGGATCGAACAGTTGGGATTGCATACTTGTGTTCTCGGTAGGTGGTGGGGTACGAGAACAGAGGGCTCTGGATCGGATCGAAGGGTGAAGCTCTGAAGATGCATTTCGTGGAGGAGAGAGAGGAATACAGAGCAAGAAACAGAGTCGTGAAGAGATAGGAAAGAGAGAGACAGAGGAGTTTGGATTGGAAGAGCAGAGGGGGTGACCATCTCGGCTTCCCCATGAAGCGTTCGTCCTTGGCCAGTTGGCCTTCTCTCTCTATTAATTTTATTTATTTAATATATTTTCCTTTTTTCTTCGTTTTCTTTTATTGAAAAAAAAAAAGAAAAATTTGTAAGGCGGTCAGATGATTCATGCTGCTGTGTGAATATGTTCTGTTAAGGGGGAAAGCTATAGTGAAAGTGGATAGAAACAAATAATTAATCCTAGCCGTAGATAATTCCTGATTTAGTAAAATAAGAAATGGACGGCCAGGATTGTTATCATGAATACGCGAGGGGCCACAAAGTCCCACCACAAAAGAGTATTAGGGTGGGCATAGGAAGAGTTGTTTGAATGGGCCCCAATAAAGAGAGGGAGTTTGCAAGAAAACAACAACCTATGCACATGATTCTCGTATGCAACCTCACATGCTTCACAAAATTTGGTTCCCTTGTGAACTTGACTGAACCGGATTAACCAATAGGTTCTAAAGTGAACCGGTTTCCACTGGCCCCATATGTATGTAGACCTAGATGCTTCAAGTGGGTAGGTGGTCTCTACTTTCTTCTTTTGTCCTCTTCCTTAGATTGGGAATGGTTGATGACTTGATGTTGATAAATAAACAAATAAAGAAATTTAAATTTTGGTTTAAATTTTGGTTTAAAATTTTGGAAACGATGCAAATATGTGTGAATACAAATATATAGTGTAAAATGGTTCATATAAATTATAAAGTTGGATTAGTTTTGCATTGATAAATTTACCTTTTTATCAAACAGATCTTTAGTTATAATGGATGCAAGCATGAATTCTAATAAAGCATATGCTTTTTTTTATCAAAAGCCCACTTGAATGCAAATTTATTTCTTTTTTATTGATGTACTTTTACATCTTATTATTAATGTAAATATGCATTGGTTTGTCATTTACCCTGAACGGGAATTTACACTCTATTTGCATCATTTCTAACACACTCTATTTGCATCGGTCTAGATCTGTTCAAATTTTAACAAATTCTCAACCTAAGTTCAGCCAAATTGGCAAGATGTTAATTTTAGACTCGATATTGAATCCTACCTGCACTAGGGGTGAGGAGGTTATGGGTTTGGAGGATAGAATACCCCTGCTGTGTAGAACCAGTCCGCCCAAGTTGGACCCCTATCCATTAAACTCATGATTCCAGAGAAATATAGTTGAAGATAGATTTTACATTCAATAAAGCCATAGATTTGAATCAAGAAAGCTATTAAAGCTCTGTACTTTTTCTTTTCATTTTGTGTTCTTACTCAATACAGCTCATAACTTTATTTATTTGCATTTCCTTTCATAGGAAATCAGTGTTATAAAGAAAATTAAGGGCCATAGAATCACTTTTGAATAAAAGATTGATTCTATGATTAATGATAGTTATTATGTCAAAAATAAATAAATAGTATATAAATACATTCGAAGTGCAACCGTCCCAAGAAAAGGCCCGTGACTGTCACATAGCCAATGGACCTCACATGCACCCTGATCTCCTTACAGGTGCAACTTAGATAGGTTTAATTTGGGTTTTTTTGTCAAAATTTGAATGGATCTGGCTCGAAGGCCCAAAGCCCAAAGAAGTATAAAATATTAACTCAGGCCACTAAAGGGTGCAATGTAATCCAATCCTAGTCTAGTCTCCAACAGATAGTTAGCATTTGGAAACACATTTGAAAATATTACCATTTCTGGGTAGTTTTTGCCTCAAATATGCCTCACTGGGTTTACTGGGGCTAGTTTGGGCAGCACAGAACTGGGGAAAGACTTATCTGGACAACATTGATTCCACCTTATTTAAGCCTTGTGGAGAGAAGGGAGACATGATGCAACATTTTTCTATCAACAGTTCTTGGATGGATGACCCTTTAAAAATCTAAATTCTTTTCTTGAGAAAAGAAAACCAAAACACTTAACAATACAGAGGTTCTACTAATTTATGCACTGAATTTGTTTTGCCAAATCATCATAGAGCCATGAGCCATTTCATCTAAGATCATGACTAATAAAATAACTCTTTTTGTAAGATATTATATTGTCTAGTAATAAATAAAATAATGGTGAAACTCTTGACTTGGTGTTTTGAAGGTTTCTAGAATGCTTTGGATCGACGCCCAATCTGGCCACATGTCATCAAATGTGGAGCAATAGTTGCACTCAAGAGATGGTCCCAAAACCCATTAAAAGAAAATCCACTAAAGCTTTGAGAACAGCAAGTCAAATATTAACCATCATTCTCTCAACATGCTGCTTTTTGGCTTTTTGGGGTAGGCAATTTGTTGGGATTTGGGTTCCTAGACAGGCTATTTATAGGCTCTCCACAATTAATAAAATATTTGCACAAATAGTGTGAAATTGTTGAGAAAAAGAGGCTAAAATATTTCCTTCAACTTTTGTTTCACTTATTTTCTTTCAAACCAAATCAAATATATCCTTACGGCCCACTTGGTTCGTGGTTGAAATCAGAATTGAAATCGGAGTGGTCTATTCTCATAGTCTGTTTGATTCAGACAGGAATGAGAATGAGAATTAAAATTAACAGGAATGAAATTTCATTCCTAAGGGAGGGAAGGGTAAGAAATGACTATTCTCTCAAATGGAAGAAAGCCATTTCAAAAGGAATAGAAATAAGATTTCCATTCCACCCAACCAAATAGTTGGAATTAAAATAGTCCATTCCAATTCCGATTCCAGACCCCTATCCCTACAACCAAACAAGGCCCTTAGTTTTTCCTCAACTATTTAATAATTACCAAAACTTTTCCGAGTCTTTCAATATTTAAACCTTCCCTATTAACTAACATGTCATTACATTGGGTAGTTTTGTTGATGGAATGACTGAAAAAGCTACATTATCTGTTCATCAATCGAACAAGGGCAAATGGGCATTATAGATCCTAGGTGAGAAAATAACTATTATGAAAGAAATGAGGGTATTTTAGTCCTTTAAATTTGCATCAACTAAGTTTGTGTTTGGTTTGAAGGGAAAGGTAGGAAAAGGAAACTTCTATTTTTCCCTACCTTTTCCTTCAAACCAAACACTAAAAAAAATGAAGTGAGGTGGATTTATGAAGAACAACATTTAAAAATGTGCAAACCTGGCCGCATAACCAATCATAAGTGGACACACCAGTGTCATGTGGGGCCTATGTGTATCGATACTGGCGTGTTCACTTGTTATTGGTCAAGTAGGCTGGCACATTTTTGTTTGCACCATCTTTTAATAGACATACAAAAACCAAATGATGCAAAAGAATTGTAGTGCAATTTTATATGGAGTTTTGCACTAATACAAATGCATGGGAGTGCAAATGTAAAAAATACAAATTCTTGTTTAACTTTGTTTTAGATTTTATTTTTGATGATGCGCAATCCGGTCGGTCCTACCTGACGATCACCTTGCCTTTGATAGAGCTGAAGATACTTGAAACAAGGAAGAAATTGGAGATTTCCGGGGAGGAACCCGGTAGGAACACTCCGAAGCTCAAGTTAATACTCTTGAGGAGGCAAGGGAAACAATGGATTTCAAGACCAGAGAGCACAAAAATCACATACCTCATTCTTTGGGGGAAGGGGGTCTTTTGTAACCACCCTGGTACACTCACTCCCATACCTTTGCCAGATCGGGTGTCATCACCTCTGCCAGATGCCTGTTCGGGTGTCATCACCTCTGCCAGATGCCAGATTGGGTGTCATAACCGCCACTGTCTTCCCTGTCAGGGCCGTCTCTACAACGTCTGAGATGGCGGTGGCAGGTGGCTGTTGGAGTGCGGCTGTCATGTGTCAGACCCCTAATCAGTCAAGTGCGCCGCCTCCACGTACGGACTTCTTTGGCGTCAGGTACGATTCGTTTGGTCATGCGTCTTGGAGCCGAAGCGCCGGAGCGGTGTGCGAGGTGCTCTTGAGTTTAGATAGAAGTGTGGGATCCTTTCGGGGAGCTCGGGGCTTCTCTTTGGGGACCTCGGGTCCTTCCTAGGATACGTTTGTCAGTTCGGGTTACATCCTTAGTGAGCTCTTGACGTTGGGCTTCCCCTCGGTGAGCTCGGGTACAGTTGTTGTTGTGCTGAGCTGGTGCACCTGCCAAGTCACACTCTGTTGCTTCCACGTGTCACACGGCCAAGAGGTCAGGCCGAATCTCCCTCCATCAATTGCCCCCCACTCCCCGTGCTCGGGGTCTTGCCCCGACGTGGGGAGTTCACGGGATGATGGGGAGATTTGCCTAGTGGCGCGCTTCGTCTGGTTTGGAGGGCCTCCAGTCTGACCTGCTCATTCTTTTGGTTCGATCGGGACCAGCCTGGCCCGACCAAGGGTCAACCTGGGTCACGTACAGCTCACGCGCGGACATCAAACGTTATTAGTTTACAGACATCAAAATTTCGTGCTAAACTGATTTCACCTCGGGGGTCATGCAGCCGGTTTTCCTAAGAGTCGTTAGATGGCCTTAATCCTGTCCGGTCTGAGTTCGGGTAGGTTTCCTGCTCAGTTTTTTTTCTCTCCCTTTCTCTCTCTCTTTTTTTTTTACTAATGTCAAGCTCCTTTTGTAGGTGTCATGGAGGCAGAGAAGACTCGAAGTGCCAACTTGCTCGAAGGGATGAAGAGGCGAAAGCGGGCTACCAAGCGTGCTCGCGTCAGTTCTCCTCGGGCCGTGGAGCCCCAAGCCCCAAGCCGCCCCCTAGTCATCAGCCTGGAGTCTCCCAGGGAGCCCAAGGTGGCTGGGCTTGCTCCAGAGGTGGCTGGGCCTGCTCCGGAGGCCTAGGCGGAGCCCGAGGTAGCAGAGGCTCGAGATATTGATACCACAGCCTCCCACAACCGGACAGTGATCTCCAGCTCCGGGAGCCAGGACGGGGCTGGTAGCATACTAACACCGAGCTACGCTCTTCACAAGAGCAAGAAGGCTGTCAACCCCGGGGAGGTTGCGGCGTGGGCTGAGCTCCCTCCAGGTCACATCGGGGCACGCGCTGCGACACATGCTATGGTGGTAAGTCATAGTAGTTTCTCTTGGCATTTTCCTTGTGTTATTATTCTCCTTTTGCCAGACTGACTTGTTCTCGCTTGGCAGGTAAACTCCTCCATCCACACCCTAACTCTTCAGGCGGAGAGGAGCCTGGTGCGAGCACAAGCTGCCGAGGAGGCCACCCGCACAGCGCAGGCAGAGCTAAGGGCAGCGCAGACCGAGCTGGAGGTAGCTCGGGAGCGGATTTGTCGTCTTGAGGGTGATGCTTCATCTCAGCAGACCGAGCTGGAGAGGCTTCGGAGGGACAACGAGGCTCTGAGGCTTGTGGTGGAGAACCTTGCGACCTCAAAAGGGGTCTTGGAGCACGAGGTCGAATACCTCCAAGCCGATATTAAGGAAAAGACCGAGATCTTCCTCCAGGGCCTTGAGGATGCTAAGGTGAAGGCCGTCGACAACTACATTGCTTCGGCACGCTTCGATGACCTGATGGTGGGCTTGTACCGGAGGGGTTTCAAGTTGAGCCGATGGATGATAAGGCATGCATACCCCGAGCTCGACACTAGTGCCATAACCACTTTGCACATCACTCCGGAGATGGCTACCGCGGCTAACGATGACGCAGACTCTGAAGATGAAGTGAACCCTCTGACTGCTGTTGAGGTTCCTTTTGAAGGCAAGGGAGATGTGCCTCCGAGCTGATGTATGCCGAGCCTGTGAGCTCGTTTTTGTTTGTTTGTTTTATTTTTTTTTTTGGAACGAAATGTAGACAAAGTATTTTGCAATGAAATGTCCCTTTTTTGGTTGTGTTGGGCACCGTCATTTTTTTCTTTTACCGAACTGACTATATTGCCGAACTGCTATGATTGTGCCCTGAGGCGAGTTAACATAGCAAGACTATATGCCCAATCTGTTCTCCGCTTGGGTTGGTTAACATAGGCTAGAATTCGTTGATGAGGTGTCGAGGTCATCTTCAGCTCGGTGCTAGTAGTTGGCCTTCTCTCGCCCATGCCAAAGAGGCAATTGGGTCTTACGGTGCCGAGGTCCTTGTTAGCTCGACATTCTGGCCCTTAGGCTTTGGTAGTGGCTCATGGCCTGCTTAGTTTAATAATTTATAGGTAATATCGTCTTAAGTTGACGATGTTCCATGCCAGGGGTATCTGTTTACCCTCCAGGGTCTCGAGCTCGTATGCTCCCCCGAGTGCTCTCTTTACTCGGTAGGGTCCTTCCCAGTTCGGCCCGAGTTTGCCAACGTCGGGCTCAGGTACCATGACCATGCAAAGAACCAGGTCGCCGATGCGGAAGTTTCGTCTCTTGACTCTGGCGTTGTAGTACCGAGCTACCCTTTGCTGGTACGCTGCGGTCCTGATGTATGCGAGGTCCCTCACCTCGTCAAGCAGGTCGAGGTTGGTACGTAGCTCGTCGTTATTAGTATTGTCGTTGTATGCTTCCAACCGAAGTGAGGGGATTTCGATTTTGGCTGGGATGGCTGCCTCCGTGCCATAGGTGAGGTTGAAGGGGGTTTCTCTAGTGGCGGTTTTCTCTGTAGTTCGGTATGCCCATAGGACGCTAGGCAACTCGTCTGCCCATAACACTTTAGCTCGGTCTAGTCTGGCCTTTAGTCCGCGGAGGATAGCTCTGTTCGTGACCTTTGCCTGACCGTTTTCTTGTGGGTGCGCAACCGACATGAAGTTTTGCCGGATCCCCATGTCTTGGCACCACTCTTGGAATTTGATGTCCTCGAACTGCTTGCCATTGTCGGAGATCAGTACCCGAGGTTGCCCGAAGCGGCACACTATGTTCTTCCAGAAGAAGTTTTGGACGTTTCGAGCTGTGATGGWTACGAGAGTTTCAGCTTCAACCCACTTGGTGAAGTAATCTACTGCCACTACTAGGAACTTCCTTCCTCCCGTTGCTGGCGGGAATGGCCCGAGTAGGTCGATACCCCATTGTGCGAAGGGCCATGGGCTGGTGAGATACTTGAGGTCGGCGGCGGGCTGATGGTGAATATTGGCATGCTTTTGGCACTTATCGCACTTCCTGACTAGCTCGACGGTGTCTGCTTTCATTGTTGGCCAATAGTACCCCTGTCGTAGTGCTTTCTGAGCGAGGGCCCTGCCCCCCAGGTGTCTGCCACACAGGCCTTTATGAATGTCGTGGAGTATGAGCTCGGCTTCGGGAGGTCGCAAGCAGCGCAGGTAGGGGAGCGTGTAGGATCTTCGGTACAGTCGTCCGTCTATTATGACGTACTTGGCTGTCTGGCGCTCTACCCTCCTGGCGGCATTGCGGTCTGTAGGGAGGGTTCCATGTAGCAGGAAGCTCGCGAGTGGATCAATCCAGCTCGACTTTGCTTGGGCGACAGGAGCGACCTCCTCTGCCCCCCGGAGAATGCTAGGCCGAGGTAGGTCCTCTATGTACACAATTCTCATGGTGTTGTCACTGGTGCTAGCTAACCGGGACAGGGCATCGGCCTCAGCGTTCTCTGACCTCGGGATTTGCTTGATGAAGTGTGACTGGAAGCTAAGCAGAGCCTCTTTTACCTTTGCCAAGTAGGCGATCATAATTGGCTCGCGGGCTTCGTATTCGCCTGTAACTTGGTTGACCACAAGCTGGGAATCGCTGTAGATAACTATGTGTTTTGCTTTTACCTCTTGTGCTAGGGCTAGCCCGGCTATCAACGCCTCGTATTCTGCCTCGTTGTTGGATGCCGCAAACTCGAAGCATAGTGCGTACTCCAGTTTTGTGCCACTCGGGCCGTGAAGAACTACACCGACTTTGCTGCCCTGCTGATTTGAGGAGCCATCTACGTGAAGGATCCAGGGCTCTTCATCCCAGTTTGCGCTTGGCCTAACCAGGAGAGATACCGAACTAGGTGCGACCTCACGGTGCTCAGACCCAACCGGCCTGGGAGCACCGAGCTCACCCGGACTGGGGACCTCGTGCTCAACCGGGCTAGGGATCTCGAAGCTGAATGTGCATTCCGTAACAAAACCCGCCAAGGCTTGGGCTTTGATGGTAGTTCGTGGCTTGTACTAGAGGTCGTACTCACTGAGCTCGATGGCCCACTTCGTCAATCGACCGGAGACCTCGGGCCTGAGCAATACTTGCCTCAAGGGTTTGTCGGTGAGGACGATAATGGTATGGGCTTGGAAGTACGGGCGGAGTTTGCGGGCCGCAATGACCAGCGCATAGGCCAGTTTTTCTATTTCTAGATATCTCGTTTCTGCTCCCTACAATACTTTACTAACATAGTAGATGGGTCGTTGGACCCGATCTGTTTCCTTTACCAGTACCGAACTGACCACTTCATCGCTTGCCAAGAGAGACAGTTCTAAAATATCGCCCTCTTCGGGCCGGGTCAAAACTGGGATACTGGCAAGGTATCTTTTGAGCTCATCAAACGCGAGCTGGCATTCCGGGTTCCACTCGAACCTTTTGCTTTTCATTGCCTTGAAGAAGAGCAGGCAACGGTCTGCTGATTTAGACATAAAATGACTCAGAGCGGCCATTCTGCCGTTTAATTTCTGAATCTCTTTTACTTTTTGGGGTGGTCTCATATTTAGGACGGCCTTTATTTTGTCCGGGTTGGCCTCAATACCACGCCAGTTGATGATGTACCCTAGGAACTTACCCGAGGTGACACCGAAGACACACTTGTTTGGGTTTAGTTTCATGCTAAATTGACGCAGAATTTGAAAGACAGAATGTAAGTCTTATATTAATTCATGCGAAAACTGTGTGTTGACGACCGTGTCGTCTACATAACATTCTATCTTTGTGCCAATTAAGGGTTGAAACAGCTTATTCACAAGCCTTTGAAAGGTTGCCCCAACATTTTTCAGTCCGAAGGGCATAACCTTGTAGTAGTACAGGCCAAACTCGGTTATGAAGGCAGTTTTTTCCCCGTCAGATGAGTCCATCCTGATTTGGTTGTAGCCCGAGTAGGCATCCAGGAAGCTTAGTAACTCGTGCCCCGAGGTCACGTCCACTAGGCGGTTGATCCTAGGGAGGGGGGAGCAATCTTTCGGGCAAGCACGGTTCAGGTCGGTGTAGTCGATGCACATGCGCCACTTGTCATTTTCCTTCTTTACCAGAACAGGGTTGGCTACCCAACTCAGGTAATGAACTTCCCTTATGAAGTCTGCTGCGAGGAGCTTCTCGACCTCCTCATCGACCGCCCTCTAGCGCTCTGGGGCTAGGTTGCGTTTCTTCTGTCTAATGGGCCTAACTACAGGGTCAGTATTCAGCTTGTGAGTTATAAGGTCGGGGTTTATACTGGGCATCTCTGTCGCGGACCATGCAAAAACGTCTAAATTTTGGAGTAAGAAACTTACCATCTTGGCCTTTCCCTTTAGGGCGGATACATAGCACTTGCAGAACTCGAGCTGGTCGCCCCGCGCTACCCCCACATCAAAGTCTGTAGGGAACTTCATTGCCAAATGATAAGTGGAGACCACCGCTCGTAGGATATGGGTGATCGGCCGACCTATTATGGCATTGTATGGGGAGGGGGGCGCAACCACCAGGAAGTCGTGGTTGAGTCTGACTACGCAGGGCCATGTGCCGACCTCCACGGGTACTGTCACTTTCCCAAGGGGCCTGACTTCTTCTCCGTTGAAGCCCACCAAAGGAGTGTTTACGGGTTTCAAGTCATTTCCCTGCAACTGAAGTTGGTCGAACGCTGCTTTGAAGAGAATATCTGTCGAGCTGCCCGAGTCAACCAGTACGCGCCTAACCTCGAAGTCATTGATCTTTACCTTTATGATGAGGGCGTTGTCGTGGGGGTAGTGAACCCCACGCGCAACGTCCTCGGTGAAGAATATGGGGTCTTCCGTCCTTGGCCGCTTTGGGGGATTTTGTTCTTCTCTGGTGGCCTCACGGGTTGATGCCCGAGCTGCTGCCGAGGTGCATCCTGCTACAATCGATCCTCCAACGATCACATGGATCGTTCCCCGAACTGGCCTTTCCTCCGGGGTCTATTTCTGTGACTGTTCTGCTGGCCGGCTGCTGGACTCGGGGGCATCTCTGTTGTGCTCCCCCTGCCGACCTATCTTATTATTGTTATTATTATTATTATGTTGTACAAAATTCCTTAGGTACCCGCGACGGATAAGTTCTTCTATCTCGTCGCGGAGATTATTACAATGCTCGGTGCTATGACTGTGGTCTCTATGAAAGTTGCAATACAAATTTTTATTCCTCTCATTCGGGTTCCCTTTCAAACTAGGGGGCCACTTCACGTACGGAGCATCCTTGATCGTCATCAGGATCTCAGCCCGCTTTGCGTTCATGGGCGTGTAGTCCACCCGATCCGCCATGGGAGCTTGGAACGGCTGACTTGGCTTCGCAACCCGAGTTGAGTCTTTCTTCCTCCTGTCATCCTGGTTGGGGAGTTCGGTTTCCCTCTTCCTTTTTTCAAACCTGCCCTCAGTCCTCTGGTTGATCTCTTCCTCTGTCCTTATGAATTTGTCCGCGAGTTTGAGGAATTCGGCTATGGTCGCGGGCTGGCTGACCACCATGTGCCATTTGAATTCCTTGTGCGTCACCCCCCTCTTGGCTGCCGCGAGCTGTACTGCGGGGTCTAGGCACGGTATCTGCAAGCACGCATCGTTGAACCGTTTGATATAGCCTCAGATGGATTCTCCTTCCCTCTAGACTATCCCGAGGAGGCTCTCCTCGGTTCGGGGACACCGCTTGCTGGTAACAAAGTGCGCGGTGAAGACTTGCACAAACTGGGTCCAGCTCCTTATCGACCCGGGGGCCAGGTTCCTGTACCAGGTGCGGGCAACTCCCCTGAAGGTGGTGGTGAAGGCCATGCACATGCAGGACTTGCTGGCCCTTGCCAGGTGCATCTAGGACTGGAAAGCATCAACATGATCACTGGGGTCAAAGGACCCATCATATTTGTCTAGTGGGGGGAGTTTGAAGTCCTTGGGCATGGGAATGGCGAGGAGTTCTGATGACAGGGGGGAAGGGACTGAAAGAATAGGAGCAACCTTTACCTCGTCTGAGCTTGCTTCTTCTTTTCCTCGGAGCTCGGGCAGGACGCGGGTAGTAGTTCGACGACTTCGTCGGCGCCTCCACTGCTGCTTGGAAGGCCCGGTATTGGCGCTGCTGGCCTCGGTGTTGCCGAGCTCAATGGGCCCGGACTTCTGGTGGTAGTCCACGACCAGGACGCCGAAGTGGTTCTCCGCGAGCGGGAGCCCGAACTTAGAGTGTCGAGGTGCCGACTGGATTAGCTGGGAGGTTCCTGATCTGCCGATGAGCTGCGAGGCGGGGGTAGTAAGTCTTTCCCTCCTGCTTGGGGATGAGGCCTGGCTTCTGGAGGGGTTCTGCGGCTGAGAAGCTTCCCCTCGGCAGAGGTGCCCGCTCTGAGGAGAGGGCTTGACCGGCTTGACAGCAGGGTGCTGAAGTGGGAGCTGCAGTTGGTTTAGAGGTAGTTGAGGGAACTACTGTTGGTAGTGATACTGAGAAATGTGGTGTAGTACTTGCTGCTGATGGAGTTGATGTTGCTAGAACTGTTGCATTTGGGCTTGCATGGCTCGCATGCATTGCATCAAGTCATCAAGCTGATTTTGGCTGGTCGCCAGAGGGACAACGGTCAGTTCGGCGAAGGTTGTTTTAATAGGGAGGGGAAGGGAAACATTCACAGGTGCTACCGTGCTTGGTGCATTGAGGCTAGGGATTTCGTCCGCTAAGAGGGGGACGGTGAACTGTCTGATGCATACAGCGGCGGGCTGAGGGTGTTCCCTTACAGCATTCAAGTCGGCGTTGTGCCCGTTACTACTGGAGGAAGCCATGGATACTAAAGGTTCCTTTGAGAGAGAGTTAAAGGTTAGGGGAGGCCTTTTGAAGTCTTCCCACAGACGGCACCAAATGATGATGCGCAATCCGGTCGGTCCTAACTGCCAGTCACCTTGCCTTTGACAGAGCTGAAGATACCTGAAACAAGGAAGAAACTGGAGATTTCCAGGGAGGAACCCGATAGGAACACTCCGAAGCTCAAGTTAATACTCTTGAGGAGGCAAGGGAAACAATGGATTTCAAGACCAGAGAGCATAAAAATCACATACCTCATTCTTTAGGGGAAGGGGGCCTTTTATAACCACCCTGGTACACTCACTCCCATACCTCTGCCAGATCGGGTGTCATCACCTCTGCCAGATGCCAGATTGGGTGTCATCACCTCTGCCAGATTCCAGATCGGGTGTCATAACTTTCTCTGTCTTCCCTGTCAGGGCCGTCTCTGCAACGTCTGAGATGGTGGTGGCAGGTGGCCGTTGGAGTGCGGCTGTCATGTGTCAGACCCCTAATCAGTCAAGCGTGCCGCCTCCGCATACGAACTTCTTTGGCGTCAGGTACGGTTCGTTTGGTCACGCGTCCTGGAGCCGAAGCGCTGGAGCGGTGCGCGAGGTGGTCTTGAGTTCAGATAGAAGTGCGGGATCCTTTCGGGGAGCTCGGGGCTTCTCTTTGGGGACCTCGGGTCCTTCCTGGGATACGTTTGTCAGTTCGGGTTTCATCCTTAGTGAGCTCTTGATGTCGGGCTTCCCCTCGGTGAGCTCGGGTACAGTTGTTGTTGTGCTGAGCTGGCGCTCCTGCCAAGTCACACTCTGTTGCTTCCACGTGTCGCACGGCCAAGGGGTCGGGCCAAATCTCCCTCCATCAATTTTATCCTGCTTCATGTCTTAATTAATTTCATTTGTACTGCAACCAAACAAAATAAGCTAAAAGTTGAAACAAAAATAGGTCAAAATTTATGCTCAAATCATTTGTACTGTCATGGTTTTGCATCAGTGCAAATTTATTTGCATTGCAACCAAATTTATTTAGGCTGTGTTTGTTTTCGATGTAAATATTTATCAATGTAAAAATACATCAATGGAGTTCAACACCAAACGGTTAAATGAGTGAACCATTGTAACTTCAAAAAAGGTGATTATCAATGTTGTATTTACATCGATTGTCGAAGTAAAACTCTACCATGAGTGGAGTTTATACCGATTTTTTATGTAAAACTACACTCTATTCGAACACCAACAAATACATACCAAGAGTGGAGTTTTACATGGATCCATACTTATACCGAAAACAAATGCAATCTTAGGGAGAGTATAAATACAAATATTTGCACTATTTATATATTTGTATTTTGTATTCTTCTCAAACTGAGCATTGTTTGGGAATACTTAAATGAAACTTCCTTTGCTTTTCAAAAATCAAATATAAGGAGGGACAACCTATGTTAAAAATTAAATAAGAAAGTTTAGAAAATTTAAGACCCATTTGGTTCGCAATCAGAATCGGAATCAAAATGGTCCATTCCCATAATTTGTATAGAAATGGAAATGAGAATTGGAATCAACAGGAATGTGATTTCATTCCCAAGGATGGAGCAGTGAATGACCATTTCCTCAAATAGAGGAATGCCATTCCAATAAAAATGGGAATGGGATTCTAATTCCACCCAACCAAATTTTGATTCTAATTTTAGACCCCTTTCCCACAAACCAAACGGGCTTTAATCTCAAATAAGAAAGAGAGGGGATTCAATTAGTTGGCCCAAATGACTAAAAGGAGAGGATATGGAAAGCTATAATGCTTCAAGTTGCCATTTACTTGCAAATTAATGCACCCAACCATGGTTAAGGGTTTTCTATATTCCTAGCAAGAATTATAATATCGCAATAATTAGATACGTTGATACAAAAACTTTTTAAAAAACTCGAAACTTTAAAATAGTCTGTAAAATCCTCTAACATTATAAAATTAAAAAGATAAAGAATAAAGAAATAAAAATATAAGGAATATTGGTGATATTAATTCACACCAATTGAGGGTATTAGGAGAATCGATATTTTACATGGTGTTTAAAAGT
Organism: Nelumbo nucifera; assembly: GCF_000365185.1. The sequence continues at coordinate 785,224 of NW_010729213.1, read as the reverse complement.
CTTAAACTCGAAGGGAGATGGCGACGGAGAATTCGAAGAAACACTATATTCGCCGGCCGCCACTGTCGCTGTTCTCAATCGGACGGCAGCGGTCCTATTCAATTTCTCAGCAGCGGCGTTCTCAGTTGGGGGTCCTGTTCGATTTCCCTCTCCCTCCCTGCCTCCCTCTCTCTCTCTCTCTCTCCCCTATCGCTGTTCTCGGTCGGCTGGCGACAATCTTGTTCAAGGTAAGCATAAATCTATCAACAACGTCAGTTCTAATGCGGTCGCTGACTCTGTCCAAAGCTTCTAGGAGGAGGAATGGGTATTATCCGAGTGGAGCAGAGTAGCAGTAGCTAACCCGGCGAGCCCAGCTCCAACAACGACAGCTCCTATGCTCTTTTTCGGCGGGGAGTTGACAGAGATTTGAACGGCTCGGGCAAGGAAGTTTTCGAGAGTGGTAGAGAGAAGCTGAAACTGAAAATCATGGATGGATGAATTATTTTTTGGATTAATGGATTATCTTTTCAATTTCGAGAGAGCTAGAAAAACAGGACATGCACATGGAGATCATCACACTAGGGACCACTAAGAAGTGAAACCTTCCGTGGAGATGATAACAATTCCGACTCGGGCCATCTCAATTTGATAATTTATAATAATTATCAGATTATAAATTTATTTTTAATTTATAAATTTATTAAATATTAATGTTTTTATTTTTTATAATTTATATTTGCATTAATGATTAATTATTTTAAATTTTTAAATATTTTAATAGTTTTAATTTAAAAATGTGATAATTATTAAATATTTTTTTCATTGCTTCATGCACTTTATTACTATTTTCATTATTATTTTAACACTTAATAATTTATTTTTAACATAAATTTATATATAATAAATTATTTTTTATAAGGCCAGCCTATACAGAATCTATAATAACAGTTAAATTCAACTTTTGAAATTATAGGACAGATTCCCATGCCAACTAAGCATCATGCTTTTCCCTGTGCTTCTCATGTGAGGCGACAATCCAGCTTGGATTCCATGTCATCATAACACTTATTTAAATTTCTATTTTGAATTTTAACCTTACGTTGCAAAGACTAAAATGACCCTGCTAGGGCCTACGGTCAATGCTCTCTCCCGCCCTCCCTCTTCTTTCTCTTTCGTTGTCTCTCGCACTCTCAACTCTTTCTCTTTGACAGTTCTTCCTGCAACTGCTAGTTTTCCTCCCAGCGGTGCTCCTCTTTCTCACTCTCATTTTCTCCTCCCTCGCTCTCCCTCAGTCTCACTCTCCCTCTGTCGCCCCTCACTCTCTCCCGCTCTTTTCGCTCTCCCTCTTTCTCACTCTCATTTTCTCCTCCCTCGCACCCCCTCAGTCTTGCTCTCCCTCTGTCGCGCACTCACCCTTTCCCGCTCTCCCTCTCTCAGTCTCTCTCGCTCTCACTTTCTCCCGTTCTCGCTCTCCCTCTCTCCTGCTCTCCCTCCCTCTCGCTCTCACTTTCTCCCGTTCGCTCTCACTTCCTCCTGAATTCATGTTCCACAGCCTCCTCTGCTCACTTTTCATTTTCATTTGCTTTGTCCGTTCTATTTTGATTCTTAAATCACTGGATTGTACTTTCAGTAAGAGAAATCACTGTTCAAGAATCAAAATAGAATGGACAAAGCAAATGAAAATGAAAAGTGAGTAGAGAAGGCTATGGAACACGAATTCGAAAGGAGGGCAGCATCGTAGCAGCAACTTTATTCATCCTCAAAAGTCATTCATCGTTCTGTCAAGCTAAAGTCTCCGTTTCCTCCGATTTTTTTGTCTTTGATGCGTTCTTGTTTTAAGGTCTTTCGTTATTGGAAACCTGCAATTCTGCATGAAAAGGCGAAGAGCTTCCAACAGATTTTCTGCTTCGAATTGAAGTTTCGCTGCAAAGATCGAATTCAGTATCGCTTCGTTTAATCGCTTTCGTTTTGTTAAAAAAACCTCAAACTGAAGTTTTTTTTAGGTTGGCTTCTTATTCTTCATCAAATTCTGTTTCTTTCTTTAGTTGAATTCTTTGGATGAAGAAATCGTTGAATTACTAGTTCCATTTCGTTCAGTTGATCAGTTGAAACCAACTATTTATTTTTATTTTGTAAAAGATTAAAAATTTCCAAATATTCTTATCTTCAAAGTTGACAGGTAACATCACAAAAAATTTCCCTTCCCATATAAAAAAGGAAAAGTATGGACAGGCCCATTGCATAAACCTTAACCCTAGGAAGAAACAGTTAAAGAGAAGAGAATTGAGAGTGTGAAAGACAACGAAAGAGAGAAGAGGGAGGGCGGGAGAGAGTAATGACCATGGGCCCTAGAAAGTGAGAGCGAGAGAGACTGAGAGAGGGAGAGCGGGAGAGAGTGAGGAGCGACAAAGGGATAGTGAGGAAGGAGAAAATGAAAGTGAGAAAGAGGAGTGCCACTGGGGAGGAGAACTTGCAGTTGCAGGAAGAAACAGTCAAAGAGAAGAGAGTTTAGAGTGGGAGAGACAATGAAAGAGAAAGAAGAGGGAGAGTGGAAGAGAGCAATGACTGTGGGCCTTAGCAGGGTCATTTTAGTCTTTGCAACTTAAGATTAAATTTCAAAATAAAAATTTAAATAAGTATTATTATGACATGGAATCGAAGCTGGATTGCCGCCTCACATGAAAAGCATAGGGAAAAGCATGATGCTTAGTTGGCGTGGGAATCTGTCCTATAATTTCAAAAGTTGAATTTAACTGTTATCATAGATTCTGTATGGGCTGGCCTGAGATTCAGGTTTCTGCAATGGGCCTGTCCATACTTCTCCCTAATTTATTCATATTTTTCAATATTATTTTGATTTTAATAAATTATTTATATAAAATAACAAAAATTGAACTCAAAATTATCATAATCTGTTTTAAAGATAAAATAATAATTTAAAAATTTAAAATATTAAAAAATTAATCCAACATAAACAATTTTATCTATTAACAATCTCTAAAAAGTAAAAAAAAAAATTCATACCTCTTTAAAAAACTTTTTAATATTTTTATAACTTTTCAGATTTCAGATTTATCAAAAATTAATTCAATTTAATTTTTTAAAAAAGCATCTGAATCTTTCCCGATACTGTCGGTCAAAATGCCGGGCAGAGTTCCATGAGTCCATCAGAGAGGGGCTTACTGCCATCAGTCCATTAATTACCGAGGAATGAGGTAATTAGGCTCCGACTGTTCCGTAAAGATTATTCAAATTTCAAAAGTTTCAGAATCCCTGGTTTATCGTGGGAACATTTACAACGTAGTCGGCGAGTATAATCCGATATATCGTCTAAATTCAGATTTCGTCCAATGATTATCTCTTACTTTTCGGGATAGAATTATCTCTTTCTTGTTTTTTTGATAATTAATAATAATGGTTTTTGGGTATTTAAGTTTCACTGTAACACACTAACACTCCACTCCACCCTCCTCCCAAGGTGACGGATCTGCTCCTGACAAATGGGCGCCTCACATCCACATTCACCGTAAATAATAATAAATAAGTAATAGAATGTATATGTGAGGCGCCTGTGAGGCGCCATGTGTGAGAGCAGATCCAGTCTCCCTCTCAAGCCGCCCGTCGTTAAATTCTCTTTCTGGCTTGTTGAGTTTCGCAAACTAAAAACACTTTCAAGAAAATATCGTCGAAAGAGGGGCAGCGCTTTCTCTCTAATCTTCAGAACCACCACGGAAATGGAAGGGGGAGAGAAGATTGGAGATGATGTAACAAGGAAATACTGGAGATGGAGCAAAAAGGATTTCTTCCCTGAACAGTCTTTCCAAAGTTGGGCAACTTACAGGTCGGCTGTCTCTCAGACATGTTTCCGGTTGAAGGACCGCCTTCTCGACCGATCAACCGAGATGAACGAGCTCGATGTGCTGAGGAGACAGAGCGAGAACGACATGAAACGCTGCCTCACTTGGTGGGATCTCATCTGGCTAAGCTTTGGTTCTGTTGTTGGCACGGGCATCTTTGTTCTCACCGGCCAGGAAGCTCACAACCACGCAGGCCCTTCCATCGTCTTATCCTACGCTGCTTCTGGTATTTCTGCATTGCTCTCTGTTTTCTGTTACACTGAATTCGCTGTAGAAATCCCTGTCGCAGGCGGGTCGTTTTCTTATCTCAGAGTAGAATTGGGAGACTTCGTTGCATTCATTGCTGCTGGTAATATACTGTTGGAAAGCATCGTTGGTGCAGCCGGACTTGGTCGATCCTGGAGTTCATATTTTCAGACATTTATCAACCTCAAACCCAATGCTCTGTGTATCCATGTGAGTAAATTTGCAGAAGGGTTCAATCTTTTAGACCCAATTGCAGTTTTCGCCCTTATAATCCCTTCTGTCATCGCCATGAGTGGGACACGCTTAACTTCCCACCTGAATTGGATACCATCCTTACTTAGTGCAGTTCTGATAGTCTTTATAGTAGTGGCTGGTTTCATTCATGCCAACAGCTCCAACTTGACTCCATTCTTTCCCCACGGAGTAGGGGGAACATTCCAAGCTGCAGCAGTTGTGTACTGGGCTTACACAGGTTTTGACATGGTTGCTACAATGGCGGAAGAGACAAAGCAACCTTCCAGGGATATACCAATAGGTTTAGTAGGGTCTATGTCGATGATTACAGTAGTCTACTGTGTGATGGCACTGTCACTCAGCATGATGCAGAAGTACAATGAAATAGATGTGAATGCAGCTTACTCAATGGCATTCCAGAGTGTGGGCATGAAGTGGGCTAAGTTTCTAGTGGCTCTAGGCGCCCTTAAAGGGATGACTACTGGATTGCTTGTGGGTGCTCTTGGACAGGCGCGCTATACCACCCAGATTGCTCGATCCCACATGATACCACCCTATTTTGCTCTTGTTCACCCAAAAACTGGAACACCCATTAATGCTACCCTCTTGGTTACCATTATCAGTGCCTGTGTTGCTTTTTTCTCGAGTTTGGATGTTTTGTCTAGTGTTTCTTCTCTTAGTACTCTATTCATCTTCATGCTTATGGCAGTTGCTTTAATGGTGAGGAGGTACTATGTCAAGGATGTCACTCCTAAGGCTAATTTCCTTAAGTTACTATTGTGTCTTTTGATGATCATTGGTTCTTCAATTGGAACCAGTGCTCTTTGGGCTTCTAATTATAGAAAATGGCCAGGGTACATGATAACCATGGTGGTCTGGTTTCTAGGAACACTGGGGCTTAACTTGCTTCCACAGAAGAGAGTACCAAAGGTGTGGGGTGTTCCATGTGTCCCATGGTTTCCATCCTTCTCAATTGGATTAAATATATTTCTCATGGGATCACTGGGTTACATGACTTTTATCAGGTTTGGGATCTGCACTGCAGTGATGTTGGTTTACTTTTTGTTATTTGGTCTCCATGCAACTTACGATGTAGCCCACCAAAACCAATATGAATCAGAAAAAGTGGATCAGAAGGAAGACAGCGAAATGGGGGTTTCTTAAGGTCAAAATATTCAATTGTTGCTGCTATGTAAGCTATCATGATAATTTCTTCATATGGTTGTCTCTCTAAATTGTATTGTCAATTAATATGTTAGGAATTCTGTGTAGGTTCAAAACAGGTCATTTTTCATTTTCTGAGTCTTCTTGAGATCTGATGAAACCCTTAAGATTCTTAATATGATTCTCATTGTTGTTTTGAAAGTTAAAAGTTTAAAACTGGTTTCTGATTTTATCCATGTAGCAAGAAATCAAGCTCAAAAGTCGGTGAAGATTAAGGGAGACTTTAAATTGGTAATTGAATGTTTGAACAAAATAACCAACCCTCCATGGAGCATTAAGACCCTAATAAAAGATTGTTGTATGATTTCAGATGAAGGAGATTTAGAAGTTGCATGTGTTCATTCATTTAGAAAAGGGGGCAATCAGCTGGCTGATTTCCTTGTATCCAAAGGACACTCAAAGAGCATTCATGATATTTCTTCAATGCCTGAATTTCAGTTCCATCTTTATCTCTCTAGCAGACTACTGGGGTTTCCGGACCCAAAAAGAGCAATGTAATTAAAAGGCCTTGTTAGATTCATATTGATTTCTTGGGGTTTCCAGGTAATATGTTTCAGAGTCAAGACAGGTTCAACCAAATGTACAGGGGGTGAGATATTTTGAGATGACCAGAGTTTTTTTTTTTTTTTTTTCAAAATAAAGCAGCTTCCATTAGAGATACTATTTACATTTTACATGATTATGCTGGATGGAGTCATAATAGATAAGATGATTTGCCTTTGCAAGCTGTATATGCCAGAGCATGAGCCAGCTTGGTTTAAGGTCAAGATGATCGGAGTTTGATCTAACTTTTCATTTATCAATATCTGGGTATTTTATTAATTGATGCAATGAAAGCCCCTTCCTATGTGACTGTGAGGTCCACTTAGCAAGTGAGTAACAGAATTTGATCTAAACTAACATTGTATACTACTCATACACATTACCCATTCTGAAACTATAGCCTCTACTGAAAGATCAGGGCCATCAGGCATTTTCCTAGGAGGTATACACTTATTGCCAAGTGCAAATCTGGTTTGGCTGATGTAAACACATGTATGGCCTCTAGATAAAATATGATAAGACTTTGTGGTCATCCCAATTGGGCATCCAAGGCCCACACCCAGAGGCAAACCATGAATCATGATGACTGGAATTTTGTAAATGGCATGGCCATTGGGCCAAAATTTCTAATTTTGGATCATAAAACCTCTGACCATATCTAGGACATGGGCCCAGAAAGCAACTGAAGATGTAGTGACTAGTGAGATGGTAGTGCCAGTGCATGCTAAAATTGTCCAAGCTGATCAGAGGAGCGAATAGGACCAACCCCGCCCAACTTCATAACATGCAGTTTCTGAACCCACCCAAGCCTTATAGGATTCAACTCAATACTGACCTGTGGACTTTCAATTGTATCTTTTTATAATACATTCTAAAATTTAAAAAACCATAAATTTAAGTTGGAATTTGGTTTATGGGTTCCAAGGTGTTACCTCCACTGTGAAAGAAGAAAAACCAAACAAACATGAAAAGAAACCTATGGGATTAGAAATCGTACTAAATCAGAACTCGAATTGAAGTATCAAAACACTAACCTGAACCTACATTCAAATAAACCTGACCCTTTAAGTTGGATTTATCATTTAGGGGGCGTTTTTCTTTTTTTCTTTTTGATTTTGAGAGGGGAGAAAGTTGGTCAATGGGATTTTGATTTCCATTGACCAAAAATCCCATATTCTTTTTTCAGATTTATGTGGGGACTAAGGAAGATTTATTTTCCTAAATATCATTTACCTAAGTGATACTCATTTCTAGGTGGATAAATAACACTCCCACCTTGGGGGAAAGTTGCCAACATTTGAATGGGACAAAAATGTCCTTTGTAATAATAGATTTTTATGGCTAAAATGGTCATTGTCTTGTTTGCATAGTAAATAAAAGAACATGGATAAATGCACTTACTTGGATAAGTCTTTCCTGGGAAACACTAATAATCTAGGTAAGTGTATTTACCCGGATAAGTAACTTACTGTTGGTGCTCGGATTGTCCGAGGACAACAAAGTAATTTTGTTCCTAGACTCTGAAGGCTGGTTGAAGACTTCGAGGGTTCAGAGAGCTTGTGCTGAGGTTGAGGTCTATAGGTCGAGGTAGAATGGGTTTCGAGTATTGTTGAAGCCGAAGGTAGATGGCCGAGGCATTGCAAGACAGCATGCGTTAGAGGCCCCGGGTGAGAACTCGAGGCAGAGTCTCCAGTGGTCAAGTTAGTACGAGGTACAAAGAGGGGAACTAGAATATAGCTTTTGAGACCAATTCCAGGTCCAGATGCAGATTGTATCAGATTAACCTTGATTCCATCCCCTTACCTGGAGGGGGGGGCACCCCTATTTATACTTGAGCTGCCTTGAGGTAGGCGGAGATGAATGCCTGAGATGGGAGCCGTGCAAAAGCGTACTGCGGGCTTGGAAGGATCATGTGAATGCTCTGCAATTGGCTTCGTATGAGGGGAGTAGGGTAACCCCTGTTGTAGCGGATCTCGTTCCCGAACCTGGCACTCGTGGGCTGGGTTGGGTCACTCCACATCACTTGCACCCCACTCCTGAGGCCGAGGAGGAGAGTTCGGCTTCGGCTGATGGGAGTAGTAGTGGTGAGCGCTAGTGGGCCTGACAGCCGAGGTGTACCCTACAGTGGCATCCTCTTTCGTGTCTCTGCCTCGTTCGTCTTTGTAATTTGGACTGACGCTGCGAGTGTATGGCACTACTACTTTGGACAGGTGACCCGGGAGGCGCGTTCAGTGCAGGTGCTTAGGTGTTGTCGTTTGGGCGGAGGACCTATGGGGTCGAAGGCTATTTAGGTTGAGGACCTGTGAAGTTGGAGGCTGTTTAGGTCGAGGACCTATGAAGCCGAAGGGCCCGTGAGGCCTAAGGATCCTTGCGCAGGACGACTTTCTGGTTGAATCGGTGTGCGTATTCACTGGAACAGGTCGCTCGGACCAGTGGGTCGCTTTGGGTGGACACGCTGGCTCGTCTTGAGCGTCTTTTCGTCTTTTGAGGGTGAGCGCTCAGTGGTGCGGCACGGCTAGATCACAGGTGCGGAGGTGCTTCCCATCCGTTAGATTTGAAATGATCCGAGTCGTTATTAGCGTGTCGTTTCGCCTTTCGAAGCTGAACGTCACATGGCGCGCCATGATTGGGTTGTGGAGGCGGTGGCTTCTCAGCCGTTGGATCTTGAGAGATTTGGGCCATTCGTTCTTCTTTAAATAGGGCCCTTAGCGGCAGCACTCTTGTCATTTGCCTCTAAGCGCTTTTGCCTTCGAGTGAACTCAGCTTCCAGACTCTCCAACCTTCAACACTTTATTCTCACTCCTTCTTCCTCCACATTTCTTAGGTAATTTTAAACAATGTCTTTCTCAGATTCTGGACCTAAGTGTTATAATCTTCCGAATGACTCGGAGGGGAGCTCTTCCTATACCCCTTCTCCCCATTCTCTTTTGAGTCCTACTCTTGCCCCCCTTTGGCAGGAGGTTGAGGTGCTTCGGGGAGAATAGCCTCTGAGGGTGCCAAAGGCAGCCATCGAGGTGAGGACCCTCCCTGCGAGAGTGCCACCTCTATGACACCGAGGGAGGCTGAGGGGTCCTACCCAGCCGAGGGGGAGGAAGCCCTAGACCCTATTTCCAGGACGAGGGCTGCCCAGGTAGTAGCTGAGACTGATGTCCTCCGCCTGGGTTTCGAGAATTCTCTAGATGGAGACTGGGTCAAAGCTCTGGCAAGGCAGTATTTCATTCCCTCGTCCTATGGTATGAGGGTGCCTGAAGTGGGTGAACGATTGTGGATTCCCCTTCATTTTCTCCAGTTTGGTCTTCAATTTCCCCTTCATCCGCTGATTTCCGAACTGTTGAGGGAGTATGAGATTAGTCTTAGCTAGCTAGTGCCCAACGCCGTTAGGACTATAGTGGCCATGCTAGTCGTGGCTCGGTTCTAGGGGGTGGAACTAATGCCAAGACTCTTCCAGGCGTTGTTTGTGCCGGGGAAGCATTCTTCCAAAGACGACATGTACTACCTCCAACCCTATAGGACCAAGCCGATAGACAACCCTTCGTCTGTGCATAATTGGAAGGGAAAATTCTTATTTTTGTCATGTCCCGAGAGTTGGTCCTTCAGGTCGGGGTGGGGAGAGGTTAGCCAGGCTATAGAGAAGAGTGTTCCCCTGCTCATGAGTGAGGAGAACAATGATCTCGCATGGTTGCTCGACCTAGGGAGAGTCTGAGTCCAGCCTTTGGTGGAGGAGGTCCCACTAATTTTTGCAGGGCTCAACCCTGCTCCCCTCGGTAGGAGAGGTCCAGTAGTCCCTTAACATGTCCTTTTCCTTTTTTTTTGCTGCATTACCGATGGCTTTGCTTTGTTTGCGGAGGTGTCAATGGATGCCTGCAAAGTTGTGTTGAAACGTGCTTGCGCCATGTAGGAGCGGTCTAAAACGCCTCAGAGGCCTTTTGATGGGAAAAAGGAGAAGGTCTCTACCCCTGCGAAGGGAGGGTCCTCTCGTCAGATCCCTACTAAGGGAACCATTCCACAAATCCTGGCCAAAGGGACCACTCCAACAGCTCTCATGAAGGGAGCAACTTCACAAGTCCTTGCCAAGAGGAAGAAGCCCACCGAGGATGTGTAGCTGAGGCGAGAGCAGCTCGTGCCGCCGAAGCTGACCACCGGGTCAAAGAAGCCTGCCCAGGAGACCAAAGCGGGTCAGAAGAGGTCGGCTGAGGAAGCCGCGGGGGATTAGCCCCCATAGAAGGTGGCCCGCTCTGGGGGCTCGACGGGGGACGCCTTGAGGGGGTCCCACAAAGAACGAATGGGGCCGTTTTCTACCCCTACACGCCTAGAGGAGCTCATCGAGCGGTCTAACCAAATCTTTCATCCCTAGTGGAACATCTGCGAGGGGGACTCCATCTGGGAGGAGGGGGTTAGTTAAGCCCTAGTGAGCGGGGCCCTCCTCTTGAGGGATCGCTTTTAGATGCTGGGGTGCGCGCCCAAGAAAGTCTACACCCAGGGCCTTGGTGTTATGGGCCCGGGCGTAGGATCTCGTCACGGGTCAGTCCACGGGGAGAACCGCTTGCTTCCCCTTGCGCCTTCCCTTGCGTGCATACCCTATTGTGGAAAACCGAATGGGTGATTTGTCCAATAGACCACCCGAACTCTCCTCACTCTTCTCTTGATTGGAAAACTGAATGCCTTTATTTCAACTCATAGCTCCTTAAATAGGAGATTACAAAAGGGGGTTCCTTGTTGGATTCGGCTAGGCTAGGGTAATCCCTATCAAACTCAAACTTCTACTTCTAAATAAATTACCTACTTCTAATGGTAACACAACTCCTACTTCTAGTGGCAAACAAAACTCTTACTAAGAAGATAAGATAAGATAAGGATAAGGGATGAGGGATAATGCAGCTGGCGGCGAGTTGGCGAGTAGAGCTGTTGTGGCAAGATAAGTGTGGGCCTACCCTGATGAGCTATCATGTGGGCCCCACTCTACTGCTGCTGTCGGGCGGTGCGCGCGTTTCACAGTGCTGCTGCCGTGTGGTGCGTGCTGCTGCCTAGTGCTGCTGTCGCGCGGTGCGTGCTGCTGTACGGGCTGCTGTGCGTGTTGCTGCCCTTCACTGCTGCTACCAGCCGCGGTGGTTAGGCTCGCCTACGAGTGTGTCTACTGCTTCTGTGTCCGCAACATTACACCCCTCTTGGACTACGAGCTTGTCCTCAAGCTCGAATTCAGTATGGGTGTCGAAAACACCGTCAAAGGAATCCTGGATAGGTGGAATGGCTTTGCCCTCCTGGATCGGGTTCCCATGGAGGGAGTTCCTCTTCATCTTCCTCTTGTTTCACCAGGAGGCAGAAAAGTCTCTTGCACTTGTGCCCTGCTGAGTAGAGTTCCTCGCAATTAAAACATTGCCCCCTCGCCCTGCATTCTGCCATCTCAGCCCTGGACAAGTGCTTAATGGGGGATGTAACGACGCTGCTCCCTACACTGGATGCTGATCTGGGATTGGTGCTTGTCTGTGGCTTCTGTTCTTGGCTGGCTGCTGAGTATGGAGCCCCTTCGAGTGGTTCCAGGGATGCCCATGCCGATGGAGGCCGCCCCATACTGACGGTTTCGTGGCTGAGCTGTAGTTTGCGTTCGAAGGCGCGTGCTAGGTTCATGGTTGTGACCAAGTTGGGAGGGTGTTGCATCTCCACGTCCACCCTTAGGGGTTTTGCTAGCCCCGTGGTGAACATGTCGACTTGCTGATCTGCGCGATGGAATGCGGCTAGGCTGACTTTATCCTTCTCCTCCGTGCGCTGATTACAGAAGAATTGCTCGCAGTGGTACGACCATCCCAGTGGGTCGCCGCTGCCGTTGTATGAGGGAAATTCCAAACGGCTATACTTGGGAATAACTGCGGCTGTTAGGGCAGCGATCTGTTGTTCGCTGGATGCCTCTGCCCAGTCCAGACGACAACTGTTTGTGTTGGCGATTCCCTCAGAACTCCTTTCTTTGTTGGAGAGGAATGCTTCCAGCAGGCGTCGCAGCTTCCGGACATCTTCCTTGACTTCACAAACCTCCATGCTAGTTTCTGCTAGCCTATGTTCCAGTTCGTGGACCTTGGAAGACAGCGGCTCCTGTTCCCCCATGACGGTAGGCTCTGATACCAAAATGTTATGGGGCCGGGCGTAGGATCTCGTCACGGGTCGGTCCACGGGGAGAACCTCTTGCTTCCCCTTGCGCCTTCCCTTGCGTGCAGACCCTATTATGGAAAACCGAATGGGTGATTTATCCAAGAGATCACCCGAACTCTCCTCACTCTTCTCTTGATTGGAAAACTGAATGCCTTTATTTCAATTCATAGCTCCTTAAATAGAAGATTACAAAAGGGGGTTCCTTGTTGGATTCGGCTAGGCTAGGGTAATCCCTATCAAACTCAAACTTCTAATTCTAAATAAATTACCTACTTCTAATGGTAACACAACTCCTACTTCTAGTGGCAAACAAAACTCTTACTAAGAAGATAAGATAAGATAAGGATAAGGGATGAGGGATAATGCAGCTGGCGGCAAGTTGGCGAGTAGAGCTGTTATGGCAAGATTAAGTGTGGGCCTACCCTGATGATCTGTCGTGTGGGCCCCACTCTACTATTGCTGTCGGGCGGTGCGCGCGTCTCACAGTGCTGCTGTCTAGTGCTGCTGCCGTGCGGTGCGTGCTGCTACCTAGTGCTGCTGCCACGCGGTGCGTGCTGCGCGCTGCCGGGCGATGCATGCTGCTGTGCGGGCTGCTGTGCGTGTTGGTGCCCTTCACTGCTGCTGCCAGCCGCGGTGGTTAGGCTCGCCTACGAGTGTGTCTATTGCTTCTGTGTCCGCAACACTTGGAAGCCTGGCCGAGGTAATGCTTGTCCCTTTCCCTTCATGCCTTTTTGTTTCTCTGTGGAATACTGACTGTTTCTTCACTGCAGGTCTGCCTTCACTATGTTGGTCTCGGGGACCAGCTGAAGTTGACCTTGGCCCAGATGGACAAGCTGGAGGAGGAGAAGGGGAAGCTCCAGCAAGTTGCCACCACTACCAAGGAAAAGTACCATAAGTTTCGACAAAGCTTCATTGACGAATAGAAGTTCCGAATGGATGCTCACGCACAGCTGAAGGAGGTGCAGGAGAGCCTTTCTAAGGAGCAATTGGAGAGGGCCTGCATCAAAAACCTTCTTTTCGAGGCTAAGCGGCGCCTTACCCAGGCCGAGGGAGATGCTGTCGAGGCGAAGAAGAGTGTGGCCGAGGGAGCAACAAAGTGTTCTACAGAGGCTGAATAGAAGGCCACTGAGGCCAAGAAGAGGGCCCAGGAGGCAGAGAAGCGGGCCGAGGAACTGGCCGATCTTGCCTCCGGGGCTTACCTGGACGAGATCGAGGATACCAAGATGGCGCTCACAGTGGCTCTGCCTAACTTCAACACCAAATCATTGAAGGTGATCCCTGATTCTCCCGAGGAGGCTGCCAACACTGCTCTTCCCCCTTCGACAAGAGGTGAGGCCTAAGTTGGGCTTTTTCTGTTTTTTTCTTCTTCTTTTTTTTTTTTGACAATGTACATGTGTTTGGCCTGAGGGGCCGTGAAACAATTTTGTAAAGCCAAAAATTTTTGTGTATAATGAAAATCAGTGGCATTTTTTATCTTTGCCTCAAATGTTGCATTTGTTGTGTTATTTTTCCTTGTGTTTTTTACACTTATGCTTTTGTTTTCCGAAGGGTCCATGCCCCTCCAAAAGAAAATTCACAACATGAGACAAGTGTAGTTCTCTTCAGTTTACTTTACTGTGCGTCAGAAGCATGGCAGAGGAGTGGTTGAGGCAAAACCTCCGTGGCTAGGTTGGGCCTTGCCTGGCCTAACGTCCTTCTAAGTGTTCACTTAGGCGAGGCCGAAGAGGCCTATGATAGGAGGAGGCTGAAGCGGAGCATAGGGCTCGCATGGCTCTCTTCCCCCTACTTATACTTGGGTAAATAGCAAGATGACCTATTGACATGAGAGTGGGGCCGAGGCTGAGCTGAGGCTCTCCTGTCTCCCATTCTTCTAAGTGTTGGCTTCGGTGAGGCCGAAGTGGCTTGCGATATTGAGGGGTGGCCAAGGCAGAGCTAAGGCCCGCCTAGCTTCATGGGGCCTAGGCAGAGCCGAGACTCGCCTGGCTCCCATATCCCTGCGCATTAGCTTCGGTGAGGCTGAGATGGCCTACCCTATTGGGGGTGGCCGAGATAGAGCTGAGGCTCGTCTAGCTCTATGGGGCCTAGGTGGAGCCGAAGCTCGCCCGGCTCCCATATCCCCATGCGCATGTTTTGATGAGGTCGAGCGCAATGCTCCGAGGAGGCTGGTTTCTTTTGCTGGTAGCACTAAGTGTGAAAATTCGGGAGGCTAGCCGCTGCCAAGGTGGGGCGCTGAGGCGCATGGGGCCCTCAGCCATCCTGATGTATTCTAACGCATTAAGTCATACCTACGTTGTTCGCTACTTATTTGTTAAGTCTTGGCATCAGTCTAGTGAGGGGGTATAGTCCTTAGAGGAGGTCATGCACCCCTGCCAGTCGCGAGGCCGAAGAGTTGTAAGAACTTAGTAGGTACACGCGCTGAGCATTGAGCCAAAGAGGAACTTTGCTTCATACATTCCATAATTTAAAGATGTTACAATCACTTGTAGCACATCTGAAGGTTCTCTGAATTCCATGTCCGAGGCATAGGTCTTCCATCTAAGTGTTCCAAGTGAAAAGTGTCGGGGCCGATGACTCACTTGATTTTGTAGGGGTCTTCCCAGTTGGGGCCCATCTTCCCTACTCCGAGTTCGGGGACCAAGACTTTTCTAAGGACGAGGTCCCCCTTTTAATAGTGTCTTTCTTTTGCCCTGGAGTTGTAGTAGCAGGCCACTTGCTGCTGGTAAGCGGCTACCCTTATTTGTGCTTGTTCTCGGGCTTCTTCCAGCATGTCTAAATTTGCTCTAAGGGCTTCATCATTCTCGGTTTCATTGTACTCCTCAACTCGGAGTGTCGGTTGGCCGATCACTATTGGGATTACAACTTCTGTGCTATAGGTCAAGCCGAAGGGAGTTTCTCCCGTGGCTGTTGTTATACAGTGTATGCCCTTAGCTCCAATCAGAATGATGTACATTATGACATTTAATGTAAATGAGTAAAGTACATATTTGATTCATGTTATTATGGTGTGCTTCTATGTAATACCCTTAAACTGGTCACATATGAGACTCGTGTTAATTTAGAATCTTCACAGTTGTTGGATAGATCTGGGGAGATTTATCCTACCAATGTTGACACTGATGTGCCGCCAAGTTGGTTGGGGTGGCTTGTCTCAGATACTAGGGTGAGACCTGAGGTACATGTAGTGTGGGTTTTCTTGAAACCCTGAACTAGACCAAAATTCCAGTATTGCCCTGAACCTTGGAGATAGATGGGCAAAACTGGAATGTTACACCTGACCCCTAGATTCGATTATGATATTGCACTAGGTGTCGGATTGTGCTGTCATTGATATGTCAATCAGTGAGATCCTTAGAGGGGGTCAAAACCTAGGTATGTTGGGACAGTCCAAGAATTCATCTAAGTGGGTGATCATAGTGACAGGATCAACCCCTTTGTCGGACAAAGTGAATGATCGGGGGTGCACTTTCTCTGATGGAAACCAAAACTGTCGGCAATCGATTTCAACCGTTGAAATTTGTTTTGCAAAATATATTTATATAGAGATATACATATATTATGGTTTCAAAATATTTATAAAAGATTTTAATTCTCGGGATCCATGTGAGTAGAGAGTGTAGCACTGCAGCTTGCAGCCGAGGGAGAGGTCCTCTCTTGTCGGGCAGTGTTTGATCATTATGGGCTGAGAGGTTAAGTGTAAAACCATTGAGGGTAATACCTGATGGGCTAATCTTGCATCT
>NW_010729213.1:727560-764626 GCF_000365185.1 Nelumbo nucifera | reverse complement strand
TGGGCCTAAAGCCCATTTCGAACTGGTTTAGTTGGATTAATTAAAGAGAGGGACGGATCTGGGATTGGATCAACAAATAGGATAGGGTCTTACCCTATCCACTTAGAGAGTCCAGATCTGAATTTGGATCTGGAAACCTCCTAATGAGATTAGGAAAGAGCTTATCTAATCTGTAGATAAGATAAGGATTTATTCTTATCACTTAAAGAGAGTCTAGATTCAAATAAGAATTTGAATCAAGAAACTCCTAACGAGATTAGGAGCTGATCTCTTTAAGGCTATAAAAGGAGGAGGGGGCGAACCATTCAGTTCATCCCATCACATCCCAACATCCCAGAGATCAGATCTCAGATCACCCAGAGAGAAGACAACAACAATGTGACTGCACCATGTTCTCCCTGCGTTCTCCTCCAGTTGCTGCCTACTGCAAGTTTGATCTCCAATTTTTTAGGAGCGATCAAGAATAGTTCTTGATATCAGTCTTTGGTGAAGGGCTGATATGAAGTCGTGCTCACTGCCTTCATCGAATTCTTGCTGAAGGATTCAGTTCTTGGGAAGAACACTACTGATTCTGCTCCACCCTACACAGTGTCATCTTCCGTGAGAAGAGTCTTTGGAGACTTCTTTGGCCGTGAACACCTTCATTGGAGGATATTGTTTCTTCGTATCAGGTATATCCCTCTCCTACTATTTTGGTTCAGATCTGGTTCGGTTCTTGGTTCAAGATTGATCCTTGAAAAGTGCAGTTTTTCTAAAACAAGGAATGTGATTCCCAGATGGGAGAGAGAAATTTTTGAAATTTCGCCCAACCTACTTGCAGGGTTCGGCCATCCATATGATGGATCTCTCATCCCTTCAATTCTTGCTGAAGAATCAGGTTCTTGCTGAAGAGCCATCCTGCTGATTCTGCTTCATCCTGCACCGTGTCATCTTCGGTGGAAGTAGTCTTTGGATATTTCCTTGGGCGTGAACACCTTCCTTGGAGTTTATTGTTACTTCGTATCAGGTATAACCCTCCACTCCCTTTTGGTTTCAGATTTGGTCTGGTTTAGGTTCAAGATTGATCATTGAAAATGCAGTTTTCTAAAATAGGGAATGTGATTCCCACGTGGGAGAGAGAGAAATTTTTGAAATTTCGCCCAACCTTCCTGCAGGGTTCAGCTATCCATATGATGGATCTCTCATCCCTTCATGTCCAAGGCATAGTTCAGTAAGCCTAGAGTACACTGTTCAGTTTGTTAGCCCATAGGCCTTTTGCTCAGTCCAATTTGGTTTTCAGTCCATCTAATATTGTCTTGTTGGTGACCTCGGCTAGACCGTTGGTTTGAGGATAGCCTACCGAGGTGTACTGTTGCCTGATGCCGAGGGAGACACACCATTCCTAGAACTTGGCGTCATCAAATTGCTTCTCGTTGTCAGTGACTAGCATGTAGGGTAGACCGAAGTGGTAGATGATGTTTTTTCAAAAGATATTTTGGATGGCTCGCGTCGTGATGGCAGCCAAGGGTTCGGCTTCTACCCACTTGGTGAAATAGTCTACTGCAACAACGAGGTACTTTCTACCCCTGGTGGCCTGAGGAAAGGGGCCCAGGTGGTCCATGCCTCATTTGGCGAAGGGCCATGGGCTGTTGAGGGTTGAGAGAGTGGTAACTGGTCGATGGCATAAGTTTGCGTGCCTTTGGCATGGGTCGCATTTTCATACTAGTTCAGCGGTGTCTTTGTGGAGGGTCGGCCAGAAGTACCCGTGTCTTAGAACTTCTTGGGCTAGGGCCCTTCCGTCGAGGTGATTGCCGTAGATGCCTTCGTGAATCTCTCGCAATACATACTCGTCCTCCCCTTGGCGGAAGCATCGAAGGTAGGGGAGGGTGAAGGACCTTCGGTACAAATTTTCCCTCTAACAAGGCACAGTAGGTTGCCTGTCGTCTGAGTTGCTTGGATTCATTTCTATCTTCAAGTAGCAACTCTATTGATAGGAAATTCATGATGGGGTCCATCCATGATTGCTCAACCTCTATTGGGAGCACTTGGGCTTCTTCGATAGAGGGCTGAAGTAGCTTCTCTACACGCATAGTCCAGTCGAGGACTCCATTCGAGGTACTTGCCAATTTGGAGAGGGCATCGGCTCTTGCGTTCTCGACTCGTGGAACCTACTGCAAGGAGAAGCACTGGAAGTGGCGGGCTAAGTCTTGGACTTTGGAGAGGTACTTGGACATACTTCGTTCTCTGGCCTCGTACTCGCCGTTCACCTGATTCACCACCAGTTGAGAGTCGCTAAAGGCTTCAACATATGAGGAGTCGAGGTTCCTAGCAAGCTGTAGACCAGCGAGGAGGGATTCGTACTCGGCTTCGTTGTTGATGCCAAAAAGTCAAACCTTAGCACAAACTCCAGGGCAACATCATCTGGGGTGAGAAGGATAAGGCCTGCTCCACTCCCTTTAGCATTGGAGGAGCCATCAACAAAAAGCTTCCATCGGGGTTGAGCCTTGTCATGATCCCCCTCAGCATTTTTTGGGGGCTGGTGAAGGGCTCAGCTGAAGGTGCACTCTACAATGAAGTTTTCCAGAGCTTGTGCTTTGATCGCAGGCCTCGACCGGTACTGGATGTCAAACTCAAACAACTCGATGGCCCACTTCGTCAAGCGCCTCGAGGTCTCGGGTTTGGCGAGAATAGCCTTGAGGGGCTAGTTTGTCAGGACCACTACAATGTGGGCCTAGAAGTATGACCGAAGTTTCCTTTTCAAATCCACGAAGGCGAAAGCCAACTTCTCTATCTCGGGGTACCTGGTCTCGGCGTCGTAGAGGACCTTGCTGGCATAGTATACTGGCTTCTACTCGCCATCTTCCTTGATGAGGACTGAACTGACTGCTTCATCTCCGTCTGAGAGGTACAGGTACAGGGTTTAACCTTCGACCGACCGGGTGAGGAGGGGAGGCGAAGTAAGGTACGCCTTGAGCTCGTCAAAGGCGCGTTGGCACTCCTTCGTCCATTGGAACTCTTTCAGCTTCTTGATGGCCCAGAAGAATGGTAGGCAGTGGTTGGCTGACTTTGACATGAAGCGATTGAGGGCTGCTATTTAGATGGTGAGTTTTTAGGTCTTCTTTACCGTCCGCGGGGGTGCCATGTCTAGTATGGCCTGTATCTTCTCAGGATTAACCTTAATGCCTCTCTAAGTGACGACGAAACCTAGGAATTTGCCTGATGTAACGCCAAAGGCACACTTGTTGGGGTTGAGCTTCATGTTGTACTTCCGCAAGGTGTCAAAGGTCTCAACTAGGTCCAAAAAGTAGGTCTCGGCCTTCAAGCTCTTCACTACCATATCATCTACGTAGGCTTCGACGTTCCTCCCCATATGTTCTTTAAACACCTTGTTGATAAGACGTTGGTAGGTGGCCCCAGCATTCTTGAGGCTAAAGGGCATCACACGGTAGCAGTATGTGCCATGTTCAGTGATGAATGAGGTCTTCTCTTCATCATCTGGGTGCATCTTTATCTGATTGTATCCGGAGAAGGCATCCGTGAAGCTAAGTAGCTCGTATCCTACAGTGGCATCAACGAGGTGGTCTATCTTTGGCAAAGGAAAACTGTCCTTGAGGCAGGCTCGGTTAAGGTCTGTGAAATCAATACAGATCCACCATTTTCCATTAGCTTTCTTCACCAGAACCACATTTGACAACCAGTTAGGGTAGTGTACCTCTCAAATGAAGTCGACGTCGAGTAACTTTTTGACTTCCTCCTCTATGGCCTTCCAACGCTTCGATGCAAAGTTCTTCTTCTGCCAAACTAGCCTAGAGCTCGGGTCCATGCTTAGCATGTATGTAATGACTAAGGGGTCAATTCTAGGCATGTCAGCGGCGGACCAAGCAAAAACGTTGGCATTGAGTCTAAGAAAACTTACCAGTTTAGATAGGCTCTCGGGGGGAAGGTTGGACCCAACACGGATTGTCTTGTTGAGCTTGTCATCGTCTAGGGGGACCGAGATGAGGTCCTCGGCTCGCTGGCTCCTCCCTGAGGTTGAGACCCTCTAGTGGTAGAGTTTCTTTGTTCTTGCCCTTTAGCTTTGCCACATAGCATTGATGGGCGTCATGCTGGTCCCCACGAATAACTCCAACGTCGTGCTCGGTGGGGAACTTCAAGGCGAGGTGGTAGAAGGAGATGGCTGCCCGGAATGCGTAAAGAGTTGGTCTCCCCATGATGGCGTTGTAGGGTGAGCCGATCTTCACGACTAGGAATTCTGTCATCCTCGTCACCTGCTAGGGCTCTATCCCCACTGTAACTGGTAGGGAGATCTTTCCCTCTGGTCTAACGATGCTGCCAGAGAAGTCGACTAGCGGGGCATCTACTGGCTGGAGGCGCTCTAAAGCTATTTTCATCTTTTCAAAAGCTTCGTAGAAAATGATGTCGGCTGAGGAGCCGTTGTCAACAAGGATCCTCTTGACTATGAAGTTTGCAATGATGACCAAAACCACCAATGAGTCGTCATGGGGAACTACTACCCCCTTTAGGTCCTCATTCGTAAAGGAGAGGGACTCTTGCTTTTTCTTCTTTGGGGCCGGACCCTAGATGTTCAACTACATGGCATAAGCCTTTTGGGCCAAGGTCGAGGCTCCACCCGAGGCTGTGCCTCCCACTATGACGTCGATGACACCTACTGCTTATTGGTGGTGTTGTTGCTGCTGTTGAGAGGAGGAGGCGCCAACCTCGCCTTCGATG
Organism: Nelumbo nucifera; assembly: GCF_000365185.1. The sequence goes on along the minus strand of NW_010729213.1, from coordinate 759,916 downwards.
TACTACTTGAGGTGGCCTTGACGAATGAGGAACTCTATCTCATTTTTGAGATCATAACAGTCCTCAGTGTCGTGATCGGTACCTCGATGGAACTTGTAGTATTTTTTGGGATTCCCTCGGGGGGGATTCTTCAACTTTTCAGGCCACTTCATAAATTTCTCCTGCCCGATCTACATCAGAATCTGCGTGCGGGTGGAGCTAAGCGGTGTGTATTGATTGTAAGCCAAGGCCAAAGCCGGTGGCTTCCTGTTGTTGTTGTTGCAGCCCTGGTCTTCGTTCTTCCTCTTCTTCTCAGGGGCTCCGTCCCGGTGCTCTGTACCTCTCTCATGGGCATCCGTAGCCAAAGCCTCTTCGACGAAAATGTATTTCTAGGCCCTTTCTAGGTACTCCAGCTTCGTCTTCGGCTGGCTTTTGGCAACAGAGCATTTGAGAGCAAAGCTGAGGAAGAGCCCACTGATGGCGGCATGCATGAAGACCAGGCGGTCGAGGTCACAGACCTCGAGTTCTTTTTTGAAGCAGTCAATGTATGACCGCAGACTCTCTCCTTATTTCTGCTTGATGGCCATCAGTGAGACAACGCTTTTTTGGGGGTGCCAGCTGCTGATGAAGCGGGCAAGGAACATGCAGGAAAACTGCTCCCATGAGGTGATGGATCGATGTGGGAGGCTGGAGAACCACCGCCGAGCGGCTCCCTTGAAGGTTGCCTGGAAAGTTTGGCACGTCAAGGCGTCAGAGTACCCGTACAGGATCATGAGCGCCTGGAAGCTGTCTAGGTGGTCGTTCGGGTCTGTGTTCCCATCGTACATCTCCAAGGTGGGAGCCTTGAAGTTCGGGGGTAGAGGTTTCGGTTCGACCCTCCTTAACCTGTGGGAGCTTGGACTTGACAGCACCAAGCTCGGCTCGGAGTTTGGCAAACATGGGGTCAGGCATGTTCCGTGCGCCATCCTGGTCTTCATGAGCATGGTGGCGATCGACGCGGACTCCGGAATGCTTGGAGGCGAGACCGCGTGCTTCGCACCTAGCGCGATGGTCGTTCAAATCGTCATGGAGGTCCGAGACGTGAGGGAAAGAGGCTCGACGCCAGCCCTTGGCCCTGGAGTGGGCATTGGGACGATCACGCATCCGCCTTTGTCCATCGGTTTGGTCCTTCGGCATTAGTGCTGCTGCTCGGAGGGCTGACGGCTATCCTCCTATCGTTCTGGTTCTTCCTCCCTTTAGCTAGGAGGTCTGGAGGTCCTGGAGAGCGGGTCGGCTGGGTAACTGCTACCAGACTTTGAGGGCTCAATCCGCTGCGCGTGGCCGAGGCTAGGGACCGGTTGGTTGGTGGAGCCATGCCGGCCCGGCTATGTTGACTCCCGGCGGGGTGGTCTCTCTAGGGGGGACCTCTTGCTTGGGGGTAGCTCTGCTCAACTCGTTGGGTTAAATACTCCAGGTGGTCGAGCAAGGCCTGGAATTGCTCGCTAGTGACAAGGTTCTGGGTGTTTCTTGTTCTTCGTACCATGTTGGTTGATTGGAGCTAGGGACTTGATAGCTTGTTAAAGTTCTTTTTAGGGAACATCTCAACAATGTTTTCCACAGATGGCACCATTTGTTGGTGCTCGGATTGGCCGAGGACAACAAAGTAATTTCACCCCTAGACTCCGAAGGCTAGCCAAAGGCTTTGAGGGTTTGGAGAGCTTGTGCTGAGGCCAAGGTCTATAAGATGAGGTAGAATGGGTTCCGAGTACTGTGGAAGCCGAAGGTAGATGGCCGAGGCACTGCAAGATAGCATGCGTCAGAGGCCCCGAGTGAGAACTCGAGGCAGAGTCTCTGACGATCAAGTTAGTACAAGGTATGAAGAGGGGGGACCAGAATATAGCTTTTGAGACCAGCTCCAAGTCCAGATGCAAATTGTATTAGATTAACCCTGATTCCATCCCCTTACTTGGAGGGGGGGCACCCCTATTTATACTTGAGCTGCCTGGAGGTAGGTGGAGATGAACGCTTGAGATGGGAGTCGTGCAGAAGCATACAACAGGCTTGGAAGGATCATGTAAATGCTTCACAATTGGCTCCGTATGAGAGGAGCAGGGTAATCCCTGCTGTAGCAGATCTCGTTTCCGGATCTAGCGCTCATGGACTGGGCCTCCCAGCCTCAAATGGGCCGGGTTGGGTCACCTCACATCACTTACCATAAAGCAAACGGGGCCTTAACCTTGACATCCCTAATTTGTGTGTATGTGTGAATAGAATTGATGCTTGTATAGGCCTGTGCCTACTCCCTAGCCCAGCAAACCTTGTACTACTATGAATTCTTATATCGAAATAGTCCTACTTCGTGCTGGAGAATCAGTGCGTGATCGGCTGCTGAAAATAAAAGGAAATCCATCATTATCAATTAACCAACATAAGATCTAACATTACATCATTTGCATCAACATATGCACAGCCTTTTAGCATTTTATGGGGATCAACACTGGTAGCAAATGATGATAAATTTTGACGAAAATCCATTTCTAGGCAGCTATTTTACAAGAGTCTTAAGTGCCCGTTTGGAAGGGCTTTTAGTCAGTGGCTTTTCGAATTGCAAAGGAGGCCCCACATAGAAAGCCATGAAGCTATATTTGGTGAAGGACCAGAAAGTCAAAAAAAAAAAAAAACTCTGTAATTGAGCCGAGAAATCGATTTTCCGGTAAAGCTACTTTTGATAGTTTTTCCAAAGCAGTTCAGTAAATGCAGCTCAACAATGCTGAAGCCCTCCCAAATAGGCCTTCAGGCTGCATTTGGGAGTGCTTTTTAGCCTAAATGGGCTTCTAGAGAAGCCCACTTTTTGAGAAAACACTTGTTAGTGTTTGGCTGATCACTAGCTTTTTCCTTAAAAATGGCTTCTTGCAAATATGAAAAGCTAAATGGAATTCTTTTTCTTTATTTATTTTTAAGTTTCAAATGGGCTTTTTCTTGGTGTAAATAGCCCATTTTAGTATTTTTCACCAAAATATATTTTGACTGGATTTTGGTTTCCCCATGAAAAGCAGAAAAAGCTTGTTGGAGAAGCACTCCCAAACATGGCCTAATGCTTTTTTGACTTCTCGGCCAGATTGTTGCATTAGAAGTTAAAAGGAGCATACAGTGAGTTTGGTCTGAGAAGGAAATAGAGATCTTATATAGAGCCTTAACATTTTACTCTTGGAGCTGGAAAAACAAACTGAACTCAACAGTCAAAACAAGGCCGGTGATCCTTTCTTTTTTTTTTTTTTTTTTTGACTAGCTTGTATGGACATTGTCAGTGCACAAGGTTTCAGTGGGCCATTTTTTGGGTCCTACTTAAATGTGGCTTTGGCAATCCTTGGCCCAAATTCCCCAGTCCGGTCCAGTCCAACTTAGGGCTTAGGCCGGTCAAATCTCGTGGAGCATTTCCTTTGGGGTAAGGTGGGCTTCAATTTTCAGGTTAACATTGAATAAACAAGCTTAAATGGATGCTTATAATGAACAAATAGGTTGACCTTCTTTAAAGAATATTATCTTTTATCTTTGGGGGTCTCAAAAATGGTTTGATTTTCTTATTATCAAATTACATTGGTTTCCGGTGTTATAAATTCTTTAGGTTGAATATGATAATACCAGCTAAGAGGAAAGAAAGGAGGTGAGGGGTCCTCTCACCAGAAACCTCATTTCTCACATATGTGGCTATAATTTTTAAATTAAACTATTAAAAATACAATAAGTCAAAATTAAATTTCTCTTAGATTTTAGTATCCTCTATTAAAAATCAATTATTCTCTCTAATTAAGATCATTCTTAAGATTCTCTCTCTAATAACATCTCCCGTCCCCCATTAATCTCTGCAAACCCCTTTTAATTCTCTAAATAAAGGATGGATTGGGCTGAGTGAAGGGTCACTCCTGGACCTGAATCGATTCCAAAATCTAAATTTGCTAATACAATCCTAACCAAATTTCTATTCAACCCCATGCTACTTGCTAGTATATCTTATCTTAATATTTGAAACAACTGCAATTGTTGTTTTCCTTGACATTTTGGAGCACAAGTTAAACCAGTAAAATGGATCCATTAGTCATAAATTTTTCTATAAAGGAATTATTCTATGGTAAGGGTGTCAATGGACCGGTTTTGGATTGGACCCCATCCAGTCCAAAATCAATTTGGACGGATTGGATGGACCAATAAGACATATTGGATTGAACCAATCTGGTTCAAAATATTTATTAGATTGGATTGGACCTGGTCCATCCGTAACAAATTTATATTGGATTGGGTTGGATTAAACCAATATCTGGTCCATTGATATAAGATAAGAATATATGTGTCAATGGACCGGGTTTGAGTTAAAACCAATCTAAATGAAAATGAATTTGAACAGATTGAACGGTCCAGACAATGAATTGGATCGATTCAAATTGGTCCAAAATATTCATTGGATTGGATTAGACCTGGTCCATTTATAATGGACTCACATTAGATTGGATCAAGCTGCCCAATTTGAGGAATTTCAAGTACATCGAACTACACTATCCATTGAAAATTTAACAAATTCTCAATCCAACCCAAAGTCCAAACCAAGTAGCACAGAGGGAATTGTACTGGCACTAATAATAGAATGCATCTAGGACAACAATGGAAGTTTTGGATTATATTTGCAGAGGTAGATGCTGAGGGACCATCTCATCTTTATCACATTGATCATGCAGATTTGGAGCCAAACATAGCATTTTCAATTCATTGCTTCTGAAATCAAAAACTCAGACAATCTATACAAGTGTAAGGGCCCCCCCCCCCCCTCCCCCCAAGTACTTCACAAGGAGTCTTCTGATTTAGTCATCTGTACAGTCTTCATATACGTGATCTCCATACCTCACTCTATGTTGTGTCTTTGTCCCATAAATTATTGGCCTTTAATTTCTATTTTTAAATTGATTTCCCCATCCTCAAGCAAATATTAATTGTTAGAAAATGATTTTGCTTTGTGGAAGAGGGTCCATTGGCTCAGCACTTTCCACATCAAAAGTGGGTGATTTCTTCAAGAAAATGGGTGCCTATTTTTAAGCTATCCCAACTCAATCAGTTTATGCATGCACCCAATAGTGAAAATGCAGAATAATTGCTGATTGGAGTTGAGCAGTTCCTTTCACTTATTTGTCTAGATGATGCAGATTCAACCCCAGTGCCCCACTACTCTGCAGAAGATGGTTTTATCTTTTGGTAGAACAAATATACAATAGGAAGATAAAATGGCTGTAGATTTATTTCTATTGGAGTCAGAAAAAAGAAAAAAAAAAAAAACTTAAAATCAGGGGCTGCTGAGACAAGGAGTGAGACAGATTGTCTATGATAATTAAAAGGATGCAGCTTCTGTCTCTTATTATTATATTTTATTTTCAGGACATGGAATATTTAAACAATGTCTATGACATGGAAACATCTACATTAACCATATGTGAGATGTCATTGTTTACATAATCTCCATACCTAGGCAGATGTTGTGTCATTTTCACAAGAATAATTGATTCATTTTTTTTATTTATAATTTGTTTGAACATTTCATGTATTTTAATCTTTTAGAACTAGTATGCTGAGAAGATAACACTCATTTGGCATTGTTGAAGAGGCGCACTCAGCGATATTCGTAACATTATTAAATTTTGGCTTATTTTAGCGGATTTAATTGATAGCATATTGGTTTTTTCAAAAAGTAAAGAAAAAGTACGGCATATTTGGATTCTTGTTGAAATGAAATGGTTTCATTCAAAATTCAGGAAGCTTCAGGTAAAATAAGAGTTCAAATCAGCCTCTCACAATGTCTCACAGCATATTCCCGCCATGTATTGGAAACATCTCGTAATAATAATATAAGAAATAATGATATCATCATCGAAAGATGTTCCTAATACACGACGAAAATGTGCTATGGGACGTTGTAGGGGGCTGATTTGATCTCGTAAAATAAATGAAATCAAACAGTGAAATCTCTATACTGTATCAATTCCTTCAGAGTTCAGACAACCCCACCTCTTCATTTATGTCTATGTCTTTTCTCTTTTTTGACTGGGATGAAAGGGAAGGAGAGAGATCGCGGTCCATTGATTTTGACATGCAGTAATTTCCATTTCGTCCTACTTTTGATCCACCATTTTGTTTCTTCACACCATAGTTTGATTATTTGGTGGCTTTGATTGGAATTTTCTTCATCACTCCATTTTGTTAAAGCTCTGCTTTGACATAATTGAATTCAAAGAAGACTTTAGATTGAGGAAGGTTGATGGAATAGCTAAGAGTAAACTCTGAATAGCCCCAGAACTAAGCAAGCTGAAGACTGAAGCTAGTCTCATTCACTTTAATCCTTAAACCATCTGGTCAGGCCCAGTACAGCCCAGCCCACTAATAACATAGAGGTTTGGGCCAATGCACAGATGCAATTAGACCTGGGAAAACGTTGATCCAACCCAACTCAAAAAAATAGGGTTAGGGTTTCATATTTAGCAACTTGAATGTGAAAATGACCTGACTCGATCCAACCCAACCCGAAAAAACTGGGTTGGGTTGGGTTGGGTCATGGGTCAACCCGCTGACCCAATTGTCAAGCCTAATTGGGATTATTTATGCATTTTTACAAGTTTTCACTCTTTATTTTTTTCTATTTAGTCTTTACTTTTTATTGTTTACTCTTTAAATTGTTAAATGTTCAAGTTTTTATTTTATATTTGGAATTTTAAGGTTAATTCTTTTAATTTTGACATTTTTTATGTAATTTTTCTTTATTTTTTAAATTTCAATTATTTTTTGGGATGACCCGAATTGACCCATGGATCAACCCTAACCCGAACATTTAGGGTTAGGGTCTAGCATTTGACAACCCAACCCAAAATTCAACCCGACCCAAAATCAACCCGAAATATCTTGACCCAACCTGCCTAACCCGATTGCCAGGTCTAGATGCAACTGAAGTTGTAAGGAGGAATTATTTCATGGAGGAGGACCAATGATAATTTGTAACAGAACAAGGAAATCTATTATCATCAGTTTCAGTCGGATTATATGAAAATCATCATCATAGAAGCCCAAAAAACAACAATTGATGGAAATCAATGAACCAAGGAAAAGAGAAGAAAAAAAAAAAAAAACCATTGTAAGAGTAACCCTTCTTCAAAAATCAACCAAACCTTCAACTTCAGTCCTTTTGGGGCCAGCTACCCTTTTTTGGGAATCAAAAACCCATACAATCAGGTTACGTTTGATGAAAGCTGGCATCTAGCAGTCAAGCCCAGTTGGCCCATATCAACTTAAAGGGCTTGGCTGGGCCAGGCTGGTCTAAAACTTTCAATCAGTGTTGTCAGACTCAGACAGTATCATCACAGTATGGCTGGATGGTCGTACTGTTTGGACCAGGAACCGGCAGCCAGTTGAATGGTAAAACCGGATGGTTGAACTATTTGACCCATGTCCCATGTCCTATTCGGGTCAGATAACATTGATTTCAAGGCCAGATGAAAACTTCACGGTGGTCGGTGCTGGGGTCAAAATTTTCAGTCAAAAACTGTTGGATTATGTAATAATTATGTGATATATAAAGAGGAAATTTTCAGCAAAAGATATTGGGCTACTTAGTTTGTTTGAATTGGGATAAATGTTTGTCTATGTTCTAAGGTTCTAGTACAGTCTCGGATGCATAAAGCATCAAGTTTGAAATTTTGGATTGTTTCATCTTTTGTGACCTAACTTCAGTTCAAATAATGTACATGGAGATAGCAAACATGGCAGTGGGCTGTGCCAATGAAGGCCAAACTTCAGTTCAAATAGTTTACAAAAGCCTGTAAGAACTGGTACACAGTGATAATTCTAGAAGGGGGAGTCCAAATCTCTGACAGGAACCTTCTGGGTTAGGCCTATGTACAGATTCCTCGTTTACTTGAGTTCTATACCACACTGTATGTGGAGTCATTTTCCCATAAAAAATTGTACTTCAATTAGTATCTGTAATTGCATTTATATATATTGAAATAAACATGGTGAGGCAATGACCCTTTTTTGCCTTGTGGAGGAAAGCTATTGACATACCAATTGTCACATTAAAAGAGGGTGATTCCTTGAAACATTGGGACCCATTTGAGGCTAATTAACTTCTCAGATATTATATTTTAAAAAAAAGGAATCTATTAACAGGATTCAAGAGTCAAGACTATTACTTCGAAAATAACACACCCAATACAACTTGGGTCAGGCTTGACCAATATTTTGGTTGGATTAAGCTATTATTTCTAGGATTTCAGATAGAGCTGGTTGAATCACATCTTCTACATCCATGGCCATAGAAAATTTTTGCTATCCCATTTGTTTTTAAGGCCCTGTTAGTTTTTTGAGAAATTATTTATTCATTTATCTGGGTAAGTGTTTCCTGAGAAATGTTTATCCGGATAACTGCATTTATTCATATTTAATTTTATCCCATTCAAGATTTGTCAACTTTTCCCCCAGGTGGAAAAGTTATTTAACCACCGGGAGAGAGTGATATTGAAGGAAAATATTTTTTTCATAAACCCCACATAAATTTGAATAAAAAAACATAGGTATTTTGATCAATAGGAATCAAAATTCCATTGTCCAACTTCCCTCTATCAAAATCCAAGAAAAGAAAAGGCCTTAAATTCGAAGCACAAGATTATTGAAAAAAGAAAAGAGTACAAATGCGAATAAGTACAATGTAAATACATACAAAATACAAGGTGTTACATGTAGAGAGCCAAAAATGGCAGCAGATAGGTTTCCATTGTAACAAAGGCCGAAATATTAGATAGTAATGATCTTTACAATACAAAGGCTGGCACTGCAACAAGCTCTGAAGGGCTCTCTGGTTATTTTTCATTTGCAGGACATGGTATGCCTAAGCCATGTAATTGACAAGGAAACATCTGGAATAAACATATCAAAAGCTCCATACCTAACCCTATGTTAGGTCATTTTCCTATGAATTATTGCCTCATTTTTTACTTTTCAGTGCCACAAATATTTCATCATTTCAAATAAAGTTGCTGAGAAGATAGATAAGTTTTCTTGTTCTGAGAAGAAAGCCAATTGGGCTTATTACATTAAAAGAAGAAAATATTTTGGAAGGAGTGCAATCTTAGGCTACTATGTCTGCTGCTTTTAGATGGATTTTTTTTTTGTGTAATATATAATTGAGGGGGTGAGTGCTGGGTCTGGAGACAATGGACCCATACATGGGTTTAAAGCCCTCATAATTAATTTGCTTTCCATTCCGTGCTCTAAGGGTTTATCAGAATTGTGATCAACTTATGTCTAATTTGGAGATAATTTTCTGAACCCATGTGAAAATCCACTAAAATCAGATGAGTGGGTGGGACCCATCTGAAATGTGGAGCACGTGGCATGTTGTGGGGGGCCCAGGCCCACCAAATGGAGGTCTTGAAATTTAGCCATTTATTGATAGATTGATTCCATTGAGCACAAATTCACTGTATGAAATGAAGAGTTCTCCCCTTAGGAGTTAGGAACACTCAAATACACTACCCCTCTCCCCCAAGAAGTAGAAACATCAAATAAATTTTATTTTCTGTTGTGAGTCTTGTGACAGCCTTGTCACTTTCTTTTTCTTTCTCTTTTTTTTAGTGAAGGAATGTGGGTTCAAATTCCAAAAGCAATATTATGCTATGAATTCTCAAAAATGAAATGATTCCATTTTCACGTGGGATCCGTGTGTTCCAAACAGGCTGGGACAAAACTGTTGCCATAATTTCAGGACTATTTGTATATATTAAGCAATATACTTTGATAGACCAACTCAGGTGGGGTTGAACCCGAAAGCGACTGGGTCAACCCAATCAACCTTTTTGTTTGGATCTGGCTATATAGCATTTTTGGACATTGGCCGGGCTTCAACTGATGAAAAATGCCAGCTCAACTCAAGTATTCAACCTTCATTTCGGATTGGACTTAGCCTCAGAAATCCTGATCCCAACCCTATTTTCTATTCAAACAACTCAAGTATCAATATTCTGCTACCTCTTAACTATCTATTCAACTCCTACCCAGCTTTAGCTTACTTATGTTGCCACCAAGTCAACAATATCCAACCCTTATTTGTCCTTTGTTTCTGGGGTCTGACTTGGCCCAGGTTAATTTCTGGCCAAGTTGGGCTATGTTGGTCATAGCTACATCTACTCCTGGCTTGGACCATGTGTGGCTTAGCTTGATGGCTGGAGTAAAGTTCTAGTCAAATTAGAAAGGATGCACTCATACCCGGTGTGGACCAACCAAACTTGAATTTAAAACCGGGCTACAATTAGCCCAGAACCACAATGGCCTTGTTTAAGATGACACCGTCCAAAAAACTCTCTGGTCCATCCATAGTTAAAACGTGGCCGGCCATTTTAATGTCATGTCTAGCACGTGTAGCAAAATACTCGAGGCACCAGAGAGCAAAACTCTCTGGTCCTCTTTTGGAAGGCCCTACTGGAGCATGAGGCCCATGAGGATGGCCATGCTCGCATTGACAATGGGCCCAATATTGTGAAACCCTCTTGGGAGTTGGGCCCAAACACGTGATAGTCCTTTGAGCTTTGACAATATGTATATTTTGATACCGATGAACCTGAACCGAACGGCTGAACGTGATCCCATGACCATGACCTACCTCTTCACAATCACAAAGTCTTTACGACATGGGCTTCTAGTTCAATGGGGGCAAGAGATCACGACACGTGGTGTGGATTAAACCGGTTCGACCGCTTCATTGCATGGCTAAACCAGATACATAACTTGTACTGTACCAGAGGACCAGAAATGGTCGAGGATAATGGAAGAAGAAGCCAGTTAAGTGGTGAGTCTTCCAAATTCATTTGAAAGGGTTGGGTTCGGACTTCGGGTGATGACATCCGGCTTCACTGACCATGACCATCCCATCATTTTAAGAAGGGAACGGGTCGGGTTGATAAGAAATGGGTCGGGTTTTATCAAGTGTTACAGACCAACCAAATTGGCAATTTGCCAACCCTAGGCATGCGCAGAGGTGGGGATGGCGGAATACAGGGATGTCCACATGAACCAAAGCCCATTGGGAGATGCCGAATAGCAGAAGGGTGGGCACAGGATCCGGACTCCAAGTACTTGAATCACATGGTGGTGGGCTTGATAAGATAAGAATTAAAGTTACTATCACTTGATAGCTTTTCAAGTCAAGAGGAGACACATCTAGTACAACTGTACAGGTGTTCAACGCATTACAGAAGTGACCCGGACCCGCATCCCCGCCCCTTATCTCCTAGAGATGTGATTGTTGTCTGATGGATCTAAGGCCCATCAACTTCCTACACTTCCCCATTCCTCAATAATGGCCCAAATATCGGTACCCTTTAGAGGATCTGGGCCGTCCGTTCGAGGGCTCAGTCATGAGTTGGACGCCACGTTTTAGTTGTGTAATGTGTGAGCTGTGTGGGCCATGTCTTGGTTGCCGTGGACTGGCCCAGGCTCAGGCTCAAATTCAATGGTCAGCATCCGCCAATCTAACGGGCCGTTTGGGTGGTGGTATGGCCTGTAGGGCCCATTAACCGTAATAATAAAGAGTCCCTGTCACGTGTGTCGAGCTTGACAAGTGTCCGATTAGGAGATGTAATAGTCAAAGGAGACGGGCCCCTCTAAGTTAGTTATCAGGTGGTAGCGCCGTGTCTGAGAATTAGCCGTGATCCGTACGTGTCGGATTTGTGGGCCCATTGCTTTCTGCCAATCAGCGCTTCAATAGTAATAAATAAATAAATATATATATATATATAATATTAAAATTGTTTTTTTTCCTTTATTTTCACATTTTTATGTATGTCTCTTTTATTTTACTCCTAACTCTTTGAATAAAATATAAAACGTCCCTCTATGAAAATGACAATCTAAAAACCTCCCGAGGTTTTACTTTACAAAAACCTCCCCTTGTAATTAAAAAAAAACTGCAGTTACCTCTCTTTCGTAATTGTCATTAATGGAGACTTGAAAATTATAAAATTGCCCTCATTAGTCATCTTTCAATATATTTCAAAATGTCATATTTTCCCTATTTAACTTGATCTAACGAATTTACAAAAAAAAAAATATTGAATTTTTTAGTTAAAAATTAAAAGTTATTTCAAGGGTACTTCAATAAATCTCCATTTGAATGGATAGACATAAGGGAAAATTAAGGGCCGTTTGGCATAACTTTTTAGGAAGATCTTCTTAGGATAGTTTAACAATTAAAAAACACATTGAACTTTTGCATTAAGATTTGAGCAACTATTTGGAGTTTCCTGAAATTGGCCATATTAGGCTTTTCACATCTTTTCGAAGCATCAGCTTTTGGCATTTAGATCTACTATGAATCAAACAGGAAAAGACTGAATCACAATCTGACGAGTTTGTAAATAACTGATAGACCACATGGAAAGATGCACCAAACAAGACCTTAAATGTACTAGGCAACTTTTTCAGTATGAGATGATGACCCAAGGGAGATAACTGCAGGTTTTTTAAAACTATTATAGAAAAGATTTTAATGAAATCGATCACATTTGCACCCCATAAACGCCCCACATGCACATCTCAGCATGCATTGGGAACATCTGGGAAATGTTCCCATTACACGATTAGGATATGCTGTGGGGCACCCTCTGTGATGTGAATTCAATTTTCATATTCCACCTTTCTTTTCTTTTTATTTGTTAGCATTTTGATGTGATTGAAACATGGGTACCGGTATATATAAGGTATTGCTTTTTCTTTGATACAATGTAAAGAAAGACCTATGGAAACATGGCCCTACCCCATATGTTTGCTATCAGAGTACAAGAAGTTATTATTGCTAGCCAGCTGCTTGATTTCCTTCTCTCCAAACGCGGAAACATGTTATGTGAAGGTTGTTGTCCATCTATAATTACTCACACTCATTGATAAGCCGTTCGCACATCCATCGTGATTGGTCCTTCACAAGATCAGCATAACCTACACCTAGGTTTTTATCACCTTCAATCTAGATGTTTGTTGTAACCGTTTCGAGCTGCAATTCTATGAGCTTCCACAGCTACCCAACTCTCTGCAAAATTGACGGAGGAGATGTCGATGTGTCTAGCTTTTTAAGGCTCCATTTGGAAGGAATACAAATATGAAAATATAGAGTGTAAAACCTTGTATTTTATATTATTTATATAATACATATTTGTATTTGTACTCCTTCCAAATTGTGCCTAATGGTGCATTTGGAAACGACGCAAATAAGTGTGAATGTAAATATATAGAGTATAAAACGGTTCATATAAATTGTAAAATTGGGTTAATTTTGAATCTACAAATTTACCTTACCAAACAGACTTTTAGCTATAATGGATGCAAAAATGAATTCCAATAAAGCATATGCTTTTTTTTTTTATTAAAAATCCACTTAAATATAAATTTATTTCTTTTTTTATTGATGTACCTTTACATCTTATTATCAATGTAAATATGCATTGATCTGTCATTTGTGAATGCATAAATATAATGTTACAAAACACAAGCAAAAATGATCTAGAGTACAAATTTACCCTGAACCACTCCATTTGCATCATTTCCAAACGGAGCCTAAAGAGCATTAAAGTAAATTTTTAGAGTTTCTTCGTTTTGAGCAATCCCATCTACTTCATCATTTGGGGTGTTGGTCCTGTTGGATCCTCTCACCAGTTTCCACTGATGGTTAAGATTCTTATTACAAAAGTAACAAATTAATTGTGATTTGATGGGTCCAATTAATAATTGGGTCCGTTGTTGATGTGTTTTATAATATACGAGCCCAATAGGATCTGGCTCTGGATTGGGACCAGATACTTTGTCATGGGTATGGGACTAGGTCTACCCTAATTTGACCCCTAATCTATAACCTGAATTTCATATCATCTACAATTTTACTCAGCCAATCACAATACATCAAGTCACTCCATGCAACGTGGGGCCCATGCATGAGTTGGCATGCTGTCTCATGATTGGCCCATTGTATCTAATTCCCTTGCCAACCCAAAGTCTAGAGTCTAATTTCTAGAGTACAATCGTACCCAAATATTGTCTAGAGTACAAAAGTAGTGTATTTTTGAGATATTAGACATTTCTTTAAAGATATAAGTAGAGTGTACTTTTTCTCAGAAATCTGAAATTACAGCTATTTCTTAGTTTATTTGTAGTTTCTATAAATCGCATTCTGCCCGTAGATTTGGTTTGGGTAGAATTCATTAGGGGTGGATTGAAGGATTACTTCTTTAAATTCTGTTTAATGGTAATAATTGTTGATAGATTTGAACAAGTGGCAAGATCTTTCCGGAATGCAATTTTTCTAAGCAGAGACCCCTTTTAAGTTCAAAGTTGCCACGTGAAAAATTTCCAAATCTTTCGAGTTCACATCAAAGGGGCGCCTCACAACGTCTCACACAGCACATCCCAGTCATGTATTTGTAACATCTCGTGATGATGTCTCATCGTTTCTTATATTATCATGGGGAAATGTTTTCAATACACACGGCTGAGATGTACTGTGGGACATATCCTATGATAAAAACAAGTTGAGGAGATATTCTCAATACACGACTGAGATATGGCGTGGGACGCTCTCCTCCTTGGACGAAATTCACTAGATGAACATAGATGACTAAGGTGGCATTCGGCTGCATGAAGCGCCACTTAATTATATCTGAAAAAACGCTTTTTAAATAGCGATTTGATATTTCGACAAGATTTCTCTTACTTTTTATTGTAGAAAATCTTGTTGATTGAATTCGCGAGATTCTTTCATTTGACTGATGATGTTGGCCTCGATTTAATGCATATATTGATTGATGCTTTAATGTAAATGTTATTATATTTCAATAATTGTATGAACATTTAGTCAGTTTATTAAATAGTTAAACATATATTATTATCATAGAAATAGGGATCAAATGGTTAAAAGACATCTTCTGCAGTCAAAGCAAAACATCACAAATTTTAAAAATACTTTTTATCACTACTACTTTTCATACACGAGAAGCTAATTTCCATCCGAATATCCAAACACATACTTTTCAGCAAAATTTCTTTCAGTATAAACGCAATGCATGACGAAAGACTTGATTTGATTGGATGGTTTTTGACCAATTACGAGTACAATTTTAATCCTACGCCAACAGAAAGATCCAATTATACAAGCCAAAATGTTCCTCTACAATTAGAGAGACAATTATTCGAGTCGGAATCCTGACCATTGACTAAAGCAACCTACTCTGGTCTACCCTTATGAATTGGGTCCCTCACTAAAACACGTGTGGTTGTAACTACTAGGGTTTGATGTTAGAGAGAGAGAAAACACCTTGTGGTCCTGGAATTGAAAACCTTGAGTCAAGGGATTCTGATACAACAAACAGTGCTTTGTGTAGATTTTTGTACTAGTTCAAAATTGGATCAAGTCTTCTACTAGTTGAATTTTGTATGGACTAGATTGTTCAGCAATTGGGCTGTTCATGGTGTAAGAGATCGCGAGTCTCAATCTATCATTTTTAGGCTTGAAAATGTGTATCCATCGAATTGTTCCACCCCAGTTGAAATGTCTCAAGAAAGCTATTTAAATTCATTAGAGCCAATTACTTCACTGTCTTGTGATGAAAAGAGAGTCACAAGCCCATTAATTGAATGAGTTGGACATAAGCAGGTAGGTTAGATTGTCACTTCAGTCTACACTAAAATCGGCATAATTAGTACTACTAGACTCAACACTACTTCCCCAGAGAGGACCCTTACGGAGATATCCCCACGAAGAAGAGCTTTTCAATCAATTTAAAGCAGAATTGATAGACCAGGCATTTCTTGGTGCTTGCTCTCCGTATGAATGGCCAATCTGTACACCATATACAAATATATATAAATTATAACTGCTGAGTACACCACAGTAGCACGACCGACAGCCAAAGCAACAAATGGGAAGCGGCCACGTCATCCTATATGACCTTAGAATCTTGCCACAGTGCGTAGTTGTCCACGTGTCCGTTGCCCGGCCAATCAATTTTGCTGGTTCACATCTCTAAAAGATGTCTTTGTACCATGGGATCTTTCATCTTTCATCTTTAAGGGTGTCTTTCTGCACTCACATGACAGCCCCACAATACACCCACGGACCACATAGTAATGGTGTGATAGTTATGGAGTTAAAGACACCGGAAAAGTCTCAACAAGAGGACTCAGATGAAGTGTGTTCCATCTTTTTCTCCATCTCAGTCATTGTTGGAAAAATATGGAATGGGGGAATATTTATTGTGTAGAGACTTGATTTCCTTTTCACTGAAAGTGAAAGAACACAAATTGAATGGCACTAGCCTTTCAATATGAGAGCCCCAAATGGGAGGGGGGTGGGGTACTTTTTCCAACTCTCAGGTTGGAATCTCCCCACCATTCCATGCCTCATCTTGGTCCTATATGTGACTCCTTCATGTTAGGGGTTAGGGGTTCCCAATTGGAGGGATGGTTGAGACCCTTATCAAAAATCTGAGAGGAGATTAGCTAGGTCACTGCAAGGACAGGCATGCGTATAAATGATTAGACAGTCTGATGAATATGTTGTAGTTCTAGCAATGTGTTGTCCGCAAAAGACTGGCCGGTGACTGAGGCATTTTATCAAATATCTATGATGGGTTAAAAGGCACACACCCCCTCGTGCGAGGGGTCCCCAACTCCCCATTCTTTTTCTTTTTAAGTTTCTGGGTTCTAAGGATTTCAAGGTGGGGGAGGTCCATTCTGTGGCTGGTCCACACCTGAGGCATTTCAGTGTTCAATAACTGCCGACTATGACCGTACTGCTTAATGGGCCTTAACGTGATTTAACACTGACCAAATCCAAATAGTGCTTGGACCCATCAAATGGAAAGGGAGGGAGGACTGTCTATGTCTTCTTAGTAAGCAAGCAAGCAAGGAGTGATGGCAGCCCCTCACAAGTTTTGAGACGTGAAGCACCCTCCATCCAATACACACATCTATGCCTAACCCACTTTATTTATATCTTTCAGATAGAAAAGATGGGCAGACCAGACAGTAATATTTGTTCTTCTGCAATTTTTGATGAAACATTACTCCACCCATTAACAGAAACAACTAAAACTCATTCTGCTCTCCTTTTCTACTTCCTCAAGTTCTTTTCTTGAAGAGGCAAGGTATATATGATATTTAGAGCCAAACAATCTTGAATTAAAGGTTGAACCGGCATTCTATATATATGTATACATGAGTACACATAGTCCTTTTTCATGTCACCCACTGAATATTTCTTGTATCCATGGGAGAAGTTTTTTGTCCAATGTTAATTCCTTTGGCACCTGGCAAATAGGTTGTTCTTTGGAAAGAGGATGGTGACTGGTGATGGAGATGGAGAAGAAGAATTGATTAACAGGTGGCTAATCCAGAAGTTCTAAATTTGCACCATCAACCCTTGGGCTGTATCTTCCTGCATTTAGAACACAAGTACTGTAGTCTTTCCTTCTTTGCTCATGCTGCTCATAGCATGCATACAAAGTCCAGTTTGCTAAATTAATAAAAAGAGTTCCTTTTATATTCTCAAGGGTCCACAGACCACACTTGATTCTTATGGATGGAAAGTTTGGGTTGACCATTCACCCTTCTAGTAGGGAAAAGGGGGGCTTCATTCGGGCTGAAATAATCATTCTAATGACGTACAACATTTTAGCATCTCTTGAGAATATTTAGGACAGGTGTGAATGCAAATGCTTAGATTATTTGAAGGGAGAGTCAAGGGAGGAATATTGCCACATGGAGTCAGCTTTGACTCTCTCTCTCTCTATGTATTGCCAACAATGGCACATCAAAAAGTCTAGATAGGATCAACCAAAAGATAGGCTACTTTTGAAGAAAATACATACTTCCACAATGGAATTAATTAAAAAATTAAGCTAATGCTTAGTGCATTGACAAAAACTGCAAAAGCTATTAAGATTTACAGCCCCTTTTAGGTGGACATGTAACTTAGAAAAGAAAGATGGATGAATTCATAGATTATTAGTTAATTTCATGAACCATTTTTTTTTTCCCAATGTGTGGCTCCTAAGAATATCACTACCTATATTGAATAATACCTATCATACTATATTACAATATAAGCACAAGGGGAATGTTGGAAGAACAAGCTTTAAATAAATATGACAAGTTTGAGACGTGCATGGTTGGTAAAGAGATTGATTGCAAGTATGATTCACATTTGGATCTCATATCCACAAACTTAATATATAAATTAAACATGTATGATGTATAGAATTGGAATAAAAATGCCCTATTTATATATTAAAGAAGTTGGGTAAGACTGACTGGCATCTATGCTTTGTATAATTGTAGTTTGTTTACATAGTCAAAGGAGTTCCTTTTTTTTCAACTATTTTCTTTCATGTATAGAAAATGACATGATTTTCTTAATGGAAGGTTAGGTATAATTTTGATTCCTCCAATATTAGTTGATTAAAATAATATTAGTTTGAGGAGTCCTATTCATAAAGGTGGGGTTTAGATATTATATACTACACATTACAAGAGGGAATCAAGGGGTGGGGCAAAGAGTTACATTGTCATGAGGGTAAGCAATTAAACCCACTTGGCTTCTAAAATCCTTAAACTGTTAATTTAATCCATTAAAAGTGAAGTTACCAAACCCCATTAAACGCATGGGGTATGTAACCAACAATAGAAGATTTAGAGAGAGAGAGACAGAGAAGTGGAAAAAATAAAGTGAAGAAAAGAGGTAGAAGTTGATTGGGAAAAATCATCAACTTTTCTAGTATATTGTCTTCAATAGTAAGGTAAAGAAATAGAACCCTAAAGGAAAATGAGGCCACCTCAAAAGAAAACAACAGTGTTGTCTTCCAAGCTCAATCAAATATAGCCAAACAATAAGCTTAATTTACAGAGGTATTCTTATCTACTGCTTTCTTCAATTAGAAGAAGGGGTGATGATTCATTTAACACTAAAGGCTATGTTTGGTTTGAAGGAAAATGCAGGGAAAGGTAGGGAAATCTTTACAAACATTGTATAGGTTTCACCGTCTTTCCCTTCATTTCCCTACCTTTTCCTTCAAACCAAACATAGCCTAAGGCCCCATTCGCTTTTTGGTAAGTTAATTAATTACCCGGGTAAATGCAATTATTTGAGTAAACTTTTCCTAGGAAATACTTACCCGAGTAAGTGTATTTACCCATGTTCTTTTATTTCTCAGGTAAATAAAGTAATGATCATTTTAGTCATAAAAATCCATTATTAAAAGGGGCATTTTTGTCCCATTCAAGTGTTAGCAACCTTCCTCCTAGGTGGAAAAGTTATTTACCCACCTAAATAAGTGATATGGAAAACAAACTTTCCTCGGTCCCCATATTAATTTGAATAATGAACATGGGATTATTGGTCAATAGGAACCAAAATCCTATTGACCAACTTTCTCCCCTCTCAAAATCCAAAAAAAGAAGGCCCCCTAAAAACTAGGGCTCTTAAATCTCAAAACAACAGGCCAATATATTTGCCATTGGCTTCTCTCAAAGTTGACGATAAGCAACAAACCAATGTCAATGCAGACGAAGGCTGCTTCACCAAAAAAGGAAAGATGCTGCAGTTTGTTTGAAGCGAATTATTCAATTAATTGTACTACCTCTCTACTTGGTTAGAGAGAAACTGAAATGCAATACAAACATGTTGCACATAGAAAAGGACAATTCTTTCATACCTACCCCATTTTCTTCTTCCACATGTGAGATTTTGATTGGTTAAGAGCAAGGTTCAACATAATACAATGCATTATCGAAATTTGAATCCACTAATGAAGAGGATTTAAGATATGTTGCCACTTTTGAACATAAATATACCCTTCCCAAGCATGCTCAATTCTTAAAAATTAACCATTAACCATGGTTAATAGAGAAGCTAATGATGCTAAGAGTGTGATCACGACTGAAACTAATTGTCATTTCATCAGGCAATTTCTCATGCATATGTAAGAAATAAAAGCTTTAGCATTTAATAATTGAGGAACTCCACAAACTTCACTATAGAGCACTGTTTTAGGACGACCCATGGATGGTCAAAAGACCCAGACCCGGAAAGCTCAATGAGTCACTGGTTCACTGGTTTGACTGTGTGATTCCAGCCCATGGTTGACAACAGAGGTCTAGTCTAGAGGATCCGCACTCAGGTGGCTCAAATAAAACATATGGGTATTTTTTTCCCCACATCAATGGTGCAGGTGGAATCGGGTCCAGACTGGGGATCCGGGTTCAAGCCTCAATCAACCCGACCCGATTTTATGCAGCCATCCTATTTTGTCGGTGTACCAAAGAGACCCCCTTGCTGAAGATAAGAAGACCACATTATTTGAAACAAGCATAGACATCTTAAGCTGGACATGATTGATTGACATTTATGCTCTGGCTCGTAAGCTGAGTGTTGCCATCTGTTTCAGCAATGGATGGTTGTAATATATTTGTACTTTGAGAAGTGAAAAAAGAAGCAAAAGAAAAGAAAAAGAGAACAGGAGGAGGGAATTTGAGGGTTCAGCACCAGGATTATCCTTGGATGCCTCAGCACCAATAACCAGCCTCTCTTTTCAGTCAAGGACGGTCAATCCAAACCTGGGTCAGAACTCAGAAGTTTTTAGCCAATCCTCCCCTCCCCTCCCCAACCCGGATCAAATTGTTGAAACCCGATTTTGAGTTCAAAACAAACGAACCCCATATTGAACAACCTACCCGGACCTTCTCGGGTAAGGAACCCGACCCGAACTCTACAGCCTTGATTCCTTGAGCCATAAATAGATCCATCAAATGACAATTTTATGAGGAGAGAGACGTTAGTAGGGGCCAAGCCAAGAGGAATGGTGATGTCACCAACGCCTTAGGCAAAGCCACGTCTCAGCCGGTCCTCCTATCCCACAGTGAGCCCCCTTTTAGACCAATCACACGCAGTTTCTAGTCCCAGATGTCACCTCCACGATGATGCGTTAGCTCCTTTTGAAAATCAGAACCGTCTAATAAGCAAATCAGAAATAGTCTTACATTAATTGAACAGCTTTAATTTAATTACCTAATTATTTCTCTTCTATTATCACTTTAATTAAACATATTCCGTAAGGAATCTGCTTGAATTGACTTCTAATAAACCTCAAAGATTACTGCTAGAGAAGAGACCCATAAAAAAGAGAGAGAAAGAAACAGAGAAAGAGAGACCCATCAAAAAAGTAGATAAGTAATAAAAATAAAATAAAATATTATTAATTGAATCTCTCTCTCTCTCTCTCTCATGCATAAATCACCAAGCCCGAAAGCCAGATGGCTGAGTGGGTCGAACTTTTTTAGTTCGTAACGCCTCTGTTCATGCAATCCCAAGCCATCGAGTCACCCACCCATTGTCCATTTAAACGACGCTCTCGTCGACCAAATCTGAACTATCACCACATCGCTCGATCTCTTTCTCTCCCTCCCTTCCTCACTCTCTCTCTCTTTCTATCTCTATCTCTCTTTCTCTTTCTCTCTCTCCCTACGACTCTATCTCTCCTCTTTCCAATCCTCCCCTGTTTCTATTACAGAGTAACAGAGTGAAGAAACCATGGTGGTCTTGTCTAAGCCATGTCTCGACCAGTTTCCTCTGGTAAAGGCCTGCAGACCATCTATCTTCTTCCCTGGGATTCCAGTGATAGACCTCTCGAAGCCAGACGCTAAGACCCTCCTGGTTAAGGCCTGTCAAGAATTTGGGTTCTTCAAGATAATTAACCATGGTGTTCCAATGGACTTCGTCTCCAGATTGGAATCCGAAGCCATCAAGTTCTTCTCCCTGCCCCAGTCTGAGAAAGAAAATGGAGGGCCTCCTGACCCATTTGGGTATGGAAACAGGAGAATTGGACCAAACGGGGATGTCGGTTGGGTTGAATATCTTCTCTTCAATACCAACCCTGAATCCATTTTCCAGAGATGTCTTACCGTTTTCAGAGAGAACCCAGAAATATTCTGGTAAGAAACTGAGAGGAACCAACCTTGATACACGATTTCTTTTGGATGTTCTTTCCTTTTGTTCTACATCAGTACAACATTTCCCTGGTGAGATCTGTAAGTTTGTTTTACACTGTTTTTTTTTTTTTTGTAGCTCTGCTGTCAATGATTATATTGCAGCTGTCAAGAAGATGGCTTGCCATGTCCTCGAATTACTGGCTGAAGGGCTGATGATTCAGCCGAGGAATGTGTTCAGTAAGCTTTTGATGGATGAAAACAGCGACTCCGTCTTCAGGCTCAATCACTACCCTCCATGTCCAGAGCTTCAGGAGCTGAGTGGTCAAAACTTAATTGGATTTGGGGAGCACACAGACCCACAGGTTATATCGATTCTACGCTCCAACAACGCGTCAGGTCTGCAAATCTCTTTGCGAGATGGGAGTTGGGTCTCTGTCCCACCTGATCAGACCTCCTTCTTCATCAATGTTGGTGATTCCCTGCAGGTACAACCACCTAATCTTCTTTCATTCCTCAACTGTTTTTTTTAGTTTTCTCTTGACATCACCTTTCAAACAGAAAATCTAGACCTTATTTTCCAGGTGGCAATCACTTAACTTACTTTCATGAATTCAAGCTTGTCAGCAATTAATGGGTTTTCAGTTTTCTTTAAATTATTCATCAACATCTTTCATGGGTCTCTTTTTCATGATTCTATCTGCTATCTACTCTTGCAGTGGATTTTCCTGCAATCAATTCGTATTTAATTCTCTCTTTCTTTGTTCCAAACTACTAGTTTGTTACTTAGGTCAAAATCAGTATTCAATCAAGCTTTTCCTGTTGTCCTAATCATCTTTTTTGTTGTTTGGGTGGATGTTGTGGACTTTTCAGGTTATGACCAATGGGAGATTCAGAAGTGTGAAGCACAGAGTATTGGCCAACAGCCCGAAATCTAGGGTTTCCATGATTTTCTTTGGAGGACCACCTCTGAATGAGAGAATAGCTCCCTTGGCATCACTCATGAAAGAAGGAGAGGAGAGCTTGTATGAAGAGTTCACATGGTCTGAATATAAACAATCTGCTTATAAGTCGAGGTTGGCCGATAATAGGCTTGGCAACTTCATGAAGAAAATGGGGTCAGATAATGTACTCAAGTCCCCGTTTTAGGAAAACTTGTATTGGTCAAAATGGGTTGAACTCGTTGACCCAAGTAGCCAAAGATAGAAAAAAAAATAGGTTTTTTATTTTTATTTGTATTTTATTTTCTTTATTTTCTCCTTTTTTCATGTAATTTTTATTTTTCTAATTCCATGTAACTACCTTTTTTTCCATGAATAGATAGAATTTTATCACCAGAATTTCACAGTGTTTGCAACGAAATACAATGATCAAAGTACCAAGGGAATTTCAACGGAAAGCATCCAAAAAAAAAAAAAAAAAAAAGAACTGGATTTTACAATGAGAACCACCTTTCTATGCGTAACAACAGAAAAGTCCCTCCCATTAAGAAAAATAACAAAAGAAACCCCTAAGAAATTCCTTTTTCTTAAACATTGCCCCCGATTTGGGACTTGTCAGTTGTCAATGTTCTTGACATGTTACTTCAACAAAATTGAAATGGGTGCTGTTTGTTTTGATAAACGGGGTTCTGCTTTTTCCTGCCAAGGAAAAGGCAGGAAAAGAAAAAGAACTGATGAGGTGGTGTTTTGTCCAATGGCAACCTGCTGTACCAGTTCATTGACCTGTGGCTTTGTTTCCTTGGTTCCGGTTTTTCCATTGGACTGGTGCAACAGGTTGCCCATGGAGGAATGTGGAAGAGGAAAATCCATGTGGGCGCCTCTTTCTTAACAGTTAACACCATTACGTGCATAGTCGGAGGCTTAATTATGAATTTTGGAGTGTTTAGTGGTCACATCTTTCTCTTGAGGTCGGCATTGAGAAATTTTTATCTAAGAAAAGCAATATTGTTCAAGCATTCTTCGGATGATTCAACGATGAAACAGAACTGAATGACGAAGCAGGATTCAATCCGATTCATGCAACCAACCCCATATGATTAAGACGAGGCTTAGATGATGATGATGTTGGGAATAATGGAAGGAATTGAAAAGCTTTTTTTTTTTTCAATTTTCTTTTTCTTAGCTGCATTTTTGTTCTCATGCAAAAGTGGCAGAAAATGAAATTGTCCCTCAGTGAAAAGGTGCAAAATGTTAACTTAAGCCTACATATTGAAAAAGATTTCACCCCTTTTAGAAAAAATGGGTTGGTTCGACTATAATACCAGAAAGACATGATATTCAAAAAAACTTGTGACTAATTAATCAGTATTATTAAAAACGTGTTAACTAATCAGATTGTATTTATAAAAAATCATGGGTGAGCTTTGATTGGTGAAAGCTCTTAGGGCATCATAGATTTTCCTAGAAACATGTAAAACAAAAATTTTCATGGCATATATAAATAAAGAGAGATGGTGATCATGCATTCATATTATCAAAAATTAATTTTTCTATTAGGATTCTTGACATGACCCATTTAAGAAAATGATTTGTTAATTCAAAAGGTATAAAAAAATAGGGTCATTTACTAAATCACCCCTATGGTTTCATGGATTTATTAAAGCCCATACCTTTTATTAGTCTGCATTTTACTAAAACACCTGTACTTTGCAATCGATTTTGTCCGTAATGTTCATTTGAATAAATTTAATCAAAAGAAAATAAAAATAAAAAAAAATGCCATTTTGCCCCTAATAAGACACATGCATGCAACTACTCTATTTGGCTTTATTTGGTCAACTTTGTTTTCTATACCTAGTAAGTGTTAAGGGAATTTTGGAATAAATAATCATGTGCCCATGCCATTGAACATTTTTTCCATTCAACTTAAGTGATCATGTTATCACTAAATGGAAAAATACACTTTTTAATGAAAGGCCGATTATTAAGTAAATAGGTTGCAAAGTATAGAGGGTGTTTTAGTAAAATGAAAACTACAAGATAGGTTTAAATAAATCCATGAAACTATATAGGATGTTCTAGTAAATGACCCTAAA
Organism: Nelumbo nucifera; assembly: GCF_000365185.1. The sequence goes on along the minus strand of NW_010729213.1, from coordinate 734,874 downwards.
AATATTAAGATATAATTATTATCTCATTACTCCTGTCCACCAAGCATAATTTAAAATCTCAAAATCTTTTTTTTTTCTGAGTGCAAATAAAATATTCATTTCTCCAAGAATACTTCCTAATAGGATATTATGGAGTGAGGAATGATGATACAGTTTGGATAAAACAATAACATGCAGTTTTTATTTTGAAACCCAAGGGGTGTTTGGTTTACTACAGAAAAGTAACTTTTATGTTTTGATATGAACTTGTCATCAGTAGAAAAGTAAAAAATGTCTGCTTAATTTATCATCTGAAATGAATAGGTTTGATAAGCAAGCTTGTCATAAACCTACTCATGAACCAAACCCCAAATAAATTACAACCATCCCCAACCTACTTTTCTGTTAATAGTTAACAGAATATAGTTGCTTCTCTATTTCCTGAGAACAGAAAAAGGACACCAAACGCCGCTTTAAACTGATTTAATTGTTGTTAAATGGACTAGCTCATGGGTTAATGGATTACCCATGGGGTATAATTGACCTGTGATGCCATAACAGAAAACATGAAATCATTGTAAAGGAATGGTATAAGCTGGTCTCCTCAAAGGTATTTAGTACGAGATTAGAAATAAAATTAGATGTTGGCATTTTCGGAATATAAAAGCTCTTGATTAGACATTTTTATGATCTTAAACCTTTTTTCATATGGGACAAAGATCTGTCATCACTCATGAGATGGGTATAGTCTAAAAAAGTCCAGATCTATTGACCATAATACATTTTTAGTCACATTCATCCAGCCACACATTGGGAATATCGATAATATTTCAATGCGGGAATGTATTATTACATTATTAGAAAAGATTCGAACTCGGCCTAGAGATTAGGATAAGCAAATTAATCTTTTTTTTTTTTTGAAAAAAAAAAGATAGAGTAAGAGAAAGTGAAGTAATTAGACAAAGCAAGCAATGAAAAACTTGTCAAAATTATTTACATAATATTTGATAAATTAGATTTGTCTTCAAATTATCCTGCTATTACTATATTACTTTTCGGGTCACTTTTCTGCTTGACATGTGCATTGGTATTGCTATCTGCAGAGATTATTGATCAGGTTCATTCAGCTTGCATGACTGAAGAGACATATAGAAGATAGAGATGAGATACAACAAAGAGTGGTGGATGAAAGGGTTTAATAAAACAAAGCAATATTTTCCATTCACCCAATAAGTGATGTGAAGTTGATTTGCATTCTCCATTATTAAGAGATAAATATAGGCATGGCTGAATCATCCAGCAATAAGATTTAAGTGACATTTGATAAAATTGTAGTATGATATCTGAGAAAAAGTAGGAAATCTCTTTTCACAAATCTAATATCTGAAAACAACAAATCTATTTTCTACTCTTTAGAGCTTCTATAATGTTAAGAAAAGGAAGGCATTTTAATCATTGTAAGTCATAAAATGCGTGAACATGTTCCTTCTGTGGACCATCTTTTATTATTAAATCATAGACCTATTATCACTTTTCAGTGGTATAGACTAGATCAGACATTGACACAAACGAGATCCAACCTTTGAAAAGCAAGTTTTTTTAGATATCGAACCCTGTTTTCATTGTTATCAAACACCCCATTAGGTGGTATTTGGTAACTGCTGAAAACAAAAGGCGAAAATGATTTATTCCAAGTATTAAAAGTGTTTTAGTTTAAACCCCATACATATATTTGATATATGATAAGACTTTTAGAGGGTAAAATAATCATCTCAATACCAATTCTCTTCTTCCTTAATCCTTGCAGAGGGAAGTTAATTAGAAGATTACAGTGATACACTAATTGCCCATAAGCAAATTAAAGACTTTATTGGGCATATTTAAGTGAAACTTTGGCAAAGTTATGAAGTATAATCACTTTGGGAAAAGTCCAATAGCTTTTGGAATTTGTAGCTGATAAGGTTGGAAATCAAATTAATTTGAGTCTATGTATAGTGTCCTTATCTAATGGACTATTTTGGTTGGCCACATCATCCTTCTATATGATGGGGAATAAGAGAAGCTCTTAGCTGGCTCAGCTACTAAAGTTGGTGCATGTAGTTCCCCCTGATCTGGGGCCCAGATCCTTCCTTCATGCCCCACCCCAATTCCAAGTTTTCCTACAAAAAATGTATACAGATTATTTTGGCAGTTGTAAGATTCTTAGGTCCTGTTTGATCTCTTCTTTTAAGAATCCCCTGATTTCCTACAAATCAGTCCGCAGCGCTTTAAAAAATTAAAATAAAACATTGGCCAGTTGAAGTCAAACATTTAAATCTCTAATAATTATATTTTACTAAGGGGGTATTCTGTTTTTGGATTTTGAGAGGGGGAAAGGTTGGTCAATAGAATTTTGGTTCCCATTGATCAAGAATCTCATGTTCTTTTTTCAGATTAATGTGAGGACTAGGAAAAGATTATTTTTCTGGGTATCATTTTATCCATCTTCTAGGTAGATAAATAACTTTCCCAATAGGGGGGAAAGTTTCCAACACTTGAATGGAACAAAAATGTCCTTATAAATAATGGATTTTTATGGTTAAAATAGTTATTTCTTTTTTTTTTTATTTGAGAAATAAAAGACACTTACATGGGCATGTGTTTCCTAAGAAAAATTTACACAGGTAATTGCATTTACCCATATAAATAACTTATCAAAAAGTGAACGGGATTTAATTAATTCTCTCTTTCCCTCCTTCCTTTTCATGAAAATATCCTGAGGAAGGATTTATAACTGCCGAGTTTATGAGTTGAATGGAAATGGAGTTGACCTTTGGCTGTGTTAGGTTTGAAGGAAAAAGTAGGGAAAGGTAAGAAAACCTTTTTTAAACTTGTATAGGTTTTCTTACCTTTTCTTTCAAACCAAATAGAGTACGTCATTGAAAGAAAAAGAAAAAGAAAAGAAAATCAGTTTTCCAATATTCAAATCCATCCACAACCAAAAATGAATTTCGTTTGCATTGAGAAACTTAAATAAATCTGAGATCACATGTGTGCTTTTCTAGTACAAGGGAGGCCCGGGAACAAGTACTTGGATCAAATTAAGCACAGCGTGGAGAGGAGGCAGAGCCAGAGAGGACAGATGCATAAAACCATGCATTTGCCGACTACCAGGGACTACTGACACTTTTTATTCATCCTTCCATCACTCTCTCCCCTAAAGGAGGCCTAGCTAGCTGATACGGACTCACCTAGGACGTGGTTGGTACGTTATTGTTATCTCAAAGGGGCTCCACCCTCCCCCCCATCCTCTATTTCTTGAGGTAAGTTATCAACTTTTCAACTCTAACAGTGTTACCATGTAGCCAGGCTAAGCAAGCTCCTGCCCATATTTCAAATCAGACTACTTCAAGCTTTCAATGACTAATAAGAAAAGGGAGGGGAGAGGGGAGAGGGGAGAAGGGAGAGGGGGGGGGTCCAATATGTGGTGATTGTAAGGCCATCTATAGACTGATCTCAGAACCAACACATGCCCAATGCCAAGGGGTCCCTATCTGATGGAGCCTTGATTATTGCCTCATGTGCTTGTCATAGGATAGGTTGTCCAGTCCACAGAAGCAGGTGGCTCATGTATCTATTTATCTAGCTTTCTAAATATGTAACCAATTAGGCTTCTTTGTCTAGATGATATCTATGCTGTTTCAGTCATTCAGTAGTGTGGGGTCTGGTGTGGAGAGAGAGAGATGATGCCTCCTAGCCCAAGTCAATTCATGAGAAAGGCAGTCCTTTGATGTGGCTTTATCTTCTCTCTGCTATCCATGCCAAACCCCTCTGCTCCACCATTATTTAGAGCTTGTCCCAAATGATATAAATCATTGAAAGATTCACTCATTTTAACAAGACTAGTGAGGAGAAGAACCTACACTCCCCCTCTCACCCAAAGAATTAGACTAGTAATCAGCATAGAGAGCTTAGTTTGCTTTAGCCAATTAAGGAGCTCCCATTACTAAAGATGGCCCATAAATAGAGGTAGTAAGTGGGGAGATTCACATGGAGTTGGGAGAGAACCACAAAGCAACTCTTATGTGAAGCACGGCTGAGCCCCTCAGGAAGATGACAGAAATTGACTAAGAATTCATTCCATTGATGATAAGAAATTGACTAGGGAGTTCACAGCGTCAAATGTTGATATCATTAGAGCTAAGACAATTCTGCAGAGAACCCTTGTTTCCAAATCCAAAATGGTATCTATCTTTTGAGAAATCCTCTGTTTGACTACTTTATCTCAATTCATGGGGTGGGTACACAATCATTGCTGCACAACAGTGTTCACCCTTCATATCCATCACCCGGATAGAATGTTCCAGTTCATTGTTTTGATCCAAAGATTATAACTCCACCACGCCTGCAAATTTTTCTTTCTAAGCTGCAGTTATCCATCTAGCCAAATTAAGTACATCTACCTGCTCCTTTATGGGCTTGGAACCCGTGATTTGATTTGATGGGATTGTGGGGCTTTTCCAACACGTGTCCTTGGCCATTTCAGCAATCGTATGTGCCCTATATTGCACTTTTCCCCTACAAATTATAGCCTTTCAATTATTTCTTTCAGTGTTTCATGAGTAAATGAGGATAAGAAAGAGATTTTTCTTTGCAAGTGCATGAGAGTGGGCTATTGGGTGAAGACTTGTCATGTATATGGATGAAGATATAGATACGCTTAGAAATATGTGAACCCAAAATGACATGGGCCCAAAAGAAAAGAAGCCCTTTTGGGGGGCGTTTATTTATTTATTTTTGTTTTGTTTTTAAAAGTCTAAAAAGCAATATTCATTTATGAATGCTCAGACTACAGCCAAGGTAAAATAACCAGAAATTAAGAAATTCAGAACAGGAAACCCAGGTCTGAACAAAGAAGTAATACCCCAAATATATTTCATCAGAAAATCAATTAGGTTATGAGCATATAAGCTAATCTAGAGGTGGTAGACGGTAGCCCAACTAATAAATAATTTGGATGGGCCACAAAATGTTTTACATGTAAGCTGTGATGTAAAAAGGTAGGGTATTTTTGTCTAGAGCATATAATTAAATATTTAATTATAGAAATTAAGACACTGAAGTCATTATGTTTCTTATTGCATGCTGATTTAATTTTCTAAATGATGGCATGCTTAAGATTTCCTGAATTTTTATTTTTGTCTAGCTACTTTAGTGCTTGGGGTTTAAAATCTAGATTTCTGATGCAATTCACCTAAACAGAAAGCACTTTCATGGCTGTAGGCTTTATAAAAGGCAAAAAAAAAAAAAAAAAGTTTTTACCAGTCATTGTTTATGATTTTTCAGAAGAAGAAAGAATTAATAGATATCCAAAAAGGTGATTCTCTATGGTTTGCTGACAAGAGAAACCAAATTAAAGTAGTTGACATAATATAGGGAGGTGAATTTTCTCTTTGATTGCTTTTGTTTTCTCACCTGAGAGGTAGAAAAACAGAGAAAAACAGTGAAGAGTAAGAGGAAGCAAAACTGGTCCCACTTTATCCCCAGATACTTCTTTTCTTCTCTATTTTCTATTCTTCTTTGTACTTTCTTTATAAACAAAAGCGCTGCAGGGTCAAGGAAACTTTGGCTGTCCAAACTCCAAAGCTAGCTACTAGCTATGCTTTCTCCTAACAATTAATTGTATAGTACTACATCTACATGCATGGGGTCTAAAAAGGTGAGAATTCATCTTAGTACAGCCCGGGCTGTTTTCATTATCAAAAGTTAATTTTTAATTCTGTTACAAAAATTACAATTTCTCCCATGTGTAAATATCTTAGGGGCTGTTTGATAACAGCTGAAGTGATGACCAAGCTGAAAAGCTTATTGCGTGAATAGGCTTTTTAGCAAGGAGATTGTGTGCTCCTTAATGGCTGAAGCTGAAGATGGGGTTGATTACTATATTCTTAAATGTTATATTTGTTTAATTATTATATATTTATATCCACTAAAAGATCATTGAGTTCGATAACTTCGGCTGTTATCAAACAGCCCCTTTGCCAGATCACGTTGTATTCAAGTTGACCAATCCAATTGAATTACTTCGTCTTCTTGCATGGTATTAGAGTATCACTTTTCTAAGACTAACATCTTCACTCAATCCGAATTTTATGTTGCATCTGCTCTTTCCTCCTCCCTCACTATAATGCTTCTGGTTCTATTGTTCCTTCAAATCTTAGTGCCACATTGGGTAATTGTTCAAACCACATTTTAGTCAAACTCAAAATGTTCAAGTTGCTATCAGCTGCAGATACAAGAGCAAACAACACATTGCGAACAAGTTTGATTTGCATTACATCAAAATGGGCAACCACTGTATGGATGAGTATAATTACTTGCTTTAGGTCACTTTACTTAAGTTCTACTCATGACATCATCCTCTGCACTACTGGTGGCTTAAATCCAGAATATAAAGCTCAAATCACTATATATATATTGAAGATCTCTTGGGGAAATTTACAATCTTATACTCAACAATGCACTCCATTTAGAGAGGTATCTGTAATTGTGGTCATGGGTTCATGGCATTAGCTCCTCAAACTTCATTGATCACATTGTTCATTGCAAATCTGTGGATGGGCTATTACATTCCACTCTCAAGGGTTGCCATAAATTAAATTTGATGTTAAGGTACTGTCAAGACAACAATAGCAGTAGCACCAACTCTCCCTCGGTATTGATTGTGATCTCCACCAACAACACTAGTGTTAATCTAAACAGGTTACTTGACTTAGGGGCCACCAACAACACTACCTTTTCTCCCTATTGTTTATGTAATTAAGGTTCAGCTTGGAAAGATTACAAATACAAATAGAGTGCAAAAGCTTCTATTTTGTATGTATTTGTACTGTACATATTTGTAATTGTACTCTTTCAAAACTGAGCCTAGCTGTGTTTGGTTGCAGTGTAATTTTATTTGCACTAGTACAAATGTTTGGGAGTGCAAATGAAAGTAATGCAAATTCTGGTTTAAATTTGTCTTGGGTTTTACTTTATTTTGTTTCAGGTCTCATTTTTACTTCATTTGTACTGCAATCAAATAAAATAAGGTAAATTTTGAAATAAAAATAAATCATCATTTGCATTAAAATCATTTGCACTACCATGGCTTTGCATCAGTGCAAATAAATTTGCATTGCAACCAAACATAACCAACCTTTGTAATAAATAATGTGTTTGGACATATAACAGAAGGGATGAGAGATCCATCGTATGGACGCCCAAAGATTGCGGAATAAGGGGGCGAATTTCAAAAATTTTTCTCTCCCTTCAATTGGGAATCACATTCCCTATTTTAGAAAATCATATTTTCAA
>NW_010729213.1:682482-698430 GCF_000365185.1 Nelumbo nucifera | reverse complement strand
GGTATGCTAACTCTCGCGCTATCTGGTTATTCTTGCCTTTGAAGGATTCTAACTTGAGCTTCGGAGCCCTTACGCCGGGTTCTCCCCGGAGCTTCTCTTCTCCCATTTCAGGTCCCTGTTACTCATTTCAGAGGCAAGATCATCAACAGCTAAGACCGGCCAGATTGTGCATCATCACTTATTATTAGGATAAGCATTCATTTATCAAATAAATACTCAGAAACATGGACTAAAATGTTTATGCAAATATTGGACTAGAAAGCATGGGCCTATGAAAAAGTAAACTTTATGAAGACAACAGTAACTCATTTTTCCTTGAAATTATGGGCCTATGAATGATCCATATTGGATAGGATGGCTCCTCCTCCAAACATGTGTTTGGGTTGATACTTACTTCTTAGGCTTTATTCATTTACAATTTTGTAAGTTATTCGGATAAGTGCACTTACCCAGATAAATGTTTCTTGCGTAAATTCACTTATCCATGTTCTTTTGATTCTCAAGATTCCTACTTAAATAATAGAGTGACTTTTTTACCTATAAAAAGTTAGTATTAAAATGGGCAAATTTGCCCTATAATATTTTATAAAAGTCCCCCCCCCCCAAGTGGGAAAGTTACTTACAAACTTTCCCACCTGAGAGATCAACAAGTTTTACCTAGGTAAGTAAAGGTGATTTTACCATGGGCCTACTATTTAATGCAAAAAGAACATTGTAAAATTGGTCAATGGAAAAAAAATACACATCGATCAACATTCCCAGACTTATTTACGAGTAAACGAATGGAGCCTTAGAAAAAGGATTAGAAAATGTGGCTATATATAAAACTCACCATCCATATAAGTAATATTTCTCTCTTTTCTTCTCAGTGCAAAAAGTTTCTCCTTGAGTTTGAGCTTCCTATAATTCCTAAACAACCCAATCAATGTTTGCTCCAAATAAAGATTTTCTCACATTCAAACATGTGGCACTTCTAGGTTGTGTTACTTGGGTCAAATAGGTTGCCCTTCACTCTATTAAGAGCTTTTGGGCTTAGTTTTGGTTTTGGACCTATCACCTTGAAATATGCATGTTAACCCATGAACTTTCAATAGAGAAATGTGCGGATCATGAAATTTTTTCCTAGGAAACTACTTTCCTTTCAGCTGTGTTTGGTTTGAAAGAAAAAGTAGCCTACCTTTTCTTTCAAACCAAACACAGCATTCATGATTTTAGCCCACAAGGACTTAAATTCATAATATAATCTCCATGCTTGTGTGACCAATAGAGCTAAGTTTTGCTTAAATCTATATCTATACTACTTTAAAAAGTACAAATAACCTCAAGAATATTTCTAAAATTTTCTGAGGACAAAACTTATCCTTCAATATTTAAATTTATTGATAAAAAGTGAGGGCAAATAGGGTAGTTGGTTATTGATATTAAATGAGTTGAAAAGAGGTAATTTTAAGATATTCAATACATAAAAACTTATACTTTTAATATCTACCTAGAAAAAAATAGTATTATCATCTAGGTGGTGGTAAGAAATTAAATCATTTGGGTCAAATGTGCCAATCCATGTTACCATAATTAAATAATAATAAAATTTAAAAGTACGAATAGCCTCAAGAATATTTCTGGAATTTTTTTATGACAAAACTTACCCCTCTATATTTAAATTTATTGATAAAAATGAGGGCAAATAGGGTAGTTGGCTATTGATATTAAATGAGTTGAAAACAGGTAATTTTAAGATATTCAATGCATTCAGTTCTCTCTCATTAAATCCAACATTTAAGATATTAATTTGCATTCACCATCATTGAATCATATATTTAAGGTTTTTTTTTCTCATCATTACATTCTATAATTAAATCCATACATAATAAATTAATAACTTCAATAACATAAAAACTTATACTTTTAATATCTACATGAAAAAAAAATAATGTTTTCATCTAGGTGTTGGTAAGAAATTAAACCATTTGGGTCAAATGGACCAATCCATGTTGCCATAGTTAAATAATAAAATTCAAAATATATAAAAATGCAAAAAATATAGAAATTAAAAAAATGGAAACATTTTTAACACCATATATTTGACATATTAAACAATAATTAATATGATAAACAATGTTTTAAAAATCGACTCGGAGGCTCGCCTTTGCCTTCGGGTCACAAGTCACCGGTTTGACTTTCAAGGTCAAACACGTCAAACCCTTCTACATCAACACTATATGTGTGTGTATGTAAAAATACATATTTTATCAATAAATAGTATAATTATATTTTACATATATTTTATAGTTATGTTTTATGACATATAATATATGTATTATGTTACATTTATTTATGTTTTTTAATTCAGATTTTAATTTTTTATTTATAAAAAAGTATTAAATTTTCACTTTGGGGCCAAAAAAGGGTTTTTTGCAAAAATAGAAAGGCAAGGCACCTAAGGCCCTTGGGACGTATAAATCTTGATAAGTTACTCAAAAAAAAAAAAAAAAAAAAGATAACCTCAATCAGACATCGAAGTGCAAAGTTATGGCTTCCAAAGGTTCGCACAAAATTAATTGTGCAACCTATAACCTGGTTATTAGGTCGAACAAGGCAATGGTTGAAGCACCTGGGTTAGATGGTTTTTAATTAAAAGGGGGAATTTCAATAGAACCAAACCCACGATCAAGGCCGAGTGACAGTTCGAATAATAGGTTGAAAACATTGATAAAAAATAAGAATTTTTTTTTTATTAATGATGGAAATGGAATGTAAAATTTAAAACCAATTGGAAGTAAAACTATTTTCCTATTATCTCTCATTAAATCTCATATCTAAGGTATATTCTCTTATTAAATCCTATAATTAAGATATATTTTAATCATTATTAAATTCTACTAATTAAATCCACAACATTAATTTTAATAATATAAAAATAAATATTTTGAAAAATAATTTGAAAATAAAACCATTTTCTTCCCTCTCGGTGGTGGGTAAGCAATTCAACCATTTAGGGTCAAATGCGTTAATAAATAATGCCATACTTAAATAAAAAAATAAAATATATAATACAAAAAATAAAAAGAATTGGACATGTCACTAATACTGTATATTCATTATATTGAACACAAATAAGTATGAAATGTAAGAAGTATTTTTATAAATTATGAAAATGGAATGTCAAAATTAAAATCAACCTAGAAACGAAATGATGTAATAGTCAAATAATAAAATTTTTAAAATAGAAAATACAAAGAATCGCAAAATAAATGTTATACATAAGATATAATTTTATATATTTATAAAAAAATAAAATTTTGGATACATCTATAATATTATACATTCATTATATTGAACAAAAATAAATATTATACATATGATATAATTTTATCAATAATCGAAATGTAATACAAAATTTAATGTCAGCCTAGAAATCAAACTTTTTTTGGGTCGTAGGTTAGTGGTTAGGTCAAATGGATTAATCGATGATATGATAATTAAATAATAAATATTTAAAAGGTAATAAAAAAATACAAGTAATCAAAAGAATATATAAAAAATTATATATTAATTATGTCAAACAAAAATTAAGTGTGATAAGTAAAAATTATTTATATAATGTAAATAGAATATATAATTTAAAATTAATCCAAAAGCAAAGCTATTTTCTTACCTAAATGATGGGTCAATGATACAACTTTTCAAAAAAACTCATGATGTCATAATTGAATAAGAATAATTGTTAAAATAATCATCATATTAAATAAGAATAATTGTTAAAATAACAATTATTTTTATTTAAGACAGAAATGGAACACAAAATTTAGTAGTAGTAGTAGTAATTGTAATTGTAATTTAAAATTTTTGCACATGCACATTTAGTACAAGTATTTAAATTTATTTTTAGTCATATTGTTACTTTTATTAATTTTCAATTTATATATTAACTATGACATATCTAAAATTCAAGTAATTAATATGAAAAAAAATTCATACATGCAGCACACGTGCTTAATTACTAGTGAATATAAAAGTCATAATCCACCATTCAATATGAATGAAAAGTCATAAGTAAAACATAGCATGTATAATAGGAAGATCATAAGTAAGTCATAATCCACCATTCTATTACCATCTTCGAGTAGTTTTTTACTACCCATTCAAATGCGAAATCTTTGGGAGGTCTATATAGAAACTAGGCTTAGTAACTAATCAAATATGAAATCTTTTTATCTAGAATTTTTTCAAATCTATAACAAGTGATCATCGTAAAGATGATTATTTTTTATTTGTACAAACAAAAAGGCTTTTCACTCATCTACCATGTAGAAGCCCTTTCATATTGATTGATGAAGTCCAAAATGTTTTTTCTCTCCTTAAATTTTGCTTTTTGAAATCAATTTCACTTTTTTCTTGAATCAATTTTTTTAATTCATCATTGACTCTAAGAAGCATCATTTACTCTATCATATTCCTTACTCATATATATATCCTGATGCTACATCAAGTTTTATTTAAAATGTTCCAAGCTTTATCATCATTGACTCTAAGAAGCATCAAGTTTTTTAATTCATATTCCTTTGATTTGCGACAAAGGTTCGTCCTTAACTTTTAGGGTTCGTTTTTTTTTTTTTTTTTCGGATTTTGAGAGGGGGGAAGTTGGTCAATGGAATTTTGGTTCCCATTGACCAAGAATCCCATGTTCTTTTTTCAGATTTATGTGGGGACCAAGGAAAGTTTATTTTCCTGGGTACCACTTAGGGGGAAGTTGCCAACACTTGAATGGGATAAAAATGCCCCTTTTAATAATGGATTTTATGGCTAAAATGGTCATTGCCTTATTTACATGAGAAATAAAAGAACATGGGCAAATGCACTTACCCGAATAAGTGTTTCCCAGGAAAAACTTACTCAGGAAAGTTGGTCAATGGGATTTTGATTCCCAATGACCAAGAAACCCATATTCTTTTCTTTTTTTTTAGATTTATGTGACGACCAAGGAAAGTTTATTTTCCCAAGTATCACTTACTCGTAGATGGGTAAATAGCTTTTCCACCTGAAAAAAAGACACAAACACTTAAATGGGACAAAAATGCTCCTTTTAATAATGAATTTTTATAACTAAAATGGTCATTGCCTTATTTACCTGAGAAATAAAAGAACATGAATAAATAACTTACCGTAAAACAAACAAGGCATTAGAGTTTTGCAAAAAAAAAAAAAAAAAGAAATTGAAAAATACAAAAGAATACAAAAAATCACGGACAAAGAGAATTAAGAGTAAAGTACAAAGCTACTGGTTGACAATTGGCTACATTAGCTTATTTGGCACTAGAAGATTCTAGAACCCCTTTCACTTATAAGGAGAAAATTATAAATACCATTGATTCCTGTGCAAAAGGGGATCCCAAATCTAATTATCCCTTCTCTTAGTTCCTCTCACTCTCACACTTTCTCCACCACCTACATCAAGCTTGTTCAATCTTTTCTATTCTCCTCCCATGGATCCCGCCTCCTCATTTCACCCTCAACCAGTTCACTCCACTACCATTCCTCAGACTTTCAGAGAATCAATTGCTTTTGCCCTATCTAGTCTTACACCATCTTCGGCCTCCTCATTTCTCCCTCAATCAATCCACTCCACTATCATTCCTCTCAGACTTTCAAAGGTTCAACTGCCTTTGCCTTATCCAACCTTACACCATCTTCATTCTTTAAATATTTCAAAAATTTATTTCTTGTTTTAATTCTAATTTTAGGGGACAAACAAATTAATCTTGTTTTTCTATCTCTCCATTATTAAGCTAGCATCTATATCTTCTAATTAGCCTAAAACAGTCAATTCTGTGTTGAAATCTTTCTTGAGTAAGGAGATGGATCGACAGTATGGAAAATAAAACTCCAAGATTGGAAATCTCCATAAGAGGCAATTCTTAGTTTAGGAAATATTGTGAATAGGCAATTGTCTTATTCTTCCCCTTTCTTTTTAATTATTTATTTCCATTCTCATTATTTTATTCTATGTGTACATGTAACCCTATGGGTCAACAAGTCAAGTGAACACAATTGTTTCTTTTTCCTTCATTCTTTCTACAACACTTTGTTTCTCAAACTTGGTATATCCGAGCCAAGTTTTAAATTATTTATTGTTGCTAACAGTGTTGATTCGTCTAAACAAATGGGGTCTAGTTCGCATCCTCTACAAAATTTATCTACAACTGTAACCATGAGTTCGATTCCCAATATCATTCATTACTTAATTATCAAGCTGAATGGGAAGGATATTCTGCTATGGAGAGCATAATTATGACCTGTTCTTGAAGCTCATAAACTGATGAACCTGATTGATGGATCAACTAAGCCACTACCACAAGAAATCTCAGATCTTGATGATACTAGTAAGAAAATTCGTTACCCTACTTACTTTTCATAGGTACACTTAGATCAACTTGATTTGAGTTGGACTGTTGCTTCTTTAACTAACGGTTTGTTAGCACAAGTTGTAGGATTATCCACTATAATCGCTGTTTGGAGTGCCTTAGGGAGATCCTTTTCTTCTCATTCATGCTGGTACTGCAACTTAGGCATTAGTTTCAAAAATTTGAAGAAAGGTAATTTATCAATATGTTATTATGTTTAGAAAGCTAAAACAATTGTAGATATGATTGCAGTAACCAATATCGAAGGATGATTTAGTACTTCATGTTCTCTTTGGTTTAGCGAGTGAGTATAATCTCTTATCACTACTATAACAAATAAGAGTGGTGTAGATCTATTAAGTATCAATGATGTACTTGCCATGCTTCTTAACCATGAGTCATGGCTTCTTCACCATATTATCTCTAGTGAAAATATGATGCCAATATTGCTACAACTAACAATAATGGTTCTCAGTTTTCGCAGTTTCCTCCCAATCAGAATAGAGGAAATTATGGTTGTGGAAGAGGAAAGGGTGTGGTAATTGATGAGGGGTGATCTGCTGACCAACCACGAAAAGCTATGTGGCAAATCTGAATCATTTAATGACACCTCGATGCCACGTGAAGATAGGTCACACTCGACCAAGATGGCCTAAGCCGACTAGCCTGACCTACATCTCGACCAAAGGAAGATCGGTGGGTCACTCCATAGTAGAATGGAGCACATCACCTCGGGAGAACAAGCTGATGACTTTGGATGTTGTCTTTACCTCCCTAGCTAGGGCAAACAACGACTCAAGTATCTAGCTGACCTACATGGCAGGCTGTCCTTATCCAGTGAGCACACCTATTGGTTCCGAAACGGACGGCGACGTGTCATCCACCTGGCAAAGATGACCCCCAGTCCTGAAGGGAAGGGAGATCCATCATATAAATGGCCGAACCATGCAGGGTGGCTGGGTGAAATTTCAAAAATTTATTTCTTCCTTCCGAGAATCGTATTCCCTACACTACAAGAAAATGGTTCTATAGCTACTGAACTGTAGCTATGGACATACTTTAGCTACAGTATGTTTGTGGTTAAAAGCTAATGGTCTGTGGCTAAAAAGCACATTTAGCCACAGTTTTAGGTATCCGTGGCTATATATCAGAAAACCAGATGATAACTTACAGCTACCGTCATTTTGTTGGTGGCTAAAGATATTTTTGCCTACGGGTACAAACTGTTTCTATGGCCACAAATTTTATTTATCGATGGTTATAACCATCAAGTTAATGACTAGAAGCTATTTATTATAATTATGGAAACTTTTATATTGCCCAAAAGATATGATATTGAAAAGGCTTTGACCAATCACAACCCTTGGTGAAATTTGATAAAAATCAATGTTTTAAAAAAACAACTTGGAACCAGAATCGTTCTAGCCACCTGTTTTCGGGTCGATGGTTCGACGACCATTCAATTTGAATAAATGGTTCGTTCTAACAAAAAAGTTAAAAAATAATCAAAAAGTTAAAAAAAAAGGCCAAAAATGTTGAACGGGTTGAATGGGTCAATGGTTTGACCACCCTAGTCAATGAGTCGTTGATCGATTCAACGGATTTTTGCCAAGGACCAGGGTTGGGGTAAAATAGAACTGGTTGTGTGGATGGTTCCTCAACTGAACGTAGAGGTGTAAAACAGGCCATACGTGTTGGGCTGACATGGCATGACTCGGCCGAGCCAAAGTTATTTATTTTAAAAAATTGAATAAAAAACTTAAAATTTTAATTTTATATGAATTTTGATGTATATAATTGCTTTTATATACAATAATTAAATAAAATAGTATAATAAAAAATTGTTTATTTTATTAATATATTATATACTATATATTATTATATAATTATAATTTATATAATATATAATATATTATATATTATATATAAATATATAAAATATATAAATATTATATTATATATATTTATATATAAAATATACATTTATGTATATTTGTATAATATAAGTTTATATAAAATATATATATGGGCCGTGTCGGGCTGTGCCACAGGCCATACCAGCCCACGGGCCATGGGTGGAACGGTGGGCCGCACAGGCCCAGCCTGCTAACCTGAAACCTCAAGCCCAGCATGGTCCATCGGCCCATACAATCGTGCCAGGCCGTGGCACGGCCCATTGAGCACCAGGTCGGGCCATTCCGCAACGGTCTGACCATTCGAGTTAACGACGGTTCAAAAACCATGATAAAAATCCACCTGATTGGTTATTACCTTTTTTATATGATGGTTGATTGGGTTGTATTATTTTTCATTATCGATTGAGTATTTCCGATATATGTGTGTATATATATTTTAAAAATAATAAAGTAATAAATATTTTAATAGAAAGATAAAAATTAATAAATACTAAAATGATTATGTAATGCATGGAAATTAATAATTAAGAAATTATTAAAATAAATAAATATGATTAGAAGTAAATAATTAATAATTAATAAATTATTAATTCATTACTAATGAATAATAATAACAATTAATGATTAAATTATTAATAATTTCATAATTACATATTTGCCTTGCAGCTACGGTCTCATTGTATCGTTTTTTGAATGCCCACGGTATTTTTGGTCTCTTTCCCTCCCGCCCCCAAAACCACTCTTTCACTCTCTACGCGCTCTCCTCCACTTTCTTCAATCTGGCAATCTCTGTTTCTGGACTCACAAAACCCTCATCCTTTTGGAATGGGATCTACTCCTCACAGTTGAGCGCCTCACATTCACCGTGCATTGGGAACATCTCCCTTGAAAAATAACTTATAAGTATGGAAAATGTTTCCGTGCATGGTAGAATGTGTGTGTGAAGCGCGTGTGAGACGCCCAATGTGAGGAGCAGATCCGCCCTCCTTTCTTTTTCAATCGAGCTGTGTCTTTGCCAACAAGTTATCAGTTTCGGATGCTTCTATTGGAACAATCCATCAATTGCTTCAGGTAAGAATTTTCTGATTCTCTAACTCTCTCTCACTCACAAAACCCTCATTCAGACGCAATAACTAGCTCGGGTGTGCAACTTCGTTGGATCAGGGGAAAGAGCCATTCAAACCATCGATTTCATTGTTCGTAAGTTTCCAATTGCTTTTGGAATTGGCCACTCTCAGACTTAAATCTGCTTCTGGTTTCTATCTTGATAGATACCTGTATGATCCAAATTGTCTTCAAAAGAGCATACGTAAGAAACAGACTTTTGCAATCAGACATTCCGTAGAACAATATATCCAGAAATAATTTCCTAATGCAGACATCAATGCATTTTTTGCATCTTTTAGTTGGAAAAGCCCTACAGAAGACAATTCTTACATAAAAGGTATACATGATCTAGAAGCTTTGTTTATATTTCTTGGAATAACGAATATACTCTTCTTAGTGATGTAGCGCGATCTGACAGCTCCCTGTTGGAGGATGATCTGGCTTCTAGTCGAACGGCGAGATAGGTGGATCTGCAAAATAAGATCAGAGAACCCGGGGTGGCTAGACCGGCGAGGTCGCTCCAATGCTTAAGTTAGTAGGCCGTTTGTGAGCTGAAATGGCTTTGAATGTAGAGAGCTAGAGAGCAGATAAATCACGCGTACCTTATGCTCTCGGGGTTGGAGCCTTTATATAGCTGAGTCCTTGTGGGTTTTGCAGATCGGTTCGAGGATCTTCGTCACGATGGGATCCGTTTCCGCTTTAATTGAGGGATAACGTTATCAACTGATTAGGCTTATCAATTCCGCCCAAACTGGGTGAGGAGGTGATAAGGCTAGCCGTTACGCGGCGTGATCCCGTAAGGTTCAGAATCTATTGGAGGGATTTCCGGGATTATCACATAGTGATCTGAGTCAGTATCCCCGAGCTGATGCTTTTAAGTTTCAAACTGGGTTGAATGCCGAAGTGCCTTGGAGTCGAGGTGATCCTGTTACGATCTGGTACAGAGGTGATCTCGTCCGAGGTGACCTTGTCCCGAGGTCACCTTAACCCGAGGTGGTTGAACATCTGAGCTCGATCTATTGCGGACTGGTCATATCAAGCTGAGTTGTCATCTTAATTAGGTTGTGTCCACGTGTCCCCTCTATACTAGGTCGGGCCAAATCACCCTTCATCAATTGCCCCCACTCCCCGAGCCAGGGGTCCCGACCCGGTGCGGGGAGTTCATGACGAGTCCAAGTGGATTTGGCACAAGGTCTAGGCGGTTTGTCGTGCGGATCAGTTGGTCGGACCTATTCGAACTTTCGGTTTAACCAGCAATAGCCCAGGCAACGTCAGGTGTACGCGCGGACGTCACGCTGTTTATGGACTCCGCGAATGTCAAAAATGCGCTCAACCGATTTCGTCCTCGGGCATCGTGCAATCGGTTTTCATGAGGGTTGTCGGATCGAGCAGGTCTCAGCCGTTGATCATTTCGCGGTGAAATATAAATAGGGGGCCGAGGGACCCTTCTTCCTCGCCAAAAATCCTGTGACTGAGCTCTCCCGAGGTCGCGTCGGAGTCCTTCAGCTCGCTATTTCCTTCTTTGTATTCTGAGGTCATTCTCCTTTTGGTGAGTTTGTCTTTTCTTAGTTTGTTCTCCTTTCTTGTTCCTGTTTTAATCATGTCTAGTGCTAGCATAGATAGGCTCCTAGGTGATTCTAGTGAGCTCGAGGGTGCCGACGTGCAGTCCCCGGCTCCCGCTGGCGAGGTCAGCTCCTCGCTGGGTAGCTCCCCCCTTCGCCCCTTAGAGGAAACTTCCTTACCTAAAGTAGGGCCATCTCGGCCTGAAGAGCCCGAAGCTTGGGAGGAGGGACCGACTTCCAGAGAGGAGGGTCCATCTTCTTCTTGGGGTCGGGATCTGGATGACTTCGGTCCTTCTACCATGACCTCGGATAGGCTATTGTCATTGGTAGCTCGCTACCATCTTCCTAATAGCCTAGTTTTTAGCATTCCCTTAGGTTAGTACCCTTGGGCTCATGATCACCATGAGCTCGCAGTTTTCGAAGAGCAGCTCTTAGCCGAGCTGCGCTTCCCTCTCCATCCATTTATTATAGAAATAATCAAGTTTTTTTACATCACCATTGATCAACTACACCCGAATTCTATCCGGACCATAGTAGGTACTATCTCCCTGTTCCACACATACAACCGACCTCTGTCCTTAGACATCTTTAGTTCGATCTGCTCAATCAAAAAGAACTCTGCTTGTCTACACGGGGATGTCCGACAAAGTTACTACATCTCTCCTCGGCCTGGGTTTAAAATCCTGTTCGGTAGCCCAAACAATGTACCGGCCTGGAAGAGAAGATACTTCTTTGTTCGGAATCCTGAGGGATGGCCCTTCCTAACTCACTGGAGGGTGGCTATCAAAGATCCCAGAGTAAGTTTAGACGCGGAGACTAGGGCGGTTATTAACTCCTACAGGGACCTCCTAGTGGGTCTTCACCTCGGTACTTATTTTCTTTAAATTTTCTTTAGTTCGTGACTAACTTTTTCTTTTCCTCTTGTAGTAGCCATGCCGGAGGTCGACGTTGAGAACCTTCTCAAGAGTTTTCAGAGAGGGAAGAAGAGGAAGGCTTCAAAGAAGTCTCGCTGGGAGGCCGGTCCTTCTGCCCCAGTTCCATCCGAGGTCGCTGCGCCGGAGCCGACCTTTGTCGAGCTCCCGGTGGAGGAGGTCTGTCCTCAGCCTCCCATTGTGGACCTGGACAAAGACCAGGAGGAAGGCGTTCTGCCTCATGAACCGGAGAATACTTCTGCGCCCGAGCCCTAGCTCCCACAAGAAAGTATAATGACCCCTCAGCTCGGGCTGCTTAAGAGTAAGGACGCCGTTTTTCCTGCCGAGGTCGCAGAGTGGGCTGACATGCCTATGAGTTAGCTCGAAGGCTGGGCTGCCGGCTATTGCATGGTGGTGAGTATTCTTACTTTTCACTTCGTTTCCTTGTCTTCTTTTTAAGTGTACTTACCTCTGCTTTCTTTTCTTTTGCTTAGGTGAACTCCACCATTAACTCATTAGTCTACCAGTCCGAGGTCCGCCTGAAGCAAGCTCGGGAAGCTGAGGAGAAGGCACGAAAACTTTACCGTGAGCTGGACATAGCTCGAGGCGAGGTTCTTCGGGCTAAAAAGGGAGCTCGGAGCCAATAGGAGCTGATTCTGGCGCTGACCAAGGAGAAGGGGAAGCTTCAGCGTGAGAACGAGAATCTTGAACCCATGATCTGAGAGCGCACCGAAATCTTTGAGACCGCCATTCAAGAGGCACGAGCTGAAGAGAGGGAGTGTGCTATTCAAAACATCAAGGAGTCTCCGGAGTTCCACAACCTTCAGGTCGAGTATGGAACGATCTCCTACCGTTCCAGCTTCAAGTTGTGCAAATATCTGATGTGGCAAAAATTTCCCGAGCTGGACCTCGGAGTCGTTTCTATGTCTGACCTCACTCCCTAGGTGGCAAAGGCGACAAACAAAGAGCCCGACTACTCCGAAGAGGAAAGCGACGATGAAGTCCCAGAGGCAGGCCCATCAGGTCAAGGGGATGCGGAGGAGGATCAAATGGAGACCGACCTGCTTCGCAGTCCTAACGCATAATTTTTGCCTCTTCTCTTGGAATCTTATGATGTACACCTCGGGCCTCTGAGCTCGGTTTATAATGAAAGTTTTTTTTGCTTTTTCTCTCTCTTTTGTACTCAACATTTTTACATCAATGAAATGAAAACATTTTGACTATTTTTGTGCAAAAATTTTCTAAGTGTAGATAACTCCCGAACTAGCGAACTAAACCAAGTAGGAGTAGAAATGTGTAGGTTACCCTGAACTGTCGAGATACCGAGCTGGACTACAAGTAGGGGTAACCAAAAATAAAAAATTTTTCTAAGTGTCGGTTACCCCAAACTGCTGAGCTACCGAGCTGGACTACTAGTAAGGGTAACTTCGCATAATGTACACCGAGGTGAGTGGACATTGTAGGGTATATACCCGACTTGTCTGCGCACGGGCTACTCGCTTGGATGTCGGTTGTCCCTTAGAACTAGTGGGTCCATCCTATTATTATATGCCGAACTGGGCTAGACATCGTAAGGTTTATACCCGAACTGTCTATGCTTTGGGCGTGAGGGGTGATTTGCCTATGCCGAAGAGGCGACTAGGACTTGTCTGCCTATGCCGAAGAGGTGACTAAGACTTGTCGTAGTGCCAAGATCTTATGTCAGCTCGGCATCATGGCCCTTAGGCTTCTGGAGTGACTTGCAGTCCTCTCTCTAGTTCGGCGATCACAGGTAGTATCTTCTCAGGTGGCCGATGTTCCACGCTCGAGGTACTTGTTTCCCTTCCAAGGTCCCGAGCTCGTACGTACCTTCCCCGAATACCTGTCTTACTCGGTACGGACCTTCCCAGTTCGGTCCGAGCTTACCGACACTGGGCTCAGGTACCATAACCTTTCGAAGAACCAGGTCACCGACATGGAAGTGTCGTTTCTTGAACCGGGCGTTATAGTATCGAGCCACTCTCTGCTGGTAAGCTATAGTCTGGATGTATGCCAGGTCCCGTATTTCTTCCACCAGGTCGAGGTTGGTACGGAGCTCGTCGTCATTTGTCTCCTCGTCGTAGGCCACTAAGAGTAGTGTCGGCACCTCTATTTCTACTAGGATCACCGCTTCTGTGCCGTAAGTGAGGTTGAAGGGAGTCTCACCCGTGGCGGTCTTGACGGTGGTCCGGTAGGCCCATAGCACACCGGGTAGTTCATCTACCCACAGTCCTTTGGCTTAGGCTAAGCGAGCTTTTAGTCCACGAAGTATAGCTCTGTTTGTAACTTCCGCTTGCCCATTTGCCTGGGGGTGTGCCACCGAGGTGAAGTTTTGTTGTATTCCCATCTCGGCACACCATTTATGAAACTTGATGTCCTCGAACTGCTTTCCGTTGTCGAAGATGAGTACTCGAGGTAGCCCGAAGCGGCATACTATATTCCTCCAGAAGAAATTTTGTATGTTGCGGGCTATGATCGTCGTTAGGGTCCGCTTCCACCCACTTCGTGAAATAATCCACTACTACCACCAGAAACCTCCTCTGTCCTATCGCAGGCGGGAATGGGCCAAGTATGTCGATTCCCCACTATGCGAAGGGCCATGGGCTGGTGAGGTATTTGAGGTCGGTAGTAGGTCGGTGGTGGATGTTGGCGTGCCTCTGACACTTGTCGCACGTTTTAATAAGCTCGAGTGCATCTGCCTTCATTGTGGGCCAGTAGTAACCTTGCCGTAGCGCCTTCTGGGCGAGAGCCTTGCCCCCCAAGTGTTTGCCACAGAAGCCTTCATGGGTGTTGTGGAGAACGAGTTTGTCCTTTGAGGGTCGTAGGCAGCACAAGTAGGGGAGCGTGAAAGACCTCATGTACAGTTGTTCGTCTATAATGACGTACTTAGCCGATTGGCGCTCTACCCTTCTGGCCGCATTGCGATGTGCAAGGAGGGTCCCGTGAAGCAAGTAATTCACAAGTGGGTCAATCCAGCTCGGCTCTGCTTGTGCTACAAGAGAAACCTCTCCTACCCCACTGAGAATGCTAGGTCGAGGTAAGTCCTCTATGTACACGGTCCGCATGGTGTTGCTTCTTGTGCTGGCTAACCGGGACAAAGCGTCGGCCTCAATGTTCTCGGATCTCAGGATCTGCTTGATGAAATAACATATGAAGTCGCGCAGAACCTCTCTGACCTTGGCCAAATAAGCAGCCATGGTGGGGTCGCGGGCTTCATACTCGCCGCTGACTTGATTGACCACGAGTTGGGAGTCACTGTAGATGATAAGGTGTTTGGCTTTTACTTCCTTCGCTAAAGTGAGCCAGGCTATTAATGCCTCGTACTCTACTTCGTTGTTGGACGTTGTGAACCCGAACCGGAGTGCGTATTCCAATTTCACCCCGCTTGGACCGTACAGAATTATGCCTGCACCACTTCCTTATTGGTTGGACAAGCCATCAGCATGGATGATCCAGGGCTCCTCGTCCCAGGTCGGACCTACACTAACCGGGATTAGTGCCACGCTGGTTGAAGCTTCCTCCGTGTGCTCGAGCTCGGCCAGTTCGGGGGTTGCGGTGCTGAACGTACATTCTGCCACGAAATCGTCTAATGCTTGGGCCTTAATTGCCGCCCGAGGTTCGTACCAGATGTCGTACTCACTGAGTTCAATAGCCCATTTCATCAATCTGCCGGACACCTCGGGCTTGAGCAAGATCTGCCTTAGAGAATTGTTGGTGAGGACGACGACGGTGTGGGCTTGGAAGTATGGACGAAGCTTCCGAGCTGCTATGACTAGCGCGTCCGCCAGCTTCTCAATCTCTAGATACCTTGTTTTAGCATCTTGCAAAACCTTCCTAACATAGTAGATGGGTCATTGGACCCGATCTACCTCTCTTATCAGTACCAAGCTGACCACCTCGTCACTCGCAGAGAGGTACAACTTTAAAATATCCCCTTCCTCGGGTCGGGTCAGAACCAGGATACTAGCTAGGTATCTTTTCAGCTTGTCGAAAGTGAGCTGACACTCCATAGTCCACTCAAAGTCTTTACTTT